>CM066035.1:107732823-108305661 GCA_033557465.1 Ichthyophis bannanicus
TTGGCGGGGGGCTAGGACTTGAAATAGGCTGAGGGAGGGGCTAGAATAGGACTGGCAATGGCGCTGTTGGGGGGGGTGCTATGATTGGAAATGGGCTGTGGTGGGGGTGGGATTGCAATGGACTCATGAAGGGGCAAGAACTGGACGGTAGTCTCACGTGGCGGGAGTGGGGCGGGAAATGGGCTGAGTGCGAGGGGAGCTAGGATGTTGGACATGGGCTGAGGGGCGCGAAATGGGGGGGCTGGAAATGTAAAGGAGCTAGATGTTGCGTGGAGGGACACACAATGACAATGGCTGTGGGTGATTCTGGACTGGATATGGGGTTGTTGGGTGCCTAGGACTGGACACGGTTTACTGTGTAGGCTAATACTGGGGACGGGCTGCTGCAGGGACCTGTCGGGGGTGGGAGCTGGGAGAGGGACAGGGAGCGGAAGAGAGCTGATGTGGTGGCGGGCCAGACTGGGACGGTGCTGTGGGAGTGAAATGGGGAGGGGGGACCGAAACTACCTGGGTGTGAGGCAGGTATGGCCACAACATTGCGGCCGGGTAGTGGGGGGGGGGGCAGTCGTGGCTGAGGACGGAGAGGTGAACTATATGTGTTTAGGATTGGGACTGACGGGAGGGGGAACAGGAGGCAGATTAGATCTTCGTCGGAGCCAGATGTGGAGAGTGGGAGAGTGTGACTACTTAGCACCAGGGGGGGCAGCGAGGGGGGAAAAGGCAGCCTGGCGCGTGCGAACCAGTGGGCGAACCGATGGCTGGCCCAGGCGGGAGGTTGAGTGGAGTGACACCCAATGTAATGGAACGAAGAAATAACATGGACAGGAGATATCTAGTGCATTGCGATGTATTACATTGGACCATGACAGCTCTGGAAACTGTGCAAAGTGATGTTCCTGCCGCAGTGTCTGGGTACGGGGAGGGAGGTACACCACAATAGTTGTCATCCCCGCACACCAGTGGAGTCCCGGGTACCCATCTACCGGGTGCTGGCTCCCGGGGTCCCCAGGTTGATTGGTTGCAATCTCGTTCAACCAGGAGGTGTTGTGCCCTGGTCGGTGATGCTCATTGTTCTTCCTGTCTGACGCCGGTCACTTGCCACGGGGTTTCGCATTTCATGCCACCCCTATTAGACCTATTGAACCGTGTTCCCATTCCCCGGTCGTATTCTGTTGATTCAGAGGCCTCATATTGGCAGTGCTTCCCATAAGGTGCGATAGGTAACGGGTTAGTGGGGCTTTTCGTTAGACGGATCCCTGGTGATGCTGTACAGGGCACGGCGGGTGTGCCCATATGGCATCTGAGTGTGGCAGCCGTCTGTATTGGTACCCCGCTGTGGCCTGGGGCCGCGTGGTTCACTGGAATATAGGCTATTGTGGGGGTCCATCTGGTAACCCGCACCATCCCATACACTCATGCAGGTGGACATGTCTACAGATAGCAGGTGTATAGTAACCACCATGCAGTTCGCCCTGCCACGGTGGCCACATATGCAACTGTGTCCACGCACCGAGTCCCCACGGACATTGCACGCACCCCCCTTGGGCAGACCCTGTGTACCTGTTGCATCCCGCACGTGGCAGGGGGCAGGAGCGGTGGGCCGCACAGGCGAGGGGGGGGGGCTTACGGTGAGAACCGATGCACCTGCTATGGGAACGCGGTGTAGGGTCACGATGCGGGCCGCTGTTCAGGCCTGGCAGGGGTGTTCAATGGCACCCAGAGGTGGTGGGGGAATGAACTGGGGGGGCGGAATAAAACGGGGGCATCTGCATGGTGTGTGTCCCCAGGGGTTGTAGAGGGCTGCCACAACAGCCATGCCCACAGACACACGTGGCTTCATTGGGCGCACAGATGCCTGAGGGGGGGATGTTGTGGGGAGTGGGCAAGGCAAGCGGGGACCACACCCTCAGACAGCTGTTGCCGTGTGTCACAACAGGGGATGGTCTCGCGCCATCGCTGCAGGGCACGGAGCCGGATGGCAGAGTCACAGATGGGGTACAGTAGGGCTCTGTGGACCAAAACCAGGGGCCCAGGCCGTTTGCTTTGGAGGGGGGAGGAGCATGCCGCACCACTGCCAGATGTGGACATGGGACATCCCAAACATACCGATTTGGGACAACATCTGAGACACCTGCAGGGACAGAGGACGTGTTGACAGAGGGCACACGGCAAAAACCACAATGAGGGGCACTGGCTGACGGTCGCAAAACCGTTCGTTTTTATTTTTTTTTTTTTTCATGAGATGCGCTGAGGCCAGCTCATCTGCGGCGCGAAGCTGATGCTGAGGGTGACGTGCGGACATGCTGCTATGGTAGATATTGGCCATGTGCACAGGTACCTCTGTTTCCGTTAACCCAACACAGTTACTATGTCCCCTTTCCCCACAGGTGTGCAGCCGTCTACTGCGCTCGGGGAGGTACGCAACCAGAGGCGTAACAGGAGGACCACAAGGCGCATGTTTGCAGAGGGCGGATACATTTGCCATAGTCTCACATTGCAGTGATGCATGGCAGACGCTGTGAGATCATCGCGGAGGCGCAATGATTGGCGAAAAATGGCAGACGGCGAGAGGGTGGCTGGGCAGTCCCCCGACCATCCGGCACACGGGCCAGGGGATCCCACCCAGCATAGTGCAGCAGCAACACCGGCCGCCAAGGCGGCAGGCGCCTAGGGGGGGGAGGGGGTCGTACAGGGGCTTGCAGGGGTTAGAGGCAAATAAAGGGCCACACCGCTGGCCGGTTGATGGTGACCTGTGGCTCCGTGACTCATTTTGTTCATACCACTCAAATCCCCGCAACCACCCCATGCCCTGTGGGGTGGGCACGTGCCGCTCCCACTGCTGTCATTCACCATTGCCCCCCCCCCAACCCATGCCCACTATGGGTGTGCAGCCAATCCCATTGGCCTACGTGCTCGCCCCTCACCCCCACACTGTGGTGGCGTGCATGGCGTGCAGTGTTACCAGGCGCACCCCTGGGAGAAGGCGCCGGGGACCCCCCCAGCCACCATTGGCTGTGTGCTGTTGTGGGTGCACTGTATGTCCTGCATGTGGGGACCCAATCGCTGCTCGCAACACCCCGGACACGCACAGGTATGTGCACTGGCACAGGTCCTGTACCCAGGTTCACCTGCACCTGCACACATCCACCTGTTCTCACCCGTCACACATGTGCACAGTGGATACTTGGGCACAGGGATGCATGCACCAGCACCTTGGTGTCACCGCCAGTATGGCTACACGTCACACTGTGCACCGGTGGCCACTGTATACACCTACACCCCCTTGCCACCCTCCTGGCACATACCAGTACCACATTGGTTTCACATGACGACATACAGCAACTGTCACCTGTAGCATCATCCACACTGCAGCCTGCACCCTCCGCATGACCACCTCAGTGTGTCACACCACTGGCCATCATCCCGCTGAGCCGCTATCCCGCCCTCTGCTGTGTGCACCCCCACAACCCCCGTGTGTGTCCCCACCAATGGCCCCATGTCCACCAACGGCGGTATGCTCCCGCACCCCCCTGGGCCCTGGATGTCCACCCATGGCGACACACAACATGTTGTTAATATGTTTTGGAATGTCCCGTTTGACCAACGTGTACCATCCCCCATCTCTGTCCTGCATGCTGATACACTGCCTGACATATGCACAGTTTTTCCCAGGCCCCACACGGTCTCACATGGCAAACACACGTTCGGCCTCTTCCCCGCCACCCCTCCGGTGTCAGCCTCATTTGACCTTGCAGTGCACAGTATGTGGTTCTCCCCTCTGCACACCGGCACACATACACCACAGGTGTCCTGCACCCGTCCCCAACCAGGCCAACAGTACGTGGCCCTGCTGTACTGGTCACACAGGCCACCTGCTCCACACCGCCGTATGTATCATTGTTACTCTGGGCTGTGTGTGGCCCAGGGAGCCACACACATGCTATTGCATGGGTCGGTCAGGCACGTCATTCACCTCCCCCACGTTGGCCCAACCTTGCTGCAGTGTGATAGTTACATGTGTGCGGGTGTGCGTGTCAACGGGACTAAACCTGTTCCACTTCGGCCCCTGCCCCTCCTAGTCGCCACAGCCACAACCCATCAATCGCACATCACTGTCACCTGGCAATGAGGCACATCTGCACACACAGTTGGTATGAGTAAACGTAAACGTATTTATACAACTTTTGATTATGACAGAATGTACACGTTTTCATGTGGCCACACATGGGCCATGTGTCACATGGTCTATCTGCTGTTGGTTACATCAGCATGGTCAACAATGTCCTCTGGAACGGGATTAATGGCCCTGCTCCCCCCGTGCCACTGACATGGCCACAGAATGGCACGGTCCGCCACAGGGCAAGGTGTGCTATGTGTGTCCACATATTACACACCCTGGGTGCCCCTGTCGGATGGTGGCTGGCTGTGTGTGGATCAGTCACGGCGCTCATCCCGCTCCCGCAGACGGTTAGCCACCATCGACAGGGTCGCAAGCACTGCCCCGTGGATTAGGCCAAAACTGCCTCTGGGCCTGTGCCTGTGCACGCACAGCTGCAGCCAGGCGCTGGCCGCAACATGCAGCCACACAGACACACTGCTCCACGTGTCTGTGTGGCTGCATGGACAGCGGTCCTGCTTGCGGCCATGTGTGGCATGCCACACGTCCAGCTGGCCCTGCCGTGCCCTCATCAAGGGGCAGGTGGCTGGTGCCCCCAGTGCCCTGTGGCAGAGCATGCCATTGTGACCCTGCCACAACCCCACCCCCTCCAGTGGACATATCCTCCCTCCCCCTGCCCCCAGCATCCCCGCCCACATCCCATCCCCCTCCACCCCCATCTCCATGTCGCTGTCCCTGCCACCCAGCCACTCACGTTCCTCTACCCTTCCACCGACATACCCCCCACCACATCCTGCTCACCTGGCTCCCCGAACCTCTGTCCCCCTTTCTGTGGGTTCCCCCTCATCCCCTCGCATGTGGGCCGCATCCTCATCCCCCTCATCCCCCTCGTCAGGGGTTGGGGGTGCAGGCTCAGGTCCATCCTCGCGATGCCCATCCCCCCATCCTCCTCCTCATCCTGCTGTTGTCCGCCGTCCTGCTGGTCACGCTGCACTGATCCCCCTCACTGGCCCTCTAGCGTCTGGGGGCTCCGGGAACGCGCGCTCGGCCTGAGTGGCTGCACGTGCATCAGCTGTGGGAGAGATACTAAGAACATGTGACATCCCCTGGTGGATGAAATCCACATACCATGTCACTGTGGACCTGTGTTTCACACACACATCCCCCTACATGGCCGTGTCCAGATACTCACCATTCAGCTGTGCCCATTCTGTCACGCTGCAGACCCTGGCAACCAAATCCTGGGGAACCAGGGCCCTCAGCTCCCTTGCCTTCTTTTCGAAGGTCCTCCACCTGTAGTGTTACAGAGAACATTGCCCTTAGCTAGCGGGGGGACACGTGGTGGCCCCTGCCCCTGCAACTGACAACTCCCACGTCATACTACCTGCGCATGCCCCTATTCCTTTGGCACACATCCCCCCATGCAGTGGCGTGTAACAGACACATGTGTGTGGTGACAAACACGCCACCCTGATGTGTGCACCATGTGCCCTATATGTGCGCACCACAATACATGTACCACCCCACCTGTGTGTGCCACCTACACACATCTGAATGTGCATGGTCATCCACTAGTTGGGGTTTGCAGTTATCACCTACAGTGGTCGCTGGGCTGCTCTTTGCCTGTGGTTTGCCCCTTGTGATCCCATACAGGGCCTGTTTCACGGGTACTGGGGCGGTACAGGGGACCCCTTGCGGGGCCTCCATCGGGCAGGGCCAGTGTTTTGACCTTCATATTCGCACAGGGCAGCAGCAGACAGTGTGCAGGGTGGGGGGGAGGGATGCCCTCATTTGGGGCTGGATCACTCAGGGGCAGGGGTTTGGCCTTTCTATTCGCACAGGGCACCAGCAGACAGTGTGCAGGGTGGGGGGGAGGAGCCCTCATTTGGGGCGGATCACTCAGGGGCAGGGTTTGACTTCCTATTCGCACAGGGCAGCAGCAGACAGTGTGCAGGGTGGGGGGGAGGGATGCCCTCCTTTGGGGCTGGATCACTCAGGGGCAGGGGTTTTGGCCTTTCTATTCGCACAGGGCACCATCAGACAGTGTGCAGGGTGGGGGGGAGGGATGCCCTCATTTGGGCCTACATGTGTGTTAAGCAGGGTTTTGACCTTCCTATTCGCACAGGGCAGCAGCAGACAGTGTGCAGGGTGGGGTGGAGGGATGCCCTCATTTGGGGCTGGATCACTCAGGGGCAGGGGTTTGACCTTACTATTCGCACAGGGCACCAGCAGACAGTGTGCAGGGTGGGGGGGAGGCTGCCCTCATTTGGGGCTGGATCACTCAGGGGCAGGGGTTTGGCCTTTCTATTCGCACAGGGCACCAGCAGACAGTGTGCAGGGGGGGGGGGGGGGGCGCCCCAATGCCCTCATTTGGGCCTACATGTGTGTTAAGCAGGGTTTTGACCTTCCTATTCGCACAGGGCAGCAGCAGACAGTGTGCAGGGTGGGGTGGAGGGATGCCCTCATTTGGGGCTGGATCACTCAGGGGCAGGGGTTTGGCCTTTCCTATTCGCACAGGGCACCAGCAGACAGTGTGCAGGGTGGGGGGGAGGGATGCCCTCATTTGGGCCTACATGTGTGTTAAGCAGGGTTTTGACCTTCCTATTCGCACAGGGCAGCAGCAGACAGTGTGCAGGGTGGGGTGGAGGGATGCCCTCATTTGGGGCTGGATCACTCAGGGGCAGGGGTTTGGCCTTTCTATTCTCACAGGGCAGCAGCAGACAGTGTGCAGGGTGGGGGGGAGGGATGCCCTCATTTGGGCCTACTACATGTGTGTAAGCTGGGTTTTGACCTTCCTATTCGCACAGGGCAGCAGCAGACAGTGTGCAGGGTGGGGGGGAGGGATGCCCTCATTTGGGGCTGGATCACTCAGGGGCAGGGGGTTTGGCCTTTCTATTCACACAGGCACCAGCAGTCAGTGTGCAGGGGGGGGGGCCCTCATTTGTGGCTTGCAGCACATCAATGTATTCATTTGGCGAAATCTGTTAGTTAAGAGGGACATGGTCCAGAACCCCTTCCTTCCCTATTGGCCATGGAGGTGTGACTAGGGTGTCTTGTGGTTGGGGGACATCCTTAGCCTGCAGGGGCACCCTGTACCATACCTCTGTGACCTTTGGTGCACCTCTGCCATGGGTGCAGCTAACCCCTTGGGGCAGGGGTGTCTTTTTCAGGGGTGTGTGGAGGGCTTTGCTGGACGCAGGATATGTCAGCACCTGCTATACCCTGTCAATGCATTGTGTATTTTTGCAGGGTTTGCTGGGTGTTTTTTCTTTTGTCTCATCATTTGGGGGAATTGTCCCCAATGCACTTACCTCACGTGGGTAGTCTGCGCTCCTGTTAAAACGGTGGGCCAGCCGCTCCCAGGCCCTCCTGACTTTGGCTAGGTCCTGCCTCTTGGACGAGCCAGGGAAGAGTCTCTGCTGGCGTAGGCAGAAAAGCTCTGTCAGCAGGTAGATGTCCCTTTGGCTGAAGGGAGGCTTCCTCGACATGGTTGCCATGTCTTATAAGTGCCTTTACTGCCTAGCCACGTGCGTTGCCGGGGGCGTAGCCACGTGCGTTGCCGGGGGTGTAGCCACGTGCGTTGCCGGGGGCGTAGCCACGTGCGTTGCCGGGGGCGTAGCCACGTGCGTTCCCGGGGGCGTTGCCGGGGGCGTAGCTACGTGCGTTGCTAGGGTAGTAGGGAGATGTGGCGATACAGAGCACTAACAGAGAGCTGTGGCACAATGGTCACGGTAATGACCGCTGTTACAGGCAGCATGGGTTCGAGTCCGGGCACTGGCCTGTATATTGGAAGGGGTATTGGCCTGTATATTGGAGAGGGATTGCTGAGGCTTTTGGACGAGACATTGCGTATGCGAGCCGAGCTACGTGCGTTGTTGCGTGTGCAGCGCCGCGCTTCGGACGCGCGTACCATTGAGCCCGGGGATCCTTTCTTTTATGTGTGTGGGTACGTAGGGGTTTCAGCAGTGTGGGCATCTCATATATTACAGACTCTGTAGGGTGTCGTGCACCTATGCTTTCTGCTACCACATGTACGTGTGCTGTCCCATGGTTTATCAATGGCTGCGAGCTCGTGCTGCGGTTTCAGAGGGATTGAATAATACAGTCACCCCCATGATGCACTGCACATGCTAATCAGCTCTCCACACAGGCACACCATATGGAATGCATCCCCACAGACTCTGGACATGGTAGGGGTAAATTGTCATGTGCACCCCCCACAGCCCCTTGCCCTTATAGGGGGTACTGACCATTTGTTGTACTGGCATTGAGGACCTGCCCAACACCACATTGTGTGGGTGCTCTGCTCACCATGAGTGTGCAGTGGGGCATCCAGCCCTAGGTCCTCAGCACCGTCCATGGCGTAAGTCCACAGCAGTGTTACTGTGTGAGATTGATATTTTCTGCATGACCACCTTGGACATCTCTGTCTGTTTGGGGCAGGTGTAGACCCATGCCCCACCGCCCCCCCTCACCCCTGGGTGGCAAACAGGGTCACCCATCATAATCTGCACATTCTACCTCCCTTGGAAGGTGCCAGTGGAGGGGGGACATTAACCCTAGTCCTACTGAGGTGCAGACACCCCACAGGTCAGTCACTGCAGATCCAGACACATGCATGCCACAGGAGCAATCTGACATTGGGACTTGGTAGAAAATGACAATCCCAACCACTATCTGTGATTCCCCTGGTGCAGGCCAACACACCCTGCAGGCCACTCCATCACATCACCTACCAGCTGCAAACAGGCTGCTAGTGACCAGCAGAGATGCCTGCACCCAGACCTGGGGTGCCAGCATACACAGCCAGCAGATACATCTGTGACTGGGCCCCAGGGGAACACCCATATTTATCACATGAGTGAACTACTATGTAGCACCATGGTGGAGCCTAGACATGCTGTGCTCACAGCACATTCAGGGTGACACTGAGCTTGCAGCGGCATCTACCGTGGTCACCCTGTCTGGGCAGGTGGTTGCCTGGCACTACAATGTACCTGTCACTGCCCTTTGCCCTGTGCATATACACCCTGGCCAGGCCGCCTTATCCGACCTCTACCCATGGTACTTTGCTACTCATTATGCACATTGGCAGCCCACTACTGGCAACATTGCTGGCAGTGTGGCCTGTCGACTGTGTTTGCAGCCACCACACACTGGCTGGACAGACAGCCACCCCCACACCTATGCCAGCATTGTGCTACTGTAGGGGGGTTCTGCAGCCATACACACAACACCTGTCATGGGCACAGTACATGCATGGATGTGGTACGACATACTCTGGTGGATCACTCCCAAGGGTGTTGGACACTGTCAGGGGCCAGACCTGCGGCACACACCACAGACATCTGACTGCTTGTTGTGGCGCAGCTCAATGTGCATAATGTGCTTTACATAGGACATGGGTTCTACATTTTATCATTGGCACCTTTTAGTGCATGTGTACCATATACCCATGTGTAGGGTGCCATTGCTAAGGTATGCACCTGCTAGTATTGGGAGTTGACAGCAGGGCCAATTGTCTTACCTCTTCGGGTTTCATTGGCCAATGGGGCCTGTGGGTGGGTGGGTGGGTGTGTGTCACTGTTAGCTGCTGCTTTACGGCAGGGTTCCACAACTCCCGTCCTGTCATTCCAGGCACTGATCAGGTTTTCATGCTGTCCTCATAAATATGCATGGGCTACATCAGCAGACAGGTGGGGGGGCATAGTTATGCAGCACAGGTATCTTTATTGGGGGCAGCATGGTAACTGAATGGTGTGGGGCCCTCCAGGACTGCATTTGGGGGACTATGCTCTGGGTAATGCGCCTATATCTGGTGTGGTAAAATATTGGCGTTTTGTCCATGTGTATGTTCTCAGCAATAAGGGTGTGACCATTCCATCATAGTTTAGTTGTGGGGAGAATATGTGGGCAGGATTGGCATGGCCCCAGCTGGGATTTGAACCTGTGACATTCTTGTCTTAGAGGCACTGGCTGTGTCTGTTGCACCACACTGAGGCCACAGGGACAATGCGATCCCTGGAGATGGGATACCTGGCCTGACAGGTCAGAGACCCTGCTCTGCACCATTTTACTGTGGACTCATATCGCTTGTATGGAGGCAATTTGCACGTAACCTCACATACAACCTCGCATGAGGGGGCAATCCCCCATTACCAAGCTGGACAAAAATTATATCATTGGGCACAATACACGACACTCCCACGACTGCTCCAATAACAGGGGATGTGTTTTGCAAGGGTCTCCGTTGCGTGATCCCTTCCAAGTATCTTTCTTTTTTTGGTTTCGCTTTCCAGGGAGTGTGTTTTTTATTGTGGCCCATTGCTATCACTGTTGCCCAGCTGACTTGTGATGTTTACAGTTTTCTTTCTGCTATTTTCCACGTTTTATCTGGGTTTTCATGCTGTCCCTCATACATATGCCTGACCTACATCTGCCTACCATGGGGGTGGGGCATAGCTATACAGCACAGGCATCTTTGATGTGACAGCATGGGACAGGAATGCTGTGGGGCCCTCTCGGGCTGCATTTGCGGGGCTCAGCTTTCGTTGCTGTGCCTGTTTCTGGTGTCTGTGTTTGGTGTGGTATAAAAATAGACCATGCCTTTGTTCTCTGCATTAAAGGTGTGGTCTTTACTTTCACTTTTTAGTGGTGGGTAGGACTATTGTGACTGGGTTGGCGGCAGTCCCAGCTGGTATTTGAACCTGTGACCCTCTGGTCTTACAGGCACTGGCTGTGTCCATTGCACCACACTGGGGCCACAGAGATGGTGCTGTCCCTGGTGTTAGTATGACCTGCCTGGCTGGTCAGGGACTCTGCTCTGCAAAAGGTTTACTGTGGCCTCATTTCCCCTTGTATGCAGACAACGGTTGCCACATACACCTCAGGGGGACCTCACAGAGGGGACACACACCCATATCCGAGCTGGGCAACAATGATATCATTGGGAGACATTACACTACACTCCCAGGTCAGCTCCATTACAGTGACTTTCCCTTTTCGAGGGTCTGCGAAGCGTGACCCTTCCACATATCATTAGGTTTTTATTTTGTGCTTTCCAGGGAGTTCTGTTCCTTGTTGTCCATTGCTATCACTGTTTAACTGCTGATTTATGCTTTTAAAGGGGTTTCCTCTGGTCATTTTTATTGTCTTCTGTGACATTTCATTCTGTGCACATGTATCACACTGCTCACGTTTTTGTGTGTTCCCCAGGTTTCTCTGTACATTGCTGACGGAAATGGTTTCTCTTACCTTTAAAGATGCCTTCAACGGCAGGTTTTCATTCGCGTTGGAATTGAGCTCAGAATTACAGCGCGTTAGTGAGGGGGAGCCTCTCCCCGCCCCCTCTCCGCCCATTGACCCCTTCTCTCCGCCCACTCTCCACCTTCTGCGCGGGTTTTTCGCGCCGCGGGTTTTTACGATCGTTAAACGCGGTCAACGCGCGTAGTATGACGTTATCGGTCGTTGGCGCGTGTTTACGCGCGTTATACTGCACTTACGGTCGTTAACGTCATACTACGCGCGTTATTCACGTTTAGTAAACATAGCCCTAAGACTGTTTAGTAAACATACCCCCAAAAGGGCTCTGTTAACTTTTAACCACTCCTCCACCACAGTCTCATTTAATTTCTACCGACACATATATGAATCTTCAGGATATTGACCCTTCAACTCTCTCCATTGCTGTCTTATTTCCTCTCTCATTCACTATGTCATCTGAGCCTGTCGATAAGGCAGTCTCTTCCCATAATATTATACACTCCGCTGCTTTGGATGCTCTCTCTCCTCCAGTTCCATGTTCTGCGAGGTGTATTATACCTTAACCTTGGTGGATCTCCAAAATCTTCTGCCTATATTTCTGTGCCTGCTCTATTAAGACATTTGGCTAAATTCCTGTGCCTACGATGATTTCACACATTTCAAATTCTTGTTAACCTCCCAGTCTGCTACAGCACTGGCCAAGAAAGAATACTATGTCCATCTGAAAAATTCTCTTATCTCCAATCCAAGCAATCTTTTTGCCATGCTGAACTCTCTCCTCAAAGTGCCTCCACCTCACTGCACCTCACTGAAGCCCTCCTCCCGAGAAGATGCAGCAACAGATACCTTTCATTTAGCGTCGGGCAATCTTTGTATTATGAACTTTGTTGTGTATCTTTTTCAATCCTTTAATATGAAGATTCCTAATCCACTCCAGCTCTACCTTTATCTGAGGTTCTTCCCCTTTAAAATTACCTTGTCAAAGTTTAAAGATGTCTTCCTGCACATGATACTCCACTAATATTAATGTTTCACTTTCTGCTCCATTGGTCTTGCTTTGGAACTGTTTTTGCTCATTATTTGCAGGTGGTGTCTGCCCCATGACAGGAGATTTCCATTTCACCAACATCTTCATTGCCTTTCCTTCTCTTCCCTCTGAGAATTTATTCTCACCTGCTGCTTGATGAGGTTCTGAAAAGTGTAACTATCAATCCACCACTTGGTGAAGAGGTCCCATGCTGCACTTAGTGTAGTGACCCATCCTCAGCTTGTTCTGAATACTCTCTGTCAACATGAAAGGAAATGGGGACATGCTGAGTAAAGCCCCAGCTGCATGCAGGGAAACAGGAAATCTTAGAAACATGCATGTATGAAATATGGGCAACGGTGGAACCGGCAACAGACATGCCTATGGCAACATTTGAGATCGTGCACGTGGACATGTCACCACATATACGCCTGAGCCTGCCATTTTGTAATGGAAATGTGCAGCACCACAATAGCATACAAAGAAGCCTTGATATTCACCTGCTATCCTTCTATGAGGGAGAGAAAATTATCATGATGATTAGAGGGAAGGCCCCTGTCATCCCTACCGTTGAGAGCTTGCTGAATCGAACACTTTTGAAATGCTTATTCACACGAAGGAGCAGGTCTAAATATGGATGTGTCCACTGCCAGGTTTTAACAAGTGGCACTTTTGTGAAATTGGACACTCTGCTCTTCTGGCAAATTACTTCTATCTCTTCCTTTCTCTTCTATTGCTAACTCCAGACTTTACTCCTTTCACCTTGCTGCTCCTTATGCCTGGAACAAACTACCAGAGTCTGTACGTCAGGTGCCTTCTCTGACCCTTTTCAAATCCAGGCTGAAAACTCACCTCTTCACTGCTGCTTTTGGATCTTGACTCACCTGATCTCCTTTGTGTTCCTTGTACCTACTGTGTTGTCTGTCTTGACTAGATTGTAAGCTCTGATGAGCAGGGACTGTCTCTTACATGTCTGTGCAGTGCTGCGTACGTCTTTTAGCGCTATACAAATGCTCAGTAGTAGTAGTAGTAGTAGTAGTAAATGTGCTTCTTTTGATTGTGTTCAAGGTATTCCATTTTCTATACCTTTGTTTAAAGAGCTCTTTACTACTAGATAAATAGTTGTTAAATAAGCAGACATGAGTTGAAAAGCATAAACATGAATTCAATTAGTAACTTTAGTCAAACAGGCATACAAGTGATCTAGCATTTATACTGTAGACTTGTTTTTAGTGTCTGTGAGAGGTAGATACATAAGTATTATGTCGATACCATAAATATATTGATACTATGGGGTAGCTTTTCAAAGAGCAGCTGAACGGTCAAGATAACCAGTTCATTTAGACCTATTAGCTTTGTTCTGTTATTCATATGCAACTAACTAGCTAAAGCGGGCAAATTTAACAAGCTAGTGTTGAATATTCAACTTACCTAATAGATTAGACAACTTCCTTTTAAAACTGACACCTATTTGTCGAGAGGCAGACAGTGCAACACATTTTACTTGAGAAGGGCTCTTATCGGGATAATTTTATAAGGGGAGCCAAGTTAAATTGCATTTTAAGGCATCAATGTGAAGCCTATTTCTCTCCCCTCTCCCTACACCCCCTCCCGTAATCTTTGTTTGTCTTCTGCTTTTCTTCTCTCCATGCCGCATTCTACATCTGCTAATTCTCGTCTTCGCTCCTTTGACCTTGTTGCTCCTTTTGCTTGGAATAACCTACCCCTTTCCGTGTGTCAAATCCCTTCCCTCGCCCGCTTCAGGTCTAGGCTCAAGACGCAACTCTTTGAGACCGCCTTTGGCTCATAATCCCCATCCTTATGTTTCAGCTCCTTACTGCCCCTTTTGCCCTTCTCCTTTCATACTACTGTATGACTGTCCTTTTAGATTGTAAGCTCTATGAGCAGGGACTGTCTTTTCTGTGTCTGTACAGCACTGTGTATGCCTAGTAGTGCTTATAAAATGCTCATTAATAGAAACATACAAAACATGTTGGTAGAAAAAGACCATATGGCCTATCTAGTCTGCCCTTCCATATCAACTACTACAGTAGTCCCCTTTTTTTCTTTTTGAGATACTCTGTGTTTATCCCATGCTTTTTTGATAATAATAATAATAATAATAATAATAATAATAAAGAAAAGTATATGCCTACTTTTCTGTAGAAAATGCTAGTATAAGCGGCCGAATATGTGCATTAATTTACACTATGATCACGTACATTGGCCCTAGAGCTGGCATAAATGCCTGTTTCTAGATTTGTGCGCTTAGTCCATGATCCGCCCAAACTCTGCCCATGCACATGCCCACAGTGGAAATACACACCATAGGGAGTGACGTATGTACTTAAAATATAGTAACCACATTTCCCTGCATAAGTCACCAAAATACTATGAGATCTGTTTACGAAAGCGCGTTAGTCTCTTGCAGCTAATGAAAGGCGATAGCTGGAAAAGCTGGCATTAGCTGTAAAAGTCCCATGGCATGTGCTGGGGGCATTCACAGCATTTATCCTGCAAATATGTAGAGAAGACACTGGGAATGCAGGGCGCCAGCTTCACAGATGCAGCTAACACCACCCACTGTGGTAGTGATGGCTGCATCCACAAAGCCTGCAGAACGTGCTTCTACCATGCGATGTGAGCACCCATGGTAGATGCTCGAAACTGGAATGCACACTCTCTGCCTGCATCTTGTCCTTTGGAGCAGTCACCGCAAAATGCAGCTACCATGGAAAAAAGGCTCGCGGTCTCTGAATTTCTCCAATGTTAGCTGTCTTCACGGCACGACGATCCCAGGTTAGCGCTTCAAAGACAGCTAACATGCTTCAGTAAACATACCCCTATGATTTACATGCACCGATGAAGCATAACTTTAGGCAATTCCTTAACAAATTACTGTCTATATAGTGCAGTACCTTGCTGAGGCCAACTTGGGTGTGCTGAAATTTATATATTAGTGGAAAGAAAAGTAGAAAGACTAGAGGACACACAATGAAGCTACAATATAGTACATTAAAATTAATAGGAGAAAATATTTTTTCACTCAACGCATAATCAAACTGGAATTCGTTACCAGAAGATGTAGTAAAAGCTGGTAGTGTAGCTGGATTTAAAAGAGGTTTGGAAGAAAAATCCGTAAACCATTATTAAAGAAGACCAGGGAACTCCACTGCTTACCCTTGGGATAAGCAGCATGGAATCTTTGTAACTTTTTGGAAACCTGACAGGTACTTTTGACCTGGATTGGCCACTGTTGGAAAAATAATACCGAGCTTGATGAACCCTTGGTTTGACCTAATATGGAATACCTTATGTTCTTATATAAATTTTGTTGATGGATTTAAGAAGAAAGCACAGCGTATCAGTTTATATGAGCACAAGTTGTAGCATATTAAGCCCTGAATATAAACTGCATTGAAAGCCTGCTATAGTCTAACAAACCATTTAACAATCAACCATGCTACTAAGATAATGTAATTATCGTTCTCTGATTGGGTGATGTCCTATTACTCCTCAGTTTAAGAGTGATGCATGCAAGTTAGTCCAATGGCTCAGTTCAAACACTAGTGGAGTTTATTTGATGTTATGGATCAATGCAGCGGGATGGCAATGATACAAAACTACGAGGCCGCGGGCAGGGTCCCGGCGGCCGAGGCTAACCGGGCGCGCGGCCCGGCGCGGGGACCCTGTGCGCGGCCTGGTCGGCTTGGGCGCGCTCGGCCCTGGGCGGGCGCGAGCGCGCATCTTTTAAAGTGATTGGCTCCCTGGGGTGGCTGCCCCGAGGGAGCCAATTAAAGCTGCTGGCGTGGGGGCGCGAGGGGGGATTGGGGCCGAGCAGCCTCCGCATGGTCAGTCGTGCGGAGGCTGCTTTGGTGCCGGCGTCCCTCCTCGTGGTGTTCCGGTACCTGCTTCGTTGGTCGGGGCTGTGTAGGGCCTTGCTGCTGCGTCGGGTGCCGGGTGAGTGTCTGCTGACGTCGGGTCTTGTCGGCGGGGGAGGGGGCCTTTTTCCTACGGGGCTTCCTGGGTCTGCCGGTGTGCTGTCGCTTCACTGATAAAAAATAAATAAAATAAATAAATAAACCCCGGAAAAAGCCCTATAATTGTTTTCTTGAGGGATGCCTGGTGGGAAGAAAGCTGGGGGCCTGGCCCCTAAAAAGGCCTCGGTAAAGGGGCGGGGTCCCGGTCGCGGGGGGGCACTGGGAGAGGTGGGGGGTTGCCTGGGCGAGTTGGTGGGGGGCTGCGGCGACGGGAGAGGGGGGTGCTCGAGGCAGGGGAAGTGGGGTGAGGGCCGGACAGGCCGGGGGGGTTCCCTTCCACCTGCGGCTCGCTGGGGGTAGATGAGGGATTGCTGGGGTCTGGAGAGGTGAGGGGGGGGATGTTGGTGGGGGGGCTGGGGTTGGGACGGTTGGGGGGGATCTCGGGGCTCCGGGCCAAGGGGGGGGGCTCCGGCCTGATGGGGCTCCTTGGGGTGCAGGCTGTGGGGGGCCTGTTGGGTGGTTCCCCGGCCCCGGGGTGTTCGGCTCGTCAGGGGGAGCTTCCCCATGGGACCAGTGGATGGCAGGGGGGCAGGGTACATCCGTGGCGGGGTGGGGGGGTCCTTGGCCTCCGGCGTGGCCGGTGTCGGTTTCCCCCCCTGTTTTTCCTTTTTTGTCTCCGCAGGGACAGTTCGTGGCGCAGACTTCGTGGCCCGTGGGCTCGGTGCGCGGAGAGACCTGGGTGAATTCCCCGGTTGGAACAGAGCCGCAGCGTGGAGCGTCAGCGGAGGCGGCACAGCGGTGTTTGAGGGGTTCTGCAGGCGCTGATGGCGGGGACCTCGCGGTGGATGGTGAGCGGACGGCTGCGTCGGGTGAGTTATTGGTGGACGGGGGTGTGTCATCCAGGGCGGTAGGGGGGGCGGTGCGGAAAAAGCATAGGCGCTCGTGTCGGCGCCGTCGCATCTCCGACTCGTCCTCATCTTCCTCGACATCGACTAGTTCGTCCGGGGGGTCGGACAGGCGGGGGGATCGGCAGCTACCGTGTGTGGGGGGGGGAGTGGGCGCAAGTGCGGGGGCCTCTTCTGTGGTGTCTTTACCGGAATTGTGGGCAGGGGTACCTCGGAAGCTGAGGCGTAAAATCCGCAAGCGGCATTATATTGATATCTTCTGTTTGTTGGAGGGGCGGAAGCGCTCAGGTGAAAGCCGGAAAAAGCGGAAAGACGATGAGAAGGCCGGGCGGGTGCGAAAGGTGGCGCGTAACGTGGTCAACTGGACGCGTTCCTTTTTACGGTTGGCCAGTGTGTGGGGGCAGTACGATCCGTCGCAGTACGAAATGTTATTGGCGTATGCCGATTCCATCCTTGAGGCGTCTCAGACGCATGAAGGCTGGTCTTGGCTTAATTATGACGAGAAGTTTAGGGACAAGATGGAAGAAAGCCGGGCGCTTTCTTGGGGCACACAGGATATTAACCTGTGGTTGACCCAGATGTCGGCTAGGTCCGGTGCGAGTGCTAGTGGCGTGGCTAAAAGTGGTGTCGGGCCGGTGGGTGGGGCGGCGCGGCCCTTTCGAGGAGGGGCGGCCAGAGTGCCTACAAAGGCAGTCGCGGCCGGGAGCGGTGATGTGTGCTGGCGTTACAACCATTCCACCTGCCCCTTTCCCGATTGCAAGTTCCAACACGTCTGTTCCTTGTGCGGGGGTCCTCATTCCGCGGTTAAGTGTCTCAAAAAAGGTACCTCTAGCTTGGCCGCCCCTGCCCCAAAAGGGCAGTGAGTGGCGAGGGCGCGCGCCCACCCCAGTGCAGGTAGAGGTGTTGGTGCGGTGGCTGACTCTGTACCCCCGTAGGCGGGAGGCGGCGATTTTGGGCTCTGGGTTTCGGCATGGTTTCGTGATCCCGGTGAGGGGGGTGGTGTTGGCATCTTCGGCACGGAATTCCCCCTCGGTTCGTCGTTGGGTGACGATGGTGCAGGACAAATTGTTGAGTGAGTTGCGATTGGGTAGGGTGGCTGGCCCCTTTGTGGAACCGCCATTTCCCAACTTGGTGATTTCACCTTTAGGTGTTGTGCCCAAGAAGGAGCCGGGCAAATTCCGCCTTATTCACAATTTGTCCTGTCCTGTCGGGGCTTCGGTGAATGATTTTATCCCGCATCAACTGTGTTCGGTTCGTTATGCTTCTTTTGACAAGGCGGCTTCGCTGGTGCGCGGGGCTGGTCGGTCGGCATTGCTAGCGAAGGTGGACATCGAAGCGGCTTTTCGTTTGTTACCTGTCCATCCGGCTTCATTCCCTTTGTTGGGATTTTGTTTCCAGGGCGAGTTTTACTTCGATAAGTGTATGCCGATGGGCTGTTCTATCTCTTGCGCGTACTTTGAGATGTTTAGCACGTTCTTGGAGTGGGCGTTGGTCAAGGAATACGGTCTGTCATCTGTGGTGCATTACCTGGACGATTTCTTGTTTGTGGGAGCGGCAGATTTGGGGGAGTGTCAGAAGCTGCTATCGGGCTTTGTGCGGTTGGCTCAGGAGTTCGGGGTCCCCTTAGCGGATGGGAAGACTGAAGGTCCTGCTATGAGGTTGACCTTTTTGGGTGTGGAGTTGGATTCTGCGGACATGGTGGCGCGGTTGCCTCGCGATAAAGTCGTTCGTTTGCGAATTTCGGTGGCTAATGTGTTGTCGGTGGGTAAGGTTTCCTTGCGGGAGTTGCAGTCCCTATTGGGGTCCTTAAATTTTGCCTGTAGGGTGATTCCGATGGGGAGAGTGTTTTCCAGGAGGTTGGCTTGTGCGACGGCTGGGGTACGTAAACCGCATCATCGGATTCGGGTGACGGGCGGCAATGCGCGCGGATTTGCGGGTGTGGGATCGTTTTCTGGAGGATTTCAACGGGACTTCAGTGCTTTTGGAGCCCGAAGTTTCTAGTAATGATTTACAATTGTACACGGATGCTGCAGGAGGGGCGGGGCTGGGGGTGTATTTTGGGGGGGCCTGGTGCGCTGACCGGTGGCCGGCGTCTTGGGCGGGGGCGGGGATTGACCAGGAATGTCACATTTTTGGAGCTCTTTCCGCTTCTGGTAGTTTTGGAGCTCTGGCCGGAGCGTTTGCGGAACAGGAGGGTGCTTTGGTGGTGTGATAATGCGGCGGTGGTCAATGTGATTAACCGGTACACTCCGAGGTGCGTGTGGGTGGCTAGCTTGATGCGGGAAGTTGTCCTGGCATGTCTGCGGCTGAATGTGGCGGTGCGGGCGCGTCACCTACCAGGGTCCACTAATGTGATTGCTGATGCTCTTTCTCGCTTTCAGTGGGAGCGGGTTCCGGGCGTTGGCCCCCGAAGCGGACGAGGAGGAGCGGTGGTCCCAGAGACATTGTGGAGCATTGGCCTCAAGAAATGCTAGACCTTCTGAGAAGTTCGTTGTCTGCAGGGACCTGGTCTGCGTATTGTAGGGGGTGCGACCGAGTGGTCGCTTTTTTGTTGTCGCGCGGGTGGGGGGCTGGGGGGGGTTCCCGAAGGTTTGCTTGGCCAATATGTTGTGGCGGCCAAGGGCGCTGGGTTTTCGTGTTCGGCGGTGCGCTCGCATTTGGCGGGCTTTCACTTTTTTGCGAGCGCAGTAGGTTGGGGTCTCCCGGCTGGGGGGGTTTTAACGCGCCAGTTGCTACTAGGTTGGGAACGGGCGCAGCCGACCCCGCGTGATGCGAGGTTGCCGATCACCCACGGACTCCTCGTGCGGGTGTGTGGAGCTTTGGAGCGGGTGGCTTCATCTGCGTATGAGGCCTTATTGTTCCGGGCGGTTTTTTGCCTGGCATTTTTTGGGGCATTTCGGATTGGGGAGCTGGTTGCGGGTTCTGGGCGGGTGGGGAGTGTTGGGGGTCTGTTGGCTGGTCACGTCCGGCTCGTGGAGGGGGGGGCGCGGATTCTGTTGGCTAAGTCCAAAACGGATCCTTTGGGGAAAGGTTTATGGGTATGTCTTGGTGTGGGTGCGGATCCACGGACTTGTCCGGTTTGTGCGCTGCAACAGTTTGTGGCCGTGCGTCCGGCGGGTGCATTGGGGTTTTTCGTTCATGCGGATTTGCGGGCGGTCACCCGTTACCAAGTTTCCGCGGTGCTTCGGCTGGCGTTGTCCGTGGTGGGTGAAGATCCGCTTCGATTTGCTCCTCACTCTTTTCAGATTGGTGCAGCCACTACTGCGGCGGCTGCGGGGTTACCGGCGCACGTCATCCAAGCCATTGGGAGGTGGCGTTCTTCAGCTTTCAAAGGGTATGTGCGGCTGTGAGCGGTTGGGTTGCTGGGTGGGTTCCTTAACTGTTTATTTCTTTTCCAGATGTGTGTGTCGGTCCTGGTGGATGTTGGGTTGCTGGCCACTCCTTCGTCCATTGGGCGGGTCTGCGTGCGGTAGACCGCCCTATCGGTGCCAATTTGGGATTGAACCCGTCGTCGGTGGCTGTCCAATGGCTGGGTGTGTGAGGCATGCGGTGGCCGCATCTGCTGCCTTTGCTGCGCAGCCACAGAAGGACGTCGCAGTGGCCGGCCGCCCTGCTGGTGCATTTGGGTGGAAACGATATATCATCATGGTCCTGCCTGCAGTTGATTCGGGCGATTCAAGAGGATCTCGGACTGGTGTTGCGTATGATGCCGGGGGTTATTGTTCTTTGGTCAGACATTGTTCCAAGGCCGTCTTGTTGGGAGCAACGTCGTTGGTCCCGGGGGTTGACAAAGGTCAATCGTCAGATTGGTCGCTGGGTTTGTGAGCGGGGGGGGGGGGGGGGACCATATCCTGCATGACTGGGCGGATGTGGGTTTTGCGGGGCTGTATCGGGCTGACGGGGTGCATTTGTCGCCGGTTGGCTTGGACCTGCTTCTTAATGATTGGCAGGAGGCCTTGGAATACATGTCTGGCCATGATAGTCGCTGGTCGCAGCTTTTGCCTGGGGGGGGCGGCACATGAACAGGGTTATGTGCCGGTGGCGGGATCCCGGAGGTTTCCGGGGTCCGGAGCAGCAGGCTACAGTTGGGCGGGGGCGGGGTGCCCCTGACCCGGTCAAACCCTCGGATGACTTTTGCTGAACGGCGAAGTCGGGGGAGAGGGGTATGGTAACTTGCCGGGTGGCGAGTTACGGTATTAGCGGTGGCAGGCACTTTGCTGAGGATGGCTGGTGCAGCCGGGTGCCGCTAATTGAGTGGTTTGGAAATGTAATTGTTGACTGTTAAAATTTGTTGGCTAATAAAAGCTGCAACCAGTTCTGTTCCATAAAAGTTTGGTGTGTGGTGTTTGGTGGAAGGGGGGGGGTGGGTTGGGGGGGAGAAGGGGGTGTAAGGCAGGGGCCTGCAGTGCCGGGTCCGCCTGCCTTGGTTACTACGAGGCCGCGGGCAGGGTCCCGGCAGCCGAGGCTAACCGGGCGCGCGGCCCGGCGCGGGGACCCTGTGCGCGGCCTGGTCGGCTTGGGCGCGCTCGGCCCTGGGCGGGCGCGAGCGCGCATCTTTTAAAGTGATTGGCTCCCTGGGGTGGCTGCCCCGAGGGAGCCAATTAAAGCTGCTGGCGTGGGGGCGCTAGGGGGGATCGGGGCCGAGCAGCCTCCGCATGGTCAGTCGTGCGGAGGCTGCTTTGGTGCCGGCGTCCCACCCAACCACCCAAATGTCAGGCAGGGGGGGAAGGGGGGTTTGTTGGGGTGTTGCAGCTGGGGATGGGGGGGGCGGGATCCCGGAGGTTTCCGGGGTCTGGAGCAGCAGGCTACAGTTGGGCGGGGGCGGGGTGCCCCTGACCCGGTCAAACCCTCAGACGACTTTTGCTGAACGGCGAAGTCGGGGGAGAGGGGTATGGTAACTTGCCGGGTGGCGAGTTACGGTATTAGCGGTGGCAGGCACTTTGCTGAGGATGGCTGGTGCAGCCGGGTGCCGCTAATTGAGTGGTTTGGAAATGTAATTGTTGACTGTTAAAATTTGTTGGCTAATAAAAGCTGCGACCAGTTCTGTTCCATAAAAGTTTGGTGTGTGTTGTTTTGTGGAAGGGGGGGGGTGGGTTGTGGGGGAGAAGGGGGTGTAAGGCAGGGGCCTGCAGTGCCGGGTCCGCCTGCCTTGGTTACAGCAACATATACTGTATTACAGGCAGATTGAATAGTGCCTGGACATCCTTATCTTCATTCTTGCTTGAAATGCAGTTTTTAATGTACTTCATGTGTTTCCTGTTCCTGAATGCAGGGTCTATAAATTGTCTGATGCAGTCAAATATCTCTAATACAATCCAGCCTAAAAAGTAGTAGGGTTAATTTGAATGGAATGATACAAATTTGGGTTAGTATTAAAGTTTCAACCAGACAAATAGTACTGCATACTCAATACGTTTGTGCAGTTCTATGAGAAACTGTATTCAAAGAGTGAAATGCAGGAAAAAAATAGAAGGGATTTCTTTCGGTCCATACAGGTGCCACAGATAGAGGAGGAACAACTCCTGGCCCTTAATAGGCTGGTATCTGAGGAGGAAATAAGAAGGGTTATTAAACTGTTGAAACCAGCGAAAATGGCACGGCTGGATGCTGGGGGGAGGAATTCTATACAATTTTATGTGACTTGGTGGAGCGAGCTTTGAAAAGGTTGTTGACAGAAAGGAGGGAAAGGGCAATGGAGAATCATGCATACATAGTATTAATCCCTAAACTGGGAAAACAATTGGAGTTGGTAAGTTCATATCGCCCGATCTCCCTCATTAATCAGAACCTGAAAATATTGGGATCTGTGTGGCACATAGACCGAATGTGATCCTTCCAGATCTAGTACACAAAAATAAGATGGGCTGTATTCAAAATAGATATGGGTCAACAAATATGCTGAAGGTAGCTGCATGTCACCCATGTAAGCTGTTTCTACAGCGTGACAATCCCATGTTAGCATTCTAAAGACAGCTAACACACTTTAGTAAACATATCCCATAGTGTTGAGGGGACCTGTCTGTGATCTTTGATGGTTTTTTTTCTTGTAAGAGAATGGATACCACTGGCTTTGTCCTAGTTTAGTGTGAATACGCTTTCCCTAGAGTGTTTAATAAAGATTATTATTATTTAAAAAAAAGGTTTTCTTTTTCATTATATCCTCTTTCATTTCATTTTAGCATGCGCATGCTAAACAAAATAGCACTCGTTGAAAACGAAGCTAAAGTGACCAAAATAAAAATGCACAACTCAACATCTAAAATTCCTTCAAAATATTCATGCAAGTCTTTTTGGGCTAACGGTCTGACCTGACAGTATTTCCTCATTTGCACTGCATGCTACCTACCGATGCAGACAAGAATCACATTATTTATTATTCAATTAGATTGTGTAAACGTATGCACCAGGAGAGAAAGATTACTTTTCCCAAGGTCAAACAGAACATTAAACAGCAGTTGAATGGTGATTCAAATCCCTCCAGTACACTTCGATAATCTTGAAAACCTGTCCTTTTAGTAGTTTCTGAGGACTGAAGTTCAATACCTCTGTTATTTGTTTTGCACAGCATGGCAAATGCTATCCAAACGTTAGTCATTCTTTCCATGTAAGTGGGAACTGAGCTTGCAGTCTGCCTAGAAACTGGCAAGCTTATACGTAGATTGAACATTGGGAACTGCAATATCACATCTGAAAGGTGTGCACTACAATAGCACTCTTTAGCATTCTACATCAAGTTATTATGGTTGTTTTATGGCTATATTTTCTCCTATGAATAAGAGTGATATGCTAGAGCACTCCGGTGCTCACTGGATATACTTGAACAGTTCATATTATACCGTATGGCACTCAGACATGACCTCAAGAAGAAATACCATCCAAATTCTCCACCTGGAAATTCTTCTAATTCTTCATTTTAGATTAAAAAAAAATGCCACCATTCTGCTAATGCATCCTTTAAAAGAATAAATCCACAGAATCGATCTATTCATGTGCTTTCAAGCAGTAATTTACAATGTAATGCATATCTAACCTTGTCCTCTGCTTTAAAGCCATTATCCATTAAAGTTAATGCAAAAGGTTGTAATACATATCTAATCTGTTCCTGTACTATTAACCTGTTACTAGTAACCGCTTTGACTATCGAAAGGCGGTATAGCAAAATAAACAAATAAATAAATGTACGTTAATGTTCTCTTATTTATTTACATGGAATTTTGGTGATATCACATTGCGCTAAGTTACACTAAACTACACCAGATTGTTAATGTTACTATATCATTTGTTGCAGCTCTTAATTGTTTTTTTTCCTTTATTTTTGATTATTTTTCCCTTTATTTCTTCCCTTTATTTTTTATTTTATAGAAATATTTTAGATGCATTTATTTTCTGCTGGAAGTCTTAGTAGTGTGTGTAGAAAGGAAGGGTCTAATTTTGCCAATGTTATCAAGAAGCAATAGGTTTTAGCTATCTGTTGGATATGTGCAGAGAAAGAGAGAGTGGAGTCAAAGATGGTCCCAAAGTTGCAAGCTGAGGAAACAGGGAGGAGAGTGTAGTGTTATCTACAGAAATAAAGAAGGGAGGAAGGGGGGAGGTGGGTTTAGGGGGCAAGATAAGGAGCTCAGTTTCATGTTCAGTTTCAGACGGCAGTGAGACATCCAGGCAGCAATGTCGGATAAGCAGGCAGAGATCCGGGCCTGGTTTACTGGAAAGATTTCAGACACAGAAAGGTAGATCTGACAGTCATCAACACAAAGATGGTACTGAAAACCATGGGAGGAAATAAATGCACAAGGGACTGAGTGTAGAGAGAGAAAGGAGAGGTCCCAAGACAGAGCCTTGAGGTACACTAACTGACAGCAGGATAGCGGTAGAGGAGGATCCACCAGGAAGGGCTTTTCCAAACTGATGGGCTCCACTTTAACTGGGATGGAACCAGCTGCTGGCATTAACTTTTAAAAGGGAGATAGAGCAGCTTTTTAATTAGATAACAGGGGAAAGCCAACAGTTGCCCAGGAGCACATGGTCGGAGGGATGTATCCTTGAAGGATACTAGCAAAAGATGGAAGTTAGGGCATTCCAACAGAGAGGGTCCAATAAAGATAAAAGTAACCCAGATGCCCTTAAGTACAGAGCTGAAAGATTCCAAATTATCCCTATAAACTGATAACCAGATTCATATGAATAAAATAGAATCTCTAAAATGTCTGTATGCAAATGCTAGAAGTCTAAAAAACTAAAATGGGAGAGCTAGAATATATTTATTTATTTATTTAACACATTTTCTATACAGCTTTCTTATAGGTTCAAAGTCGTTTACATTAAACAACTGGAACTTTACATTAAATAGGGAAGATTAACTTGGATGCTAAACAGGGAGCATTAGTAGTAATACAGGTATTACAGTATAACACTGTTAAAAGTAAGAAACGTAACATAAAGCAGAGTATTACATTGTGATGGGGATCGAAGGTAAGCACAGGAAGTATGGGAGGTAGGGGGAACAAATGATCGGTCAGAACAGGCGGGGCATAGGGTAGAAGAAACATTTGGGGGCATGCCAAGGTGAAGTGTTTCATGGGTTTGAGCCATAGAGATCAGAAAAGAGGAATGTTTTAATGATTTTCCTGAAATTCTACAGGTCTTCAATAGCTCTTATGTTCTCGGTGAAGGCATTCCAAAGTGATATAATGAAAAAGCCTTGTTATGCATTTCTTGTTTGGCTTTGGTTTTAGTGATGAGAAGAACGCTTTTGTTGGAAGTACATCAAGCTCTATTTTCAGGAATATATAGAACTAAATGAAAGGTTAGATATGATTGGCATCTCAGAAACTTGGTGGAAGAAGGAAAACAAATGTGTCACTATGGGATATGTTTACTAAACTGCAGGAACGTTACATACTATGCGTTATGTAACGTTAACGCATGTTATGTAACGTTAATGCTTGTTAGGTAATGTTAATGCGCGTTAACATTACATAACGATCGTTAGCGTACCTGGCCGTGGTAAATACCGCAGAGGGTGGAGAGAGGGCAGAGAGAAGAGGTCAATGGGCAGGGAGTGGGTGGGGAGAGGCTCCCTCCACACTAACGCGTTGAACTGAAGGGCTGAATCCTAACGCAAATGAAAACTTGCCGTTAGATGCACATTTGCAGGAGAGAGAAACCATTTAAGTGTCAGCAATGTATAACATAGCCAGTGAGCCCAAGAACTGTGATAGTAGTGCTTCATTCCCAGCAACAGCATAGTGCCCCAGTATGAAAGGCCACTATGGTGATGGTGCAAATGGGGCATAGGGGGCTGCAGGCGGGACATGTAGCGGGGGCAGCTGGGGCACAGGGTGGACAAGGCGGGCGCCGAGGTGGCACATAGGAACATAGAAACTGGAAGTGTGAAAGACAGCATCTGACAAAGGCCAAACACAAGATACAAATAACTTGTCCACATTAGGCAATAGTTGCCAGAGCAGAGAAAGGATGCCCCCGCATCCATCCCACCACCATGTTGAAGGTACAGAATGTTGTTAGGCGCTGATGGGGGGGGTGGGGTGGGAATGTCCATGTATGCCTCCCCACCCTAGACGCCGCATCATAGGCACCTGCCTACCTGAACAGTGGATGGCCTAAGATGGTTCACAAGAAGCACCACCAGCATATGGTTATGTTAGCACAGCATGGGGGGGGGGGAGTTGTCCGTGCTGGAGGGGGCAGTGGCACCTGTCTGCAGTGAACCCAGGCCATGCCCTGTACCAGTACATGGTGTATAGTGCAACAGAAAAAGCCTTTCAAAGGAGACGTCAAGGTATGGCCCAGGGAGGTCTGTGTACCTGTGGCCCCACTGTGTTGCAGTACACACAGCCAGTGTGATTCAGAGCAGAGGGTCACAGGTTCAGGTCCCAGCTACAGACCCTGCAGAACACATCACAAACATTTGCCCTGCTACATAGATATAACAGAAAAGTAAGATTAAAAAAGGAAATGTCTGTCTGAGGAGACATCAAGGTATGGCCCAGGGAGGGCTGTGCACCTGTGGCCCCACTGTGGTGCAGTACACACGGCCAGTGTGATTCAGAGCAGAGGGTCAAAGGTTCAGGTCACAGCTGCTTGAACCTGCAGAACACATCACAACATTTTACCCTACAAAGCATATGCAACATCAAACCGTGCAGTCCCCATAGCAGCGGCCAACAGGGGTAGAAACACCCACTCACGCAGGCTCCACCGTGCAAATCATGCTGTACAGGCAGGCTGCTGGCTCCAGAACGGATTTGCAGGTAACATCACAGCACCTCTGCTATCTCCTGCTCAGTCTAGAAATGTTGGCAGTGTAGAAGCTGGGGTTGTCAAACACCCCTACCATTGCACAGTGCTGCATTAGGAGTGTGTGTGTATATATCTATCCATAGTGTTGTGGCTGCAAACCTTCCCCCCACCGGCCCACATGTCCAACTGTTACCAGCATCAGCCTGCAAATGTGCATAATGAGGAGCAAGGTAGTGTGGGTATGGGCCAGATAGGGTGAATTGGGCAGGCTGCATCTGCACAGCGAGTAGTCCAATGTCTGGTACACGTTAGTTTTTCAAACCCCACCTGCAAGGACAGGGTGGCTAAATCATGTTGTGCTGGGAGGGCAGTCTCGCCCTGACGTAACAGTGACCATGGAATGTCCAGGTTCCCAAATAGTTGCCTAGACTGTCTATCTCCAGTGATATCTGTGTGATGCCCCCCCCCCCCTCCCTATCCGTTCTGAGGCCCAATCACTGCCATACCTGCTTGGTGTGTGTGTGCATTGGCCAGCCTATGTCTGGATGCATGTGTTTTCTTACTGGCCATGTACCACAGACTGGCATGTCCTTAGTTAGTCTGTGTAAGGTGAGAACACTGTGCATGCTGGTATAGTCAGACAGTGTTGTCTGATAATGCATGGCAGACTGTGGTATATGGCAAGTGAGGATTCAGACAGCATTAATGCTGTTTTGCTGATGCTCCAGTCACAGGATGCCTTATGCACACTAGCCATAGAGGGATATTCCTAGCCATCAGGAATAGGCTTGCTGGTCCCACAGCCAGTCCTGTTGTCTCAGGCACCTGTCCCTCCACACCCCACCTATAAGATGGGTATTATAGGGCCCTTTGGGGCACATAGTGTATAGTACCCCAAACAGTAGGGGGACGTGGTACACAACTCTCATAAGACACTGGACACCCCTCTGACCTGCTAGCAGGTAGCTATGGAAGCCAGACCTTGACACTGGGCACGCACAGATCTGGGTGGTCTCTGGTCCTAGGGGGACATCTGTGACTGTATAACACAGATGGGTACAGAGGTGCCTTTGATACACTGCCTGGGACACCTGCCACACACTGCCAGTGATGGGGATGTGCAGCAGGACCTATATGTAGCACCACATGTACTGTGGACCTATTGCTGGGCAGCCATCCTTATCCTCAAGGTGAATACAGAACCTGCAAAATGGCATGGTCTGTAGCTACTCTGTGCCAGTATCTCACACAGCAGTCCATCTTACCAGGATGTGGTAACAGAGAGGTGCAGACCCCATTTGGTTACCTGATGTAGACCACTGTTCCTCATGTGCAATGCATCATGGGTGCTGGTGCAGTTACCCTAACCTGGCAAACAGAGCAGATGGTTCATGCGGTGACCTGCAGTTCCTCTGTACCCAGGCACTGCTGTACAGCAGGCTATAGAGGTATAGCCCACTGGTTCGTACAATGACCCTCGAAAATTTGTCCATGGGTTCAATCCCCTATTGATCCCCCCCCCCCTGCGTGCCCAACTCAGATACCATGCATGCCTCTAAAGCTCATCTTTTTGCAGATATGTGCTTCCAGCCAAGGATATCAATGCTTGACCCAATACAAGCATTGTTGAACCTGTGTCTTTTGGGGAAACTGCTAGGTACTTATGACCTCGATTGGCCACTGTTGGAAACAGGATGCTGGACATGATGGACCTTGGTCTGACCAAGTACGGCATATTTTTGTTCTTATGGTCATAAGGGACTCCCCACAGTGGGCGACAGTCCTCTGGTCTGGCTATTTGCATCTGTCAGCTGAGTAGAGAGTCCGGACTGCCTGTGCAGACTGCCACCACAGGTCATGCACTGTGCACCTGTCTTTCCTTGTGCCTGCATGTTGCCTGCCTCGCCTGTACCCCAGCTGTATGGTACAACCACCCCTCTGTACACCCCTCATCGTAACCATCATGGCAGCCCATACACCCCTGGGGGACACGTATGCCCACCATCTGTTACCCACTGTCATCCCAGTACATCACATTGCCCACACCCAGTGCTGTGGTACAGTTGCCCACAACATGTATGTCACCAGTACTGGCAGGCACATGGGCTGGCCACAGATATGGCACATTCAGGAGCCTCAAGCCCTCACCCGCAAGCACCTGTGCAGTGGCACTAAACCATAGCCAATCCAGTGTTAGGTTGAAATCAGTAGCTCTGGACATATGTAATGCATGCCAACCTGAGGCACCTTGCAGATCACAGGGCAAAGTAACCTAGGGCAACGTCACATTGTTATGCCACTATGAACTATGGCAAAATATCCCAAGGATCCCACAAGGATGACCTATCCAGGTGTGTCCAGTATGGTGTGCTGCCAAGGGACCCCGAGATGGTGCCGCAGAGGGTGGCACACAGGGCACATGATGAGCAATCTATACGGCACCATACAATATGGCGCCCAGTAATGCACCCACCAAGGCACGCTAATTCAATATACCATAGTACAAACCCACTAACGCGCCATGTTCTGAGGCACTGCACTAAGCGACATATAATGTGCTATTACGGCCGGGAAGCCCCAGGACGCGTCCCTAGCGTAGTGTTGCATAAGGCGCGCACCAAGGCGCCGTAAGCAACCTTAGCCCAACACGCGCTTGAGGCCCAGACAGCTGAAAGCCTGACACTCTGTAACGTCAGGCCCCAATGTCCACAAGAGGATGGCCCGTCAGAACAATATAATGTGATATGTGTAGCGCAGTAGTTAGGCAATATATCAGAGTACAATGTCTTGTGGGTTCAAAACCCAGAATGGGAAAGAGATGGGGATAGGGCATGTCAGAAGTAGAAAGACTAGTTGTACTCAGATATATAGAAAAGGATACTTTTAACAAATAGACCAGCGGTTCTCAACCTGTGGGTCGCGACCCCAACGGGGGTCGCCACAGGATTTAGCGGGGGTCGCTTAGCCTCCACCAAGTTTAAAAATAAACTTAAGATGTGCACAAGTTGCTGCCGCTGCCGAGTCCGCTTCTCGGCAGCAGCAAACTCCGGCAAACTCACCGCCTTCTTCTGCAGCCGCGGCTCCCTGCCTTTTAGGGAACCGCGGCTGTACTTGTAAAATCGTTGCGGAGCCCTTCCTGTCTCGACGGGCTCCGTGCAGCATTGTCCCGCCTCCAAAAGAAGTGGTAAACAACTTCCTTTGGAGGCGGGACAATGCTGCATGGAGCCCATCGAGACAGGAAGGGCTCCGCAATGATTTTACAGGTATAGCCGCGGTTCCCTAAGAGGCAGAGAGCCGCGGCTGCATTAGAAGGGAGGCAGACAACCTGCAACACGGCTGACATCGACAGAGGGGTGCTGACATGGAGGGAGGGGGGCTGACATGGACAGCTGGACGATGGGGCTGACATGGAGGGAGGGATGGAGGGAGGGGGCTGACATGGACAGATGGAAGGATGGGGGCTGACATGGAGGGAGGGGGCTGCTGACATGGACAGATGGAAGGATGGGGCTGACATGGAGGGAGGGAGGGAGGGAGGGAGGGGGGGCTGACATGGACAGAAGGAAGGATGGGGCTGACATGGAGGGAGGGTGCAGATATGGAAGGATGGAGGGAGGGAGGTAGCTGACATGGACAGATGGAAGGAAGGGGGCTGACAGGGAGGGAGGGAGCTCACAGGGAGGGAGGGATGGGGGCTGACAGGGAGGGAGGGAGGGAGGGGGCTGACAGGGAGGGAGGGAGGGATGGGGGCTGATATGGATGGATGGAGGGAGGGAGGGATGGGGGCTGATATGGATGGAGGGATGGATGGAGGGAGGGAGGGAGGGGCCTGACAGGGAGGGAGGGAGGGAGGGAGGGAGGATGGGGGCTGATATGGATGGAGGGATGGAGGGAGGGAGGGGAGGGGGCTGACAGGGAAGGAGGGAGGGAGGGATGGGGGCTGATATGGATGGATGGAGGGAGGGAGGGAGGGAGGAGGGGGCTGGGAGGGAGGGAGGGGGCTGACAGGGAGGGAGGGAGGGATGGGGGCTGATATGGATGGATGGAGGGAGGAGGGAGGGGGGCTGACATGGACGGATGGAAGGATGGGGGCTGACATGGAGGGAGGGATGGATGGAGGGAGGAGGGCTGACATGGACGGATGGAAGGATGGGGGCTGACAGGGAGGGAGGGAGGGGGCTGACAGGGAGGGAGGGAGGGGCCTGACAGGGAGGGAGGGAGGGAGGGATGGGGGCTGATATGGATGGATGGATGGAGGGAGGGAGGGAGGGGGCTGACAGGGAGGGAGGGAGGGATGGGGGCTGATATGGATGGATGGATGGAGGGAGGGAGGGAGGGAGGGGGGCTGACATGGACGGATGGAAGGATGGGGGCTGACATGGAGGGATGGATGGAGGGAGGGGGGCTGACATGGACGGATGGAAGGATGGGGGCTGACAGGGAGGGAGGGAGGGAGGGAGGGATGGGGGCTGACAGGGAGGGAGGGAGGGAGGATGGGGGCTGATATGGATGGATGGAGGAGGGAGGGAGGGTGGGGGGCTGACATTGACGGATGGAAGGATGGGGGCTGACATGGCGGGATGGATGGAGGGAGGGGGGCTGACATGGACGGATGGAAGGATGGGGGCTGACATGGAGGGGAGGGAGGGAGGGGGCTGATATGGATGGATGGAGGGAGGGGGGCTGACATGGAGGGAGTAGGCTGGCATGGACAAAGGGGAGAGACATGGGGACATACTGGACAGACGGGATAAATGCTGGACAGAGGCGAGAGACAGTGCGGGTTAGGATTATAATGGGCTGATGGGGGTGCTAGCACTGGTAATGGGCAGATGGGGGGGCTACGAATGGTAATGGGTTGATTAGGGAAGGCTAGGACTGGGAATGGACTTATCAAGGGGGGGTAGGACTGGTAATGGACTGATGGGGGTCTAGCATTGGAAATGAGCTGATCAGTGAGGTTAGGACTGGAAATGGGCTGATTAGGGGAGCCTAGCACTGGTAATGGGGTTGAGGGGGGGACTAGCACTGGAAATGAGCTGATGGGGGGTAGGACTGGTATTGGGCTGATTAGGGGGGGGGGTAGGTTTAGACTGGTAATGGGGTTGAGGGGGATTAGCACTAGAAGTGAGCTGATTAGGGGGCTTTGACTGGGAATGGGCTGATTGTGGGGAGGGGAGGATAGAGCTGCTGACCCTGGAAGAAAACTGGGGGCTAAGGCTACAAGTGGGCTGATACAAGGGGATGGGAGCATGGAACTGAAAGGGAGTGGATCTGAGAGGGGCTGCCATTGTATTTGTACTAGAAGGGACTGATCAGGGGGGAAGGAGGGGGACTGGAAGGGAATGGACACCAGTGGCAGTCATGGGAATGCAAGTTGACATTGGAAGGTACTGGGAGTGAGGACTGGAAAGGGGCTGATACTGGGGAGGGTTACTGGGACTGGAAATAGGCTGATGGAAAGAAGTGAAGAAAACAAAAGAGATAAGAACTGGCAGATGGACCATAGACCACAGAAAGAGAGCTAAGAGAAGACAGGAAAGCAGAAGCCTCAGATCGGGACCAGCATGATCAGAGAATAAATTGGTCAGACAACAAAGGTAGAAAAAATAATTTTATTTCATATTAGTGATTTGACTACAAAATCATCATAATTTTGAAATCAAATATTGTTACTTGTTGTTTTGATTATTTAAATAAGTATTTTATAAATAAAAACATATTGCAAAGGCCTATAATATATTAATAATTCAACAAATGATTACAGCGACAATGCGTTAACGGTAAAGGAAGAGAGACGCATTTGATTTTATCATTGGGGGTCACCACAAGTTGACCAACGGTAAAAGGGGTCACGGTACAAAAAAGGTTGAGAACCACTGCTCTAAAGACTCTGTGCTATGGGAAATGCAGAGAGAGCAATCCATCTCCTCTGGGTCTGGCAACTGTTCCACCAGTTCCACTTGCATCGGCTCAGGAATTGGTATGTCTAATTCTGAGTTAACAGTCTCTGGAATATTGTATTCTGGAGCTTGGTATATTTCCCTTAATACTTTCCAGTGCCTCGGGCCTAGCCTGGAGCGCTGGCCACGTGTCCCCTTAGTATTAACTGGGCTTTCTCTTCTTAGAGGTTCCACACTTCCTTCACAAGAACTTTTACAGGGCAAAGGTTTCTTTGTAGGAATATAATTCTCATACCTTTTATTGCAGAAGCACGACGAGGAATGGTTTTCCCCTTGGGCTTGCTTCCTCCCTTCAGAAGCTTCGTGCCAAGCTTTTCTCTGAAAGTTTGGTTCCTCTCTCACCCGTGGGAACAGCTCTTCTGGTAAATGTCTGCTCTTGCAATAGCCCAAATCCTGGCTTCCTTGCTCAGCCTGGCTTTTCCTTCCCGGCTGATTCCTACTTGCTTCTTGCTTGCAATCCGTATCAGTCTTCCTCCTCTGCCGCGGTCCTCGCTCTTTCTCCTTCCGTGTCTGAGCCAGACCTCCTCCTTTCTGTGTCTGTGTCTGTTTAACTTGAGGCAGTGCTTCCTTATAAAGGACTCCTCTCCTTGAGGCTTGTGAAATGTTTGTCATGTGCTCCTGACCAGCTAGGCGTGGCCTTTCAGTTTTCCTGACTGCACTCCTGCTCCCTCTAGCTGGTCCCTGTGAATATTGCACTCTGTGCACATCTTTTCCTTGCTGAAAAACAGGTTCACTTCTCTCATCAGGGCTCTCATCAGCCCCCGCTGCATCACACATCCCCCTTCTTAAATATTATGGGCTGGGGAAGCCTCTTCCGCGCAGCACGTAATCCTGGACATCGCAGCAGCAGCATTAAAATGTAGTTTTCCCGCTCTGTGCTCCACTCTAAATTCGTATGGTTGTAAGGCCATATACCACCTGGTAAGGCGACTATTGTTGTTTTTCATATTGTTCAACCATTTTAGAGGGGCATGGTCAGTTATAAGGACAAACTTCCTTCCTGTTAGATAAAAACTTCAGAGCTTCAACTGCCCACTTAATTGCGAGGCATTCCCTTTCGATAGTGGAATATTTTCTCTCTGAGGTGACAGCTTCCTACTTAGGAACATGAGGGGGTGTTCCACACCTTCTTGCACCTGAGAGAGAGAACGGCACCCAAACTGGTCTCTGAGGCGTCGGTTTGTAGTAAAAAGGGTTTCCACTCCTCGCAGTATTGGGGCCCGACACAATTTCTCCTTCAGGTTCCGGAATGCCTCATCCGCCTCTGCGGACCATCGTACTGTGTTCGGTGCATTTTTCTTTAACAGCTCTGTGAACATCGCACTTTCATCCGCAAAATGCGGTATGAAACGCCGGTAATAACCAATGAGGCCAAGAAAATTCCTCAGTTGTTTTTTATTCTGAGGGACGGGGAACTTCCTCACGCTCTCCACCTTGTCCATTAAAGGGCGTACTGTACCTCTCCCTACAAGGTGGCCTAAGTACCTAACCTCCTTGGCGGCGAACATGCACTTTTTTGGATTCAGCGTCAGCCCCGCTCGTCTCATGGCTGTTAATACCGCTCCCACTTGGAGTAGATGTTCTTCCCACGTGGCACTCTGGATCACCACATCATCCATATAGGCTATTGCGTAGGTCTGGTGAGGTCGAAGCGCAATGTCCATCAGCCGCTGGCAGGTTGCGGCCGCCCCGTGTAGGCCGAAGGGCATCCTCCGGAATTGGAACCGGCCAAGGGGCATGCTAAAGGCTGTTTTGGGTTTAGCATCTCTGCTTAGGGGCACCTGCCAGTACCCCTTGGTCATATTCAATGTTGTGAGGAATTTTGTCTGACCTAACCTGTCCAATAATTCCTCGATTCTAGGCATTGGGTAAGCGTCGAAGGTGGAGACTTCGTTTCACTTGGCGGAAATCTATGCAGAAACACATGCTACCGTCTGGCTTAGGCACCAAGACGACTGGACTGTACCATGGACTGTGCGATTCCTCAATAATTTGTATCTGTAGCATTTCCTGTACTTGGTTGGTGACCTCCTGCCGTTTTGCCTCAGGCAATCGGTACGGCCTTTGTCTTATAATCTTTCCCGGTGGCGTAATTATTTCGTGTGCCACCAAGGCCGTTTCTCCCGGTATAGGGGTCAGCACATCTTTAAACTCTTCAAGCAGTTGCGTCAATTCTCGTTTCTGCCTTAAGGAGAGTTCTTCACTGATCCTTGGTGTAAGACAGGATTTACAGTCATCCAACCGTGGACCAAGATCTTCCTCCGGCGCGTCATTCCTGATGGCAACCAAGCCTTCCACATCTCTTGTCCCCATAGAGCCGAAACCCCCCATTCCCCGGCTCGTAGGGGATACCATCGCCACTTCTTCAAGGGTTGGAAATCCCACCCGCTCGCATATCAATTGCGCTATACGGTCCCCCACTTTGACATTAAAGTCTTCGTTTGCGAAGTTAAACAAAAGGACTTTAAGGACGCCCCTGTAGTCCGGATCTACCACTCCGGCCCCTATGTCAATGATGTGTTTTGAAGCCAGCCCGGACCTGGGTGCTATTCGTCCATAACACTCCTGGGGTAGCTCCAACTGGATGTCCGTTATTGACTAGCGCTCCGTCCGTGCTTCGGTACGACCCGGTCCTCAGCACTATATAGGTCATAACCCGCAGCTTGTGTGCAGATGCTCGTTGAGGACTGTGAGCTCGGTCAGAAGTTTTGCAAAACTTTAATATAAACTTCTTCTGAGGGTCTTCCTGCACCTTAAGGGCGGTCTTTTTAGGCTTTTCCCATAATGGGCTAGGAATTGCACTGACTTTAGAGCGAATGCAAGTGGATACCAGTGCTTTCTGTGGAGACAACCTTTCTTTCAGACTTCTTCTGAACTGAGGCTAGTCTCGGCCGAGCACTAACTCCTGGGGTAGTCTAGGTATTACAGCAACAGACATCTCTTTTTCTATACCTAAACCCTTTATCCACAATTTATACACAGGATAAAGCATAGCAGCCCCATGTATACACTTAATTGTAACTTTTCCCTCTGGCTGATCTGGTACAGATTTGCCCTGATCCCTGATCGCAGACCATACTTTTTGAGAAATCATGGTCTGGTCAGCACCAGAGTCCAAAAGTGTCTTTGCATTCACACCCTGTATTTCCACATTCAGTACAAACCCCTCATATATTGCTTTTGTGTTCTCTCCCATGAGAGCAGTACATAAGAAACATTCATTTTTCAAATGTCCCTTTTTCCCACATAAAAAACATTTTTTTGAACTTTCTTTGGAAATAGCAGTAACATTTTTCAAACCTTTCTGTAAAGGATGTAAGACCCTTTATGATATCTGCGCTTCCATACCCACTGCCAACCTTGGAGACCCCACCTTCTGCTTGGTGACCATCTCTGCCTCCAGGTAGCGCTCCGTCAGCGCAATCGCTTGAGCAGTTGTGTGGCAATATTGCAGAATAAGAAAGTTCTGCACATTCTTAGGAACTGCCAACATATACTGTTCTAATATTATTTATCCATTAGAGCATTCATAGACTTCTCCTCAGGTTTTAACCATTTGTTAGCTAAACTGCTTATCCTATGGCCTAAAGCCTTAGGCATCTCGCCTACCTTGAGAACAGTGTCTAGTCGCATACGGTTATACAAGAATGGTGTAAGGCCCAGGCGATCCCTGATTGCCTTTATCACTTCATCGTAATTGTTAGCCAGAGCAGGGGGCATTGCCCTGTACGCAGACAGAGGTTCCCCCATGAGGGATGCTGCTAGGCGGATTGCCCACTGCTCTTTTGGCCAGGCAGCGGAACGTGCGATTCTGTCAAAAGAATCTAGAAAATCGTCCACGTCATCAGTGGCACTTAATTTCCCTACTGATAAGGCATTACATGTCCACTGTCCATCCAGAGGATTACCCAGTGCAGCAGACTGTCCTAGCTGCTTGTTGGCCATTGCCAGCGACTCCCTCTGCTGGGCCAATCATGCCTCCATTACTTGCAGGACAGGTCTCTGCTGCTCTTGCAAGGCTTTAAGGGCTTGTGACTGGTTCTGACGTGCGAACTCTGCCTGCCGGTCAAATTGTAGAGCCATCCAAGCACACAGCTCCTTCTGCTCCATGCTGCTTTCCTATAGAAAAAACACAAGAAAAAAAAAAAAAACAAGTGTAGCTCTCCCAACACTAATGAGCTTCCTTTTTCTTTTTTTTTTTCCCAAGGCTTACAAAACAAACATCCAACACAGGTCAGGTATAATTACATTTTACCTGGTGTGAATGTTGCATCAGCTTTTGGAATGACCGTTGCTGCGTCTCCCTGCAGTTCTCTGCCTCGGTGCCAGCAACAGGATACTTCCTCCGATCCAGGTGTCTCCCACTCTGGGTCTTTACCTTCCAGTCTGGTGCTTTGCCGCTCCACTCCGGGTTTTTGCCTTCTGGTCCGGTCTTTTGGCTATTCCACTACGGGTTTTGCCTTCCAGTCCGGTCTTTTGCCGCTCCACTCCAGGTTTTGCCTTCCGGTCCGGTCTTTTGCTATTCCACTCTGGGTATTGCCTTCCGGTCCGGTCTCTTGGCTATTCCACTCCGGGTTTTGCATTTTTAAACCTTGGAAATATTTTCCTTCTTTTGTCTCCTTTTCAGTTGTATAAAACCAAAAATCCAAGAACTACGCCATTTATGTCACACAGTGGCATAAAAATTATTATTATTAGATAGAAGAGTCCTTTTTAAGAACCAAGGAAACTTGGTCTAGTGGTTTTAAACTTCAATCCTTTAAAGCAAACAATTAAAGCAGAGTGGTAGGGATGAAAAAGGCTTTTTATTCCCTTTACGCATGGGGTCATAAATTGGTCACAACTGAAAATAATGTCCTTTAACTTCAGGCACCAAAAGAAACACAAGGTTTAAGGAAACTGTTAACTTCACAGTAGTAGCAGGGCACAAACATAGCTTCTAGTTTAAAGCAAATTTGTACAATTCTTCTGCTCAGCACATCATAGACATTCTGCAGATACCACAAGCAGTTCATACGTCCTCTAAAGAATCTTTGATATTGGAAATGCATAGAGAGCAATCCATCTCCTCTGGTCTGGCAACTGTTCCACCAGTTCCACTTGCATCGGCTCAGGAATTGGTATGTCTAATTCTGAGTTAACAGTCTCTGGAATATTGTATTCTGGAGCTTGGTATATTTCCCTTAATACTTTCCAGTGCCTCGGGCCTAGCCTGGAGCGCTGGCCACGTGTCCCCTTAGTATTAACTGGGCTTTCTCTTCTTAGAGATTCCATACTTCCTTCACAAGAACTTTTACAGGGCAAAGGTTTCTTTGTAGGAATATAATTCTCATACCTTTTATTGCAAAAGCACGACGAGGAATGGTTTTCCCCTTGGGCTTTCTTCCTCCCTTCAGAAGCTTCGTGCCAAGCTTTTCTCTGAAAGTTTGGTTCCTCTCTCACCCATGGGAACAGCTCTTCTGGTAAATGCCTGCTCTTGCAATAGCCCAAATCCTGGCTTCCTTGCTCAGCCTGGCTTTTCCTTCCCGGCTGATTCCTACTTGCTTCTTGCTTGCAATCCGTATCAGTCTTCCTCCTCTGCCGCGGTCCTCGCTCTTTCTCCTTCCGTGTCTGAGCCGGACCTCCTCCTTTCTGTGTCTGTGTCTGTTTAACTTGAGGCAGTGCTTCCTTATAAAGGACTCCTCTCCTTGAGGCTTGTGAAATGTTTGTCATGTGCTCCTGACCAGCTAGGCGTGGCCCTTCAGTCTTCCTGACTGCACTCCTGCTCCCTCTAGCTGGACCCTGTGAATATTGCACTCTGTGCACATCTTTTCCTTGCTGACAAACAGGTTCACTTCTCTTATCAGGGCTCTCATCAGCCCCCGCTGCATCACAGCGTATGGCAACAGACCCATACATGGTACTGTACCCATGGCAAGGATGGGGGTGACCATGGCCAGTACATGAGGTAGCACCACAGATGGACACAAGCACACACAGGAGAGGGATGGTACGGAGAAGTTGTGGTGGGACATGCATGGGTACGACCAGCAGTGGCAACGGGTACTAAACAGGGCGGACGCTGCAATGCATGTAGACATAGGGATGGCGGACACAGAAGGCGAGCGAGCACCGGTCCAGGGGTGGCCCCTGAGACCAGGACCATGGATGCAGGGTGGAAAGGGATGGGCGGTGCACATGGGGCCAGGGGATGGGGCCTAACCTGCAACAGTGTGGCTGGATATGCGCATACGAGGAGTGGGTGGGGATGTACCTGGGCCCTGGGGTGGGTCGTGTTGCAGGGGTGGCGTGCTGTGTGATTAAACCATGGGGGATCCACAGTGCACCCATCGAACGCCTGTGAACCATTGCAGGCCATATGGGACGGGGATGATGTGGCCCGGCCATGCAGCATGCGTCTTCCTATGTACAGCAGTATTGTCTATGCATCCCAGGGGATGCTCCCGCAAGGGGGGGCACCTCCATGGCACACATCACACTGAACAGGACAGGGCAGGCTACGGGACAGCAGCAATGTGCTACCAGAGATGGACATGTGAGTGGGACAGACAGCATGGACATGTCAATGGACATAAAGGGTATGATGTCCAACTGGTGAGATGTGGACAACACTGCACTGAGACATATCAGGCACCACACCAACATGCTCTAAGCAGGTACCAGTGGGGACAGATGGTGGGGAGGGACATAGGGACAGGGGGTGGGGGGCTACAGACCCTGGCAGGGTGGGGGGGGGCATGGCTACTGTGGGCCGGTGTGTGGGTGGGAGTGGCATGGCAGCTGGCGTGACCCATGGTAACTCCGGCTGGGGAGGTGACACAGGCTGGCCATGGTGATGGCATGGGGTTGGGTCCAAGGGGTGGCCACGGTTGGGGCAGGGCATACATTGGGCTCTCACAATAGACACATGACGTGACTTCTGGCAATGCTGCATGTGGCAACCATTTATTTTCCATGCACACGGCCATGCCTTGAGCGGACCCTCCCACCCCATGGTGCAGGTGCCATGGCCGGCGCTGCTGCTGCTGCTGGTGGGCATTGTTGTCCTGAGGGGGGGTCCACTGGCCAGCCACCAATCACTCAGTGCTGGCAGCTATGGCCCGTGCTGATGCGGCCAGGCACCGCATCTCTCCGAGGATCCCCTCCACAGCATGGTGCATGCAGCGTGCCTTGTGCTGCTGCTGTCGCTGCTCATGGAGGACCACACAAAGCATATGCCATAAACCTGTGGGTTAGACAAGTTGTGCACCATGAGACATGGTTACACCTGCCACCTGCACACAGGAACATCATATTACCACTGTTTGGACACTCACCCTCTGTATCGCCATGTGCCGCCTCGGAGTGTACCCACATCTCCCCTATTACCTCCACCAGTGTGGACCACACATCCTGTGTGGCCTGCTGAGGGGCAGCAGGCATGGCCTCCCCGGTTGCTGTGGTGGCAGATGGCACACTGTCTTCGGCCAGCCCCTGGTTTGGCCCACGGTTGCCCTCCAGGGGTGTTGCTGGACCCCCCCATGCATCCCATGTTTTTGTCTCTCCAGGCGGCACCGCTTCTGGCCCAGCATCATCATGGGGCCACAGCCCAGGGTCTGTGTGCTCCGCCCCTTCCTCTTCCCCCTCAATGGCACTTATGTTTACCTGTGGGGAACAGGTTACACAGCTCAGGTGGGGCGTGGCTGCCTGCCTGCCCCTGTCACAGCCTTTATCTATATGTCATGTAAGGCCCAGGGCACCCTAGTCAGTATGCAGGTACCCCAGCTGCATATGTGTGGCCATGGACATCACCTGTGCAGGGATGTATGTGGTACCGTCCCATGTCCAAGACTCAGGTGACTGTGGCAGGTCACCAGTGACCATGTGTGCATATGATTGGGGGTACCCCACATGGCCAGGCATGGCTGGTGGAGTGGGGCTGGGGTGCTGTGCTGGTGCACCCAGGGACAGGTGTGTCCTGTGGTGGGTGGATATGCATGCAGGGTTCCATGGTTCAGGGTGGGGTGGCCCTGTGGCATTGCAACCGGCAGTGATCTGTGTGTGGCTACATGTAGCTGGCGCATGTGTGGGCTGAACGTGTCTGTGTTGGGGCCCTATGCCCCCCACCAGCACCAACCCCTTGTACAGTGGTGCCCCCTGTTTTCTGCATCTGATGTTAGGGGGGCATTTCCCCCCCTGTGCACACAGCCACCCACCCCATGCCACCCCATCACCATCTGTGTCCCTGAATCCAGTACCTATGGCATTCACAGGTGTGTTGCACCTCTGTCTCCCCTGTGTAGACACCCGTGTGGCCATGCTGACCTCATCAGCCCTACACTGTGTCCCCACAACACATTGTCGCCTAACGCTGCTACCACGGGCCTGATCCCCCCTGCACCTATCCACTGTGCTGTGCTGACCCCCTGCTCCACATCGCCACATCTACCTCCATTCTTGCCCCTGCACCTACAGCTGCACCTGTGCTGCCCCACCCACTGCCCCTGTGTCTGTGCTCTCCCCTCGATCTATGGCAGCCATGCCCTGCTTCCACAGCTCAGACCCCTCTCTGGCTGCCACCCGCCACCCTGTCCCTGACCTCTCTCAGTGGGGGCTGTCACCCCCAGGACCTGCCCCCAACAGGCCGCTGTTTCTACCTGGGGTGATCAGCACGCAATGTGCCTGTTGCACTTCCATGGCCTGCAACCCATACAATTTCTGGTACCATGTGTTGTGCATTCTCTGCTCCTCCTGCCCCTGCTCCCGGAACCTGATCCCCACATCTCTGCTGGCCAGACCTAGCACGCACTGCCAGACACCTGCCGGCCCCTTGACGGGCTGCACATGGTTCCATGCTATGTCCTTGGGTCCCTGCATTCACCTGCACCCCCTGTTCCTCTGGCCAGGGTGCTGGTGTTGGGCCCACCACCCCCTACCCCCCCCCCGCATGCCAGGCCGACCCCCCCCTTTCGGCCCTGTACCAGCACCTCTACCATTGGCTGCCCTGTCCAACATTGGACTCCCTCCGCACACCTCCCACTGACTGGGTGCATCCTTGTGTCTGTGTTCTCAGCTTGGTGTATGGCTCTGTACTGTCCTCGGCCCCACACCCTATACCATGCTATTCCTGTGTGTGTACCTGTTGCTGTGCCCCCACTGCTATGTCATCCCCAGGGGGTTTGGCCCCATGACTCTGTTTGTGGCCTGCTCATCCCACCCTGTTAGTACAGTCCCTTGGTGTACTACAGATGCCCATGTGTGCGGTGACGGTCTGTGCGCCTTGTAGGTCTATTCCTGGCACAGAGCAATGCATGGCAGGTTGGTGAGTTGTCCATGCCCCTTTCAGTGATTCAGAGGGATGCCAGCCCATGGATGGGTGGGTGGGGTCCATGGACCTGGCCGTGTGCCATTGCAGGGCCTTTCTGGGATTGGCAGGTGCCCGGGGTGGCAGTGCATGTTGGCCAGTGGTGTGCCGGGCCACATGATTTGGTGCAGGGGTTATGGCTGGGGGGTGGGTGTGGATGGTGACCCCCATTGGGTGAGGTTTTGGCCTCTGCATGTGTGCGGTCTGCGTGCGGTGGGCCTATGCAGTGTATGGTGGACAGGGGGATGTGGTCCAGGGGCAGTGTGGAGATGGTGCACCTGGTGTGGTCAAGCCATATTTTTGCATGGGACTGGCTGGTGTCATGTGTTTTTGCATGTCACTGGCATGGCCCCCCCTGCACCCCTGTGTCCATCCCTGCACTCGCTTGTTTATGGTCTGTCCCCGGTACACCTCTCTCCATCTTACCTGCATGAGGGTGTTCGGAATCCAGAGCAGGGGTAGGCCATGTATATACATGGGCCCGAGTCTGCTAGGCCACTGCTCCAGGCTGCTCAGGGTGGCCCCCTGTGCTGGGCCCCTGTCAGTGTCCTGTGCACTCTGCCTCTCCTGAATGAGTTTGGGCACGTAGGTTATATTTGATGTCACAATATCGTTTGTGTAGACTTTCAATGTCATGCTGCGGGCCCCCTGCTGCTGCCACATCTGCCTGTACCTCAGCCCATGCTCTTGTATGGGTGGCAATGGTGGTGGTTGTGCTCATCCTTCCAAACAGCACCTCAAACCTCTCAAGGAGGCTGGCCAGGAGGAGGTCATTCTCCTCCTGGGTGAAGCAGACCTCTCTCCTCCTTGCTTCCTTGACCACAAGCATCCTGCAGCGATTCTGCCCTGGCACACCTCCAGGATGGTCTGGGGGCTGGTGTGTGGCCCCAGATGGGCCTGCCCTCTCACTCTCCAGGTCTGCATCTGTGGTGGCCACTGGTGGTTGTTGGCTGTGCTCCCCTACTGCATCATGGCTGCCTCCTGCCTTGTCCTCCATGCTGTGGTAATTTGCGTTTACCCATAGCCCTTGCCATTCTGGGAATGCTGTGTTCCAGTTATGTACCTTGGGCGTGGCCCTATGTGTGTTCTGCACGGGTGTTACATGCATGCACAGTAGCGTGCTTAACCTTTTGTGCATGCCATCCGCCCATACGGGCACCTCTCCTGTTCCGCGTGCATGTACACGGCTTATGTACAATGTATCCTCACACACCTTGTGCTTGTGAGGTGTGTTGCTAGGTGCACAACACACTATCCCTACGCTCTACGTCCTCAGATGTGTCCTTGTCTCTGCTGTTGGTATGCACTGCTCCATACATGTGCTGTTCATCCTCCGGCGTTGTTCATGCTGCATGCACGCGCACTCTGCTGGGTCTCATTGCTTTCGGTGTTAAGGCACGTTCTGACGCACCTAAGTAGGTCATGCTACGTGTCCCCACGCACTACTCTGCATCAGACGTATGTGTGCCCATGGCACCACCGCTCGTTTGAACGCACCTTCCATTCTGCTCTCACCTAAGTGTCTGGGTGGGGCACGTAATTCAGGGCATCAGGGAACGTGCGTTTCTGCACAAGTTACGCTTCCATATGTGCAAGGCATTGTCTCATGCTGTTGATGGTGTGTTTCCCAGCATCAACAGGTGTGTAGGATTTGCTCTGATTATTTGCCGCACCCCACACCCTATTTAACATCTACCTGTGCTCCATCCCATGTCTATCATGGCTCAGATAGTGAATGTGGGTTGTGCGTTGGTGGCGCTGGTGGAGCTGGCAAGGGCTGCGGTTGCCTGAGGAGGGAGATGGTGTCCCTGGGGCTGTGGCACTGGGCATGGGTGCAGTCCCCGCTGCAACTCAGACCTGCAACTGTGGAGGATCCACAGGCAGAGGTGAGACCAGCATGGCACCATAGGCATGATGAGGCATGGCCCCCACTGCCACACTCTACAGGCCCATGCCCATGCTCCAGGACATACGTGAAGACCAGGTCATCTCCCTATACCATCTGGACACAGGGGCTATTAGGGAGCTCTATGAGGATCTATGACCTGACCTCAAGCCCCAGACTGCCTGGTCAACATGCCGTACTGGGATTGTCCAAGCTCCTGGCTGCGCTACATTTCTTTGCCTCTGGCTGTTTCCAATCCTCAGTGGCCACAGTGGGCAGGATGAGTCAGGCCAACATACTCACACTGTCTCCACCAGGTACTGTGGGCCATGGTCAGCCGGGTTGGGTATTACATTACGATTCCTAACAGTAGGCAACATTGGGGGGCCCTGGGCCAGGCATTCCCGTGTATTGCAGGGATACCACACATGATGGGAGCTATTGATTGCACGCATGTTGCCCTGGTCCCGCCATGCAACAGGAAGGTTGTGTTCCGCAACTGCAAACACTTCCATTCCTGAATGTACAGGTTGTTGTGATGCAAATATGGCATATTCTGAGTGTGGTTCCACGGTTCCCAGGGTCAGCCCATGACTCCTATATCCTGCAGAACTCGGCACTGTTCGGCCAATTTGAGACCGGACAATATGGGGACTGTGTCCTGCCGGGTGGGTATTCACCATATCTACATGCGCGTACAATGTATGATATCTGGGCTCCTATTGTCACCTGTGTCCCAGGCATGCCTTTCCTTGCGTTTGTGGTTGTGGGCCTTTCCTTGCATTGTGGTTGTGGGCGCTGCCTTGTTATGGGCCTTTGTACAAAGTCACACCCGTCACCAGGGGACGTGGTCACGCACCTCCGTGTGCTGCTAAACGTCTCTATCTTATGCCATGTGTTTTTATTGCTCATCTGGGTGTCTCGGCACACATGCAGTTGTGACTGGTATCTGATACTGCTGTTCAGTTGCACAGGTCTTATGTACAGGGACACGGGCACATATGGGGTATCCCTTCTGTGGCTGGGTGCGGAACCTCTGGTTGGACCATGGCTCCTGTACATGGCCTCAGACAGACAGCACACGCAGATTTACATGTGTATGCCTTTGTGGTGTGTCCCTCGTGGGACTCCATATCCAACGTGTGTGAGTGTGTACCATCCAGGAGGGCGGTGTTAGTTATGCGCACAGACCCATCCTCATGCTGTACGGTGTGTATGGAGCCTTTTTTCTCCGTTGTCCATGTATTGCAACAAAACATGGGTGGAGCTGTGGGTCGCACTTGGTATCACACATGTATGCTGTATGTCTGCCCACGTGATCTTGTCTCTACTGCCATTCTGACCTGGACCCTGGGGTATGTGTTCCGGTGACTTCTGCTTTGTGTGCACTGTATCATGGGGAACACATAATTGCACACATGTGCATCTCTGCCCATTCCAGTATGCTTTGCCACTGTCAGCCAGATTCCTTCACACCTGCCACTGCTGCCGTTTTGGCACCAGTTTTTGGCAGTGTTTTTTGCCCAGAAACAGTTGATGTGTGTTGCCCTAATTTGCCTTCCCCAGGGTTTTGGGGTCTCCCAGCTTCAGACACTGGTGCAGTACCATTGTGTGTCATTCTATCACGTCGTATGTTGTGTGTCCCTGTTATCTGCTGTCCAGTTTAACATTGCTACTTCTGTGCTTTTATGCGGTCCATCATCTCCCAATTGACTGTACCACTTTTCTTTCTGCAGGTGATGTGGGATATGGATGTCATGCCTGGTTGCTGACCCCTGTGTGTCTCCCACAGCCGGTGCAGAGATGAGGTACAATGAGGCCCATACCTCCAGCCGCTCTGTCATTGAGTGCACCTTTGGTTGTTTTGAAGAGTCTCTTCAGGTGTCTGAATAGGACCGGCAATGCCTTACAGTACAGAACCCATGACTGTGGCACATACCATTCTGGCCTGTTGCATCATGCACAGCATTGCTCTCCGGCACAATGTCCCAGTCAAAATTAATGAGGATCTTGAGGAGGATCTTGTGTGCCCTCCTGCACGTGGCCATGGTGACACACATGAGGGGATGGCAACCAGGCAACATCTGATCGATGACCTGTTCTCCTGTAAGTTCTGCATATGTGGGGATGTTGCATATGTGTCTCCATGTTTGTGGTGACTTGTGTGTTTCACGGCACTACCATGACATATATTATTGGTCATGCACCGCCCTGGTGGCCAGTGGGTCATAAGGGTAGGTGGGACAGAAAAATTATTTTATTATGAGAGGAGGGTCTTTTAAGAGCCAGGTGTAACCTGGTCTTAGCAGTTCAGCTCCTAACTAAGAAAAATTGTGAATGCAAAGTAGAGGGTTAAACAAGGCATTTATTTCCCTTTATGCATAAGATTCAGCTGGGTTACAACCTAAAGAAAAAGTCCTTAACTTCAGGAATGAAATCAACTCAGGTTAACGGAAAAACTGTTATGCTTCACAGTTGTAACAATGCTTAGTTAAGCTTTCCAGAGTAAAGCAAATGTTTCAGCACTCTTCTTCCATTTAGCAAATGAATAACATTCTGAAGATAACATATATCATTCACAGGTTTAACAGTGACTCTGCACTGCCTGAAATACACAAAGAACAGTCCATCTCTTCCTGAGATAAAAGGCTTGGCTCTACAAGTTCCACTTGCATCGGCTCAGAATTATCTCTGTCTGTATCAGTGGTTTCACTGGCTATAATTTCTGGCAGGCCCTAGTCCTGTTCTCTGGATGTTTAAAGAGTTCCTCTAGTGTTTGCCAATGAGCATGGCCTACCCTCGGGCGTTGGCTACTTGGCTTATGAGAGGTAGCTTTGCTTTCCTTTCTCACAGGTTTAGCATTACTTTCAAACGGCTTTTTATAAGGTAAGGTTTTCTTCATAGAAACAGAGTCAGCATACCTTGGCTTCCAGCAGCATATAGAACTGGGATTTCCTCCTTCCCGCAATTCTCAGGAACACAATCCCTGTGCCAGTCTCCTCTCTGAAAGCTTCTGTTACCTTTCGGTTTAGCTCCAGGTTCCTTGGTCCCAAGCAGGCTTCTTTCTTTTCACACTGCTTTGCCTCCAAATGTGATTGTTCCTTTGCCCAGCACTAGTTTCCCAAGTGCTTCTTTCTGCTTGGTCCTTGCTTGTGGTGCTTCTCTCTCGTAAACCTTAAGCTTTACCTCCAGCTCCACACCTGCAAGCACTGCTCTGCCTTCTCCAGTCTCCAGTCTTCCGTTTATAATGCTCTCCTGTGTTTGAGCTTTCTGGGCTGACTGTCAGGTGCTCTCGATTAGCTGTGTCCACTCAGGCTCTGTGAGTGCCCGCCTGCTCCCTCTAGCTGTTCTGTGCAGATATTGCATCTTGTGCACATCCTTTTCCTCATGAAAAACAGCTTCTTCTCCTGCATTTTTGCTTTCATCAGCCCCTGCTGCATGACAATATATATATCCCCATCCCGGGGTTGGATTTTCAAAAAGGTTATAATACAAAAAACTCAGGATACAACCATACTTCTGGTAAACTGAAGAAAACTTAAACATAGCATCTTGCTTGAACAGAACTCATAAATCACAGTAGATAGTTCATCCGATATGTTAGCTGTCTCTTCTTAGCTTTTTCAGCACTCACAAGGCACTCTTATCCTGGCTTTTCAGCATAAAGATGAATCAGATGAATCACCATTGTATATAGTTACAACCATTGTATATAGTTACCCCGTTTCTCCAAGTTCTACTCCCTGTTAAATGTAATGACCAGACAAATGTATATTGTCGGATGTTTCTGTTCAATGTAAACCGCGCTGATGGCTAAAAGTGCGGTATATAAGAATTGTTAATAAATAAAATAAATAAATAATAAAATAAATAAAGAAGAGGTTCATATCGGTTAACAATAGCGTAAAATCCATGGCTTCATCACATGGGCTTTCAATACCAGCCTCAGTAACAATAGGCTCACACTTTGCTTTATCATTCACAATATTTTCATTAGAACAGAAAGTTTGCACCTTTCTTAGTCCCGTGTCTCTATCAGTGAACTCTGAACAGCCTCCTTCACAGCAGGCAAATAGCTGTCATAAAACTGGTAATAGCAGGAAGGAGAAACACCTTTCTCCTGGATAGGCTTTATCCTTAAAACTTTTAAACTTCCTGCCTTTTACATTTGGCTGCAAACCATAACACTGTTCTCTTCTATTATGTGAGGATTTCTCTCTTAGAAATCTTTTGCAGGGTTTCACTGGCAACACGCTCTTCAGGATCAGACATACACACATCTTTAATAGCATTTATTTCCCTCTCTAGGGCTTGTAACTGCTTGAAGCTGCCATGCTTTTCAGATACATACGGTTTGCCTTCTACTGCCTCCCATTCATTCAGCACAGCTCGGTGCTTAGGAAATTCAAGCTGCGTCACAGGTAAGTGCTTCTTAAAGCTGACCTCTCTGTGTGAAACTCTCAGTGTTGCTTTCCTGTGAATTTCTTTGTGGCTTCCTGCTAGAAGTTCCAGGCAGTTCTGACTCTGTGTCTGTAGTTCCTGAAATATTCTGAGCTTTCTTCTGAGTCCTGCAAGTCTCTCGTGTCTTTCCACTCTCTCGTGTCCTGCCAGTCTAACTCTGACTGCACTGAGCATTATTTATACAGCTACTTGGGCTTTCCCTATCACAGGAGAAAGCCATTTTTCATCAACTGCTGGGGAATGCATACAAGCTAGGCGTGACTGCAGACCTCGTGTCTGAGTTTGTTTACATTGCCTATGGTAACTGGGAATCTTGTGACATGCCTGCCTGTCAGAATCTAAACTGCAAACAGCAGATTTCTGTGCTTCTGAGGCAGAGGGCAGATCTTCCGGGCAGATGTCACTTGTGCTTTTGTCTCCCCAGGATAGGCTGCCAATCCTGCCCGGTGCTGTGGGTGCATGTGGGCACTGTGTATACGTCATTACAACCTGCAGGTGACTGGGATGGGTGGACATACAGGTAAGTATCCTCAAAAAGTAGAATCTTATAGGCCCATATCTAGCATACCTATGCTAGCAAAAATCATCGAGAAAATAGTGCACAGGCAATTACAGGATCATATAGACACATCAGCCCCACTGGATTCCAGCTCAACATGGTTTCAGAGAGTCACATGGAGTAGAAAACACTACTCACAACACTCCTCAACAATATCAACCTCAGGTGTGGATAACATACGCCAGGGCTCGCTCTTGTCTTCCTAGATATAGGCAGCGGCTTTTGACTCGGTATGCCACGATATTCTCATCTGCCGACTAAGGGGAAAAAGGCATCTGTGGAACAGCACTCGAATGGTGCAAATCTTACCTGTCCGACAGATGGCAGCATTGTCAGAGTCGACGGGGATACGGTCTGAACCTTTCCAACAAAGTCAAGGTGTACCCCAAGGATCCTCTTTATCTGCATTGATGTTTAATATATACATCCAACCCATCGGTGACATCATCAGATCCTTTAATGTCAGTTACATTATATATGCAGACAATGTGCTACTATATATGCCAATATCATTGGACTGCCTAGACCTTACCCGCTGACCAACTGCTTTGACACCATATCAGAGTGGCTCCTATCACAAAACCTGAGAATACAACACAAAAAGACGGAAGTCCTGTTCATCTCGAGGAAACACCAACTTCACCCCTCCTAGTTGTATTAACGTAAAGGATGCCCAACTCCAAGTCAAACCGGCAATACGTACCTGGGAGTAACGCTGGACCAAAACCTTGATATGAAGAACCACATAGCCAACACAGTCAAGGCAATCTACTTTTAAAATCAGATCCCTCAGACACCTACGCATGCTACTCGAACCGGATGATTTCCGTACCATTATCAAGCCCTTATACTCCCCCATTTTGACTTCTCAAACTCCATACTACCAGGACTCCCCCGGTCCACCCTGAACCCCCTGCAATTAGCAATTTATATTGCAGTGAGGGTACTCCTCGGGGCATCCAGGAGAGATCACGTAACACCCCTTCTAAAACAGCTACACTGGCTCCCCATTCAAGCAAAGATCAGTTTCAAGACCTTACTGCTAACATTCAAAGCGGCTAAGGGGCTCACCTCTTCCTCTCTCTCAAACCTCATACAACCACTTGCACCAAACAGGCCACGAAGAACAGCAGAATTAAACACACTAGTTATCCCAAATGACACCACAAGATGCACTAGATCAACAGCCACAGAGCCTTCCAATTCTGCGCCCCATCTCTATGGAACACCTTACCAGCACAAATCAGAGCAATACCTAATCTAAGTCAGTTCAGAAAGGCTTTAAAGCATTTCCTCTTCCTTAAATATCTCAATGACAGCTCCGAACATAACCCCCAGGTGAATAGCAGAAGTGGTCAAAACAGATTAGACCCCGCAACAGACCAACCTCACAATGTAAATAACAAGTTGTTTCCATATACTATTGTACCACTGTTGTATATAGTTAACCAGGATATCCTTTATCAGATAACCCTGCATTGTATTTAGTTTTCCCCTATTTCGCCAAGTTATACTTCCTGTTAAATGTAACGACCAGACATGTGTAAACTGTCGGATGTTTTCTGCTTCAATGTAAACCGCGCTGATGTCTAATAGTGCGGTATATAAGAATTGTTAATAAATAAATAAATAAATAAATAAATATGGTGGCAGTACAGCATTACTCATATCTGTGTTTCCCTCTCCACTGCACGTCTGTTGTACACATGTTTGGCCTGCGGCTTGTGGCGCTCCCTAATGTCTAGGCGTTTGCCTATAGATAGGGGCGTGCTTTATAATGTCCCTTTTTTAATGGGCTCCAGAGCTGAAGCTTCTGGGTATTGTAGTTGTGTGAAATGACAAAGAGAGTCCGAGGGTTTGAAGGCAAAACACAGGAAATTTATTTTTGTCTTTCCCTTTGCAAAGAACCTCCTTAGAAGCTCAACACATGTCAACAAAAATAGGATCTACTCTCCAACAAAAGTAGTTAAAGTCAAACAGGATTCTGACAGTGATAAATGTTACAATTTGCTTCATGCAGCTTGTTACACCAGAAGGTATTTCTTCCAAAGTCCAACAGTCAGAAATACAGCTTAGCTGGTTTCAGCTAACTTCCAGCCAACGTATCAGCCTTTCCCAAACTGAGAAAAACTTTAAATAAAGCTTTCCTTTTGCTTCTAGTTGTTGTACATTCAGATAGCTGTTTCCCTTAATCATTCGAATCAATCTTGAATCATTTCCTCTCAGCTTTAAACAGCAGCAATTTTCCTTTTAAACATTTCCAGCACTCAAAACATAAGACATTCAGTTAAATGGCTTCTGGCTTTTTTTTTTCTCAGCTTTAAAAATCTACAGCCTCTTCATTCTGTCTTCATACAAAAAGAACAATCCATCAAGGAACCTAAGGAGTCTTGTTCAACATCACAAGGCTCTGTCTGCATGTCTTCATAATCAGACTCTGCTGTCTCCTGGCTGAACTCGAGCTGAGGGGAGTAGGCTTAATCTCCCCTAAAAGTTTTAAGACCTTTTCCCAATGGGACTTCTCTCTGTGCTCAGGGATTTTAGAATGGCTGTAGAGACCCTTATCTCTCAACAAGCTGGACAAGGCTTCTAACTGGCTTACCTTGTACTTCGTGACCCTTCTCTTCACAGACCTTTCCAGAAGTAAAACTTCTCCCACAGACCCTTGCAGGGCTGCTCCCATACCTGGACTATAGTCAGCAAACTCTCTCAGGACAAAGCCTCTGGTCTCCAGACCGTGCTGCAATTCCTTTACAGCATGGGCTTCTCCCTGGACTGTAGTCCCCAGTATGCTGGCTGTCTTGGGAATCCATTCGCAGCTGTCTCTGGAAAGCCTCTCTCTTTCAATTCCCCTGAAGGATCCTTTCCCTTCAGTTTGCTTCGGGAGCTCTCCTCCTTCCTTTCTCTTGGTAGGCTCCCCTCTTTCTATTCCCTGGAGCTTAAATGTATGTAGCTGCTCTCCTGGTTCCAACTCCTCCCCCAGGTGCTTCCTATTACCTTCCTGGGTTGCCTTGGAGCTTGGGCATGGCCTGGACTCAGCAGCTCCGTGTGTGTGTTTTTTTTTCTTTGTCTGCAGTTTGAAACTCCCTGCTCTCTGAACTATCCCTCTGCGTGCCGGTATATGTTTGTTTTTCCAGCTCTATTTCCATGGGCTCTGATGCCCCTTCATCACCACAGGCTCCATCCCCATATGTTCTGATTGGCACGCATATGGCCATTGGCCTGTGTACATTTCGGGTGTTTACACACTGTACCTAGGGCATGTGTTACCGGGTTGTGTGTGTCTCCAAGCACAGGGTGTGTGGTAAGTGGATATCACATACAGCCTTCCCTGCCATTGTGGCATTACACAGCATCAGTGTATCCTTGCATGCACTGTGATGCTTGTCTCCACTGGTCCCTGATTGTGCACGGACCTGCCATTTGCAACTTGCGGCATGCTCACCTTGTCTCACAGTGTATGTCTCTGTGTCTTTGGGGCTGTCTAGGGGATGGTACCTTCTGCTTCCCCTGCCATTGTCTGGTGCAGGGATGTGTCTAGCCACCTGTGCAGTGGTGTTCACCCATCTCTCTATGACCTTCTGCATGCTTTTGCCCTTCTGCACATTGTGCGCATGTGTCATGTATTGTTTCCTGATGTGTCTCATGTTTGCTGACAGGACACTACACATGAACGTTTGGGTTACATGCAACTCACCATTCCTTGGACCTGCGCCACTGATGGCTGACCATGATGACGGGGTGATGGACGCAGTTCAGTGACATCCACAGCCTCTACTAGGGCCCCTTGTGCCCTTTGCCTGGCTCTGACAGTCCCCATCAGACACCTGCTGTACAATTAATGTAGGTTGCACCTTAGATCTTATGTGACTAACATCCACGTGTATATGTTTCATTTGGGCTGTTTGTATCATCGTGCCTTTTCTGTGGGATCTCTGTGCACCACCACTGATGGACATGCTGTGGACCTCTGGGATGCCTGTGTGACATGGGGCATTGACATGACCATGTTGAGATGGTAACCTGGTCTGCAGTGCCATCTCCTGCTGTGGTCAACATGCACTGTGCTGTGTGTTGTGGCCGTGTCATATTTTAATATCTGGTGGGTGTGGCATACCTTTACCTTTTCTCTACTCCTTTAAAAACAGGGTGCAGCCAACATGCACGGCACATATACTACGCTGCATCTGGAGTCCCCATCGTCCAGATGTGGTTGGACAGGACACCTCCATGCAACGGTCCCTGGGTGATGGAGCTATGCAAGTCAGACACATGACTATGTTGGACAACATTGTTGACCTACTACTTGGACATCACCGGGTGGAACGACACACTGTCGCTGCCGTGCTCTGTCTGGGTGTTGCGCGAATTGCAGCAGAGAAACATCACCTTTGCATTGTTGTGGAACATTGAGATGTCACTTGTAACTTTGCATGCGTCCAACACAAGCAGGCAAATGATCACGTGTATCACAAAACCACAGTCCAAAACGTGATTATTGTGGAAAAACAAACTTTATTGATAGTCTGGACCTATTACCAACCCGACACAGGCCGTGTTTCGTTAACCTTCATCAGGGGTTGATCAGGTAAAGGTACTAAAACATAGAAAGACATAAACACAAATTATACAACATATCATAAAAATAATAGCGAGATAAGAACAGATAATTAAACCACAATATGAATAAAATCATAAATAAATCTTAAAGGAAACACAAAAACCATGACAACACTTAAACATATAAATATTAAAAAAATGTATAAGAAGGGTAAAAACAGTATGGAACATAAATGGCACAAATATAATTAAAATATATTTAGAATGAACCAACACCTAATTAATTATACAGAATAACCGTGAGCTTATAAAATGATGAAAGCTAAAAGGAACAGAAACATGACAGACAACATATGATATTGTCACCCACTAATGTACCAAGAGGCTAAAAAAGGGCTTGGGTCGTTTGATGGGGCAGTATTTTTATGGCTAGAGCTCCTATGAAGGCATTTTGCAAAGCCTTCTGGATCCTGTAGTTTACACCATTAGCCAAAGAAGTGTAGTTGAAGCAGAGGGTAAGGTTTAAACTCAGGCTTTATTCCCCGTCCGGGGTGGATTCATAACAGTGGAACTTAAAGCAAGTCAGACCCTTCGTCTGATAACACAATTAAAGAAAAATACTTTCAAACAAAACTTAAACTTTCCTTCAGCATTAAACCATGAACAGAAAGTAACAGAAAACAGTTCCTTTTACTCACGGAACTCTTGCACCTGTTTCTTCTCATAAAAAGTTCTGGCTGCTTTTAACATAAAGATGCTATACAATCAGATAATGTGTACGTGCAGTCCATTTCATTTCCTCTAAAGATTCTCAAAGAGGTTCAATCTGCATTTCCTCTTCATCAGAGTAAACTTCTGGCTCCCAACTGCCGTTAAAGTTATAAGGTTCTTGTCGGGGAGTTAAAAACACTCTCCTCCCCCACTATACCAGTGGCCCGTGGGTAACTACCGTATTTCCTGTAGTTGGGTTCCTGAGCACTACAGAGCTCCTGATACGTGCATAAATAGTCAGGGTATTGCAAACCTCTCTTATTAGGGTAAATACGCCTACCTTTAGGCACTGCTATTTCCTGTTCTTTCGGATAAGCACAGCTCTGCTTTGAAGCCCCTTTTCCACGGTGTTTCTCTGACTCATTCAAATGTGCTTCAGGGTAAAAGTTTTCCCCTTCTGCATTTCTTGTGTTAGGTAATTTATATCTTAAAAGCCTTGGCTGTTGGACTGCCTTCTCTGCTTGCCTCACAACAACGCTCCTGGGAATATTGAGAGGCAGGGCACTGCTGTTCCCAACAGCTTCTCTGAGAATCACCAACCTCCTGTGCTCTGGATAATCCCCTTGGCTCCGTCCTCACAGCTCCACGGACACTGCTCTCAAGCTCAGCAGTTCCTAATGGTTCTCCCGTAGTTCCAACTACAAGCCCTTGTAGTTCCTACTACTTCTCTCTCAGTTCTCCTTTCTCCTTCCATTCTCTCTCTACCCCCGGTAAGTGGTTTTTAAGTACGTTCAAATTGGTGTTAGCCTGGGCTCTGCCCCCATGCAGGTGCTCTTCATTTTCTAATGAATTCTGTGCTCCCTTTCTGTTCGGGCATTCCCTAACACCTCGTGGCTGTGTTTTCTTCTGTTGCTCATAGCAACCTTCCCCCATGTGTGAACCTGAGCTGTCACTTTCCCTTAGGTTTTGCTCACAATCCCCTACTTCCATGGGTTCTGATGGCACTACCTTATGACAATATATAATAATAAATACCTCTATCTTGATTCTGAGGACCAATCAACTTGTGGGCTTTGTTAAATATAATATACTTGTATAACTAAAAAGATAAAAACAGTGAGGTTAAATGCCACATGTCCTATTACATAATACTATAAAATATACAAATGGTGTCCATATGTGTATAATCATATCTATCTTATTAAAAAATCTACCAGAACGCAGCAGGATCAATGAGGGGCATAGACCATATAGTGTCTATATAATAATGGACATAAAAGACACGTGCAAATCTTAACACACATATAACATTAGTTATAAAAACATAATGTGGATAAAACCTATATCCCATCATAAATAAATACAATTATATACCAAAACATACTGTTGCAACACAAGTATTAAAAACACATATAAAACCGTATAAAACATCTGTCTTAGGACAGAATGTGAACTACCCTATATTTGGATATGGAAAACAGCAAAGAGCCTTTTAGCGGTCCCAAAACCAGACCTTATTAATTCCTCTTATATAAATAAAGATATGGATCACGCTCTATAGATGTATAAATAAGGATAAAAAATTGATAATAAAAATCGCTTGCGTCAAAGTAAAGTGATTGTGCTCTATAGTATGTGTGAATGTTTAAAAGCCTCAAATGACATACTTTAAAGAAAAACGAGTAGATACTTTGCTCCACGGAGCCGCGCAATCCTCTATCATGCCGGTCTGTGCTACATTCTGAAAAACGTCGGCTCATGTGCACATAAAACAATGGTTCTAAAGGCGGGACCGTGGAGAACCGAACAGGGGGCAGAGCTATAGGATCAAACCAGAGCTTCAAGGAGATGGCAGATTGCCACAGAAGTGTGGACAGACAAAATTATGAATTCCATGAAAACCTGCTTATAAATTAGTAGAAATCTCCACATACATCTCTTAAAAGCTACTGTCTCACATCATTTAAAAATACAAACCAAACTAATAAGGGAAAAAGTGTTTTGCACTATCTCAGATAACAATCGCTCTGATCCCACATGCCAGCAAGATTCTACTGAAGATTATTCAAAAAAGACTACAACCATACCTGGAACAAGAACTACCTGAAGTGCAAGCAGGGTTCAGGAAAGGGTGAGGAACGAGAGACATCATTGCGGATGTGAGATGGATCCTTGAAAAGACTAAAGAATACCAAAAGGATATCTATTTGTGCTTTATCGACTATAGCAAGGCTTTTGACTGTGTAAACCATGAGAAACTCTGGGCCACATTAAGAAGCATGGTTATACCAGAACACCTGATCGTTCTCTTGTGCAATCTGTACATTGATCAAGAAGCAACAGTTCAAACTGAACAAGGAGAAACAGAATGGTTTAAATTAAGCAGAGGTGTAAGACAAGGCTGCATACGTTCCCCCTACCTGTTTAATTTATATGCAGAACAAAACATTAGAGAAGCAGGATTGTATGAAGACAACAGAGGTGTGAAGACTGGTGGAAAACTCATCAACAACCTTACTGGCTGAAAGTGAAGATGATCTGAAACATTTGCTTCTCACAATCAAAGAACGTAGTCTCAAAATGGGCCTGCACCTTAATGTAAAGAAGACAAAAATCATGACAACTGGCATAATCAACAGGTTCATCGTTGAAGTAGAAGAAATTGAAATTGTGAACAACTTTAACCTACTTGGATCAACTATCAATAAAGAAGCAACAAGCAGGCAAGAAATCAAACGACGCATTGCTCTTGGCAGAATGGCTATGAAAGACCTAGATAAGATTCTCAAGAGCAGAGATGTCTCTCTCCATACAAAGATTCGACTTGTTCAAGCCATGGTATTTTCAATAACATCATATGGATGTGAAAGCTGGACAGTGAAAAAGATAGACAGTAAGAAAATTGATGCCTTTGAATTATGGTGCTGGCGGCGAATACTGTGTATACTGTAACACGGAAGATCTGCCCTCTGCCTCAGAAGCACAGAAATCTGCTGTTTGCAGTTTAGATTCTGACAGGCAGGCAAGTCACAAGATTCCCAGTTACCATAGGCAACGTAAACAAACTCAGACATGAGGTCTGCAGTCACGCCTAGCTAGTAAGCATTCCCCAGCTGTTGATGAAAACGGCTTACACCTGTGCAAAGGAACGCCCAAGAAGCTGTATAAAAAATGCTCAGTGCAGTCAGAGTTAGACTGGCAAGACACGAGAGACTTGCAGGACTCAGAAGAAAGCTCAGAATATTCAGGAAATACAGACACAGAGTCAGAACTGCCTGGAATTTCTAGTAGGAAGCCACAAAGAAATTCAGAGAAAGTAACACGGAGAGTTTCACACAGAGAGGTCAGCTGTAAGAAGCACTTACCTGTGACGCAGCTTGAATTTCCTAAGCACCGGGCTGTGCTGAATGAATGGGAGGCAGTGGAAGGCAAACCGTATGTATCTGAAAAGCATGGCAGCTTAAAACAGTTACAAACCCTAGAGAGGGAAAGAATTGCTATTGAAGATGTGTGTATGTCTGATCCTGAAGAGCGTGTGCCAGTGAAACCCTGCAAAAGATTTCCAAGAGAGAAATCTTCACATAATAGAAGAGAGCAGTGTTATGGTTTGCTGCCAAATGTAAAAGACAGGAAGTTTAAAAGTTTTAAGGATAAAGCTTACCCAGAGAAAGGTGTTTCTCCTTCCTGCTATTACAAGTTATATGACAGCTATTTGCCCTGCTATGAAGAAGGCTGTTCAGAGTGCACTGATAGAGATACGGGACTAAGAAAGGTGCAAACTTTCTATTCTAATGAAAATATTGTGAATGATAATGCAAAGTATGAGCCTATGATTACTGAGGCTGGTATTGAAGGCCCATGTGAAGAAGCCATGGATTGTACGCTATTGTTATCCGATATGATCTCTTCTCTATGCTGAAGCCAGGATAAGAGTGCTTTGTGAGTGCTGATAAAGCTAAGAGACAGCTAGCATATCGGATAAACTTTCTTCTGTGATTTATGAGTTCTGTTGAAGCAAGATGCTATGTTTAAGTTTTCTTCAGTTTACCAGAAGTATGGTTGTATCCTGAGTTTTTGTATTATAACCTTTTTGAAAATCCAACCCCGGGAGGGGAATAAAAATCCTTTTGAAAAACCTGACCACTTGACTCACAACTACAACTTTCTATAAGAAAGGTCAGGCCCAGCAGTCTGGCTGTTAGCTTATGCCACAGTCCAGCCCCCTGCTGGTGACAATACCATGGACTGCCCGAAGAACAAACCAGTTGGTACTAGAGGAGATCAAACCTAAGCTTTCTTTAGAAGCTCAGATGACAAGACTTTGACTTTCATACTTTGGACACATCATGCGAAGAGAGAGATCATTAGAGAAAGACATCATGCTTGGCAAGATAGAAGGTCAACGCAAAAGAGGAAGGCCAGCAATGAGATGGATCGATACAATAACAGCAGCTACGGTTACCAGTCTGTCAACAATGAGCGCCTGACTGAAGACCGAACACAATTTAGGATAGCTATCCAGAGGGTCGCCATGAGTCGACTCCGACTTGACGGCACTTAACAACAACAACAACATTAGATAAAAAGGTCATAAAAAACCGGATGATATATATACACACCACGCTTTATAAACTTGATTAAACACTCAGGCAAGTACTACAAAAGTCATATTCTATATATCTAAAAGCACTAAGGGACCATACTAAAGAGGACTATCCTGTACATCAAAACTAATATATAGAGCTTATTAAAAGCTTAACTTTATCTAAGGGTGTATATAAATAAATAAATAAATAAAAACCACATAAACACGAGTAAAACAACAAAAGCAAAGTGTATAGTGACCTATATCTAAAAGTAACTAACTAAAAAGGAGCCTTTAGAGAAAGACAGAACGATCCTTGTCAAGATTAAGGCCATTTGGAACTAATGAATCTAATAAAAAAATGAACCTCTGTTCTAACCTTAAAATGGTTTTGTTTATATCTCCCCCTCTCCAATTGGCTTTAACTTTTTTAATAACAAAAATTTTTAAATATGTAATCTTATGTTGGTAATCATACCAGTGGGTGACCAAGGGCTTATCAGCCAATTGTCTTCTAATGCAGCTCTTGTGTTCCATTATTCTAGTCTTTACATTGCGGGTAGTCTTGCCAACATACAGTTTATTACATGGACACTTTATTACATAGATAACATTATAAATATCACAATTAGAAAAATCATTGATGTAAAACTTTTTGTGTGTAGTGGGGTGAATAAATATATCTCTGACTGGTAATGCATTGAGACATACAGAACAATTCCCGCACTGAAACTGTCCTTTATACTTAGACAAATATTTTTTTCTCAGTGAGAGCTGAGGGCACAAGTAAATTCCGCAGATTCACATTGCACTTATGTGCTATTGTCAGACTCATATCTTGAAAGGCTGGCAGGGTTTGAATCAAATGCCACTCTTTCTTCAATATCTTAATAATCTTCCCAGAACACTGGGAATACAAAAGTGGACGAACAACACCTAGGTTTTCTTTTTTGTCCCCAAAAATAAGACTGTTGTACATCCATCTGACATTGTGTAGCTGTGTGTGGGCAATGTGTGGGGCTCGCATCGCAAACATTGCACCAATATTTGGCTACACAGGTACATGCAGCCACATATGTGGCACAGGACATACATTCTGTAGGTCCTGCTTATTTGTGTGACTAACATCCACTTGTACATGACACACTATTTTCCTACAGAACACTGTGGTGCATGCCACCATCTCTGATTGCTGTTTGACCATTGCAGGGGGTGTTACAGTGGATATGGGGCAGCACTCTGTGGTAAACGTACACGGTGCATGCGCATGTGCCGGACTCATCTCTTACACTGGTGCATGTGATGGGGTGGGGTTTGTGTGGGTACGTGCACCATTGTGGGTGTCTCTTTGTAGCTCTATGTACATGTTATTGTGTGTGTTTACTGGACAGATGTGGCAATGTACATTGATTTGCTGGCTAATGTTTGCATGTGTGTGCAGTCGTCTTTCTGACATGACATTGCTCCACTCACATTGCGCCAGTACCTTTGCACTGTGGCAGCGGGTGTGTCCATTTCCAGGCTCCATTTGTGCAGTCCCTGTACATTGCCATATTGTGACTGTTCCTGTTTCCACGGCACCCATTGCGGTGTGACTTCTACATAGTGCTACTTCTGTATGCTAGTGGGAGCCCATCTTCTTTGCTGTTTGCCCACATGTGACTCTCACCCTGATACCATGTCCTCATGTTGCATTGTGTCACGTTGTTGATTCCATCTGTGCATTAAAGGTATTTTTTTACATGACTACCTGACGTCTGGCCTTTCTCAGCACATCACATGCTGTTCTAGGGACATCTACACTGCTGTATGACCCACTGACACCCGCACATCAGGTCTACACATCTGATGGGTGTTGCTGGGCCACTGGGACATGACATCATTGGCATGTTTGTGCATTTGCCTGTGCACTGCATATGCACTTCACTGTGTGGATACATCACATTACATCTCTTTATCTTCCCTTCAGACCTTCTTGCCTTGTGTGTGTGTTATCAGCCTGGTGTGTCTGCATGATACATGCCACCTGTCAGCTGTGTGTTCTGGTACTGTGGCCATGATGGTGCAGACATGAACTTCTACCACTATGGAGCATGTACATGGTGAATGCGGCGCAGTGCCAACAGGTGGGTGACATGTTCTGCGCATCAGTGATTACTATCTAGTCAGCATAAACACAGATGGGGTGGGAGGGATACTGTTAGGGACAGTGGGGGTGTGCCAGGGGGATCATGCTTCTATGGCTGCAGCAAGAATGTGTGGTTTCCTCCTGGATCTGTGGGGGGTTGGAGACAGTGCCTGCTGTACGGACAGTGGAGGTTTGCTCATGGCATACGTGGCATCACGGAGAAAGGGACAGAGTGTGGGGCTGCCAGTAGGGGTGTACTGCACAGGTGGTGGGTGTCTGCTTGGACCAAATGTTTTCAGGGGTTTTTGTATGGGAAGATGGGAGATGGGGGGTGGTGGGTAGCCACAGATTCTCTGCATCTTGGCCTCAGCAGGAGGGGGGGGGGGGTTTGACATGGGTATGGCAAAGGTTAGGGAGGCTTTGACATGACCGGACAAGGGGGGTGGTGTGGCCATGACTGGCCTGGCGCACAGTTGGATGCAGGGAGCAGACTACTGAGATACTGATGGGATGTGATTGGGCAGTGAATGGCCATATTGGTGGAGTGTTCAGGGTGGATGGGGTGGATGGGGTGGGTATCACTGCTGTTGTGGGGGAAGTTGGGCAGGTGTTAGCTATCAGATGGCTGTGTGTCGTGGACAGGGGTGAAGGGTCACGGATGGGCCCAGATTGCGGCCTGGGGATAATGGGTGAGGTACATGGTTATCCACAAACACCAACAACAATGGAGGGGGCATGGAGGTGTTACGGTAATGGATGGGAGGTAGGGTCGTGACCATGTTCACTTTAAGGCCATTGTGAGACATCCAGGCAGCGATATCATCATGACAGGAGTGGACCAGGGTTTGGTTAGCTGGGGAGGGTTCAGGTGTGCGTAGGTGGTTCTGTGAGCCCTCAGTATGTAGCAGGTACAGCCAGCCATGGGTGCTGATGGCCACACTGGGGGACTGTGTATGGAGGGGGTAGGGAGTATCCATGCCAGATCCTTGGGGTACACCATCCAGGTGCGGGGTTGTGGGGGAGGGGGTCAGTGTACAGGTATTGCTACTGTGTACTGTGTATGGGTGTAGTTACAGCACAAAGTTTTATTTCACTACTTTCATTACTACCACACCTACTGCACCTGCACAGTGAGAGACATAGCCTGTTTGTTAGGACACGTTACCTCAGACCAGGGAGCCATGGGTTCACATCCTACCTGGGGACAGCAACGTTGGGACTTGGGTTTCTAGTCTTTTTGCCATTCCTTGTGGCCTTGGGCATGCCACGTGGCCCTCCATTGGCCACTGCTTCATTTGATGGGTAGGCAGGATAGACAACTGGTTACTTACAGAGATAACTCAGTACTTATGTCTGTCACTGCCCCTTGTACACAGCGCTGCACAGACATGTCGTGCAGACACCCTACTCATCACAGCTTACATTCTAGTTGTGATAAGTGAAGGAATGTGGGAGCAGGGGTAGTGGAGGCAACGGTGGAGGGGGGTCAGGGTAGTTAGAGACCACAGGCAGCAGCGGGTAGGTGTTCCCTCAGCATGGATTGGATGTGTGTTTGCGGGGGGGCCTGGCACACAGACCCCATGGGTTTATCCGAGGCAGACGGTGCATCAGGGTGAGGGACACGATGTCTGCTGTGCTCCAGTGTATGCCTTTTGTGGTAACTTGTTTGCATTGTGTTTGTGGGGGTTCTTTAAGATAGTGGTCACAGACACCCATTGGCAGTCCAAAGGTTGCTGGTTTGATTCCCACATGCCCTTTTCCTTTTTCTTTCCTGTGTTCTGCTAACCTGCCCATGTGATGGCTGCAGCCTCATCACCTCTCCACATACCCCTCCATCTCTGTGATGTGTGCTACAGTGTGCCCTCTCTGCAGCCTAACTGTCGCATATTGTGTGTTACGTATGGCTATTTCTTTGTAGCATCCATGTGACCAGTCTGCTTGGTGGATTGGTACTGCTGTTGTTGGCTGGTCTGTGCCACATCACTGTGCAGGTTGAATTCTCACGTGCTCTTTTTTCATTACATTGCGCTGGTCCATGGGGCATCCACTTAGCTGTCCCTTCAGCCGGCCCATGACACCCTTCGTCTATCGCTCCCATGCTCTTTTGCATGCTGTTTACACTGCATTACATCTCATGGTATGTGTGCATGTGTTTCTATGTGGCTCCCGTCCCACTTACAGACTGTAATATGAGCTGAGGACGCCTGTTGTACATGTGCGTTGCATCATGGTGACTGCCTGGGTTGGCCTCTCCTGGCACACAGCAGGTATTTTGTGTGGTGCCCTGCAGTGTTCTTGTATGCAGCCATTGCTGTGGACCTCACAGTGGTGGTGTGGCCTATTAGTTTGTGCAGTGCTTTTTCAGCCCAGTGGTCATGGGTTTGCACCCTCTTTTTTCTCCTTCTTTTATGCCTTTCCTACACCGGTACCTGTCATCCCTGTAACAGACATATCTCTGCTGATATTTGCTGCCAGCACATATTACCCTCATCACAGTTGCCAACCATCCTTCTGTCCGTCTATCTGCGTCTGTCAGCTGTGTAGAGTCCTGTCTGCCTGTGCAGGCTGCCACCCCATGTCCTGCACTGCTACCCTTTCCTGCATTGCACCTCTTCATGCTTGCCTCATCTGTGCCTGCTCTGCATGGCAACACCACTCCTCTGTCCACCCATCATTGTAACTATCCTGCCACCTCCGCCCCACTGGGGGACACGTATTCCCATCATCTGCCACCAACTGTCTTTCCAGTACTTTACATTGCCAACACCCTGTGCTGTGGTACAGCTGCCCCCACCATGTTTGTCATCAGTACTGGCAGCCACATGGAATGCCCGCAGATATGGCAGGTCCAGCGGCTCCCAGCTCTCCCTCCTTCACTCACCTGTTCATTGACTTTCTTGAGTGCTCTATCTAGTTTTAGGGCTACATCTGTCTCTTTTCCACACAGGTCATGCATGTCATCCTGAGGCACCTTGCAGCCCCTGGGGCACACTAACCTAGGGAACCATAACCTTGTTAGGCCACCTTAACCTACAGTTCCATAGCCCAAGGTACATTCTGCGGTGCCTTATCCAGGGGTGCCTAATAAGGTGCTTAGCCTAAGAGGCCCTATAGGGCACCTTATGGGGCGCCTTACAAGGCACTTTGCTAGGCACCTTATAAGGCACTTTAATAGGCATCTTATAGGGCACCTTACAAGGCACCTTACTAGGCACCTTACAAAGCACCTTATAAGGCACCATACAAGGCACTTTACTAGGCACCTTATAAGGCATTTTACTGGGCATCTTTTAAGTCACCTTATAAGGCACCTTACAAGGCACCTTACAGGGCACTTTATAAGGCACCTTACTAGGCACCATCCAAGGCGCCTTATAAGGCGCCTTGTAATGTTCCTTGTAATGCTCATTAGTCTAAGGTGCCTTGTAACGCTCGTTAGTTGCTACAGCTTGCTGTAACGATGCAACGCCCACGCCTTTATATGGGCATCTCTGCCTCTACTGCGGAACCTAGCACGAATGACATTACTGCAGTTTAGTAAACATACCCCTATGATATCTGGGTAAAGACTATATCTCAATGATAGCGTAGATCTAGTTGGTGGAGGGGTTATGCTATATTAGAGAGGGTACTGAGTCACATAAGATTAAAGTTTTTCTGGAGACAAAATACACTGTAGAAGCTCTATGAATAGAAATTCCATGTAAAAAGGGGAAGGCAATGAAGGTGGGGGTGTACTACTCACTGCCTGGCCAGAATGAACAGATGGATGATGAAATCAGGGAAGCTAACAAAAGTTACAACACAGTAATAATGGGTGATTTCAATTATCCCAGCATCGACTGGGTCAGTGTCACAGCAGGACATACTAGAGCAGGGGTTCTCAACCCTGTCCTCGGGACCCACCTAGCCAGTCGGGTTTTCAGGATAACCACAATGAATATGTATGAGAGAGATTTGCATACACTGCCTCCATTATATGCAAATGTCTCCCATGCATATTCATTGTGGTTATCCTGATAACCCGACTGGCTAGGTGGGTCCCGAGGACTGGGTTGAGAACCCCTGTACTAGAGAGATAAAGTTTCTAGAAGAAATAAATGAAATGCTTCTTGGAGCAGCTAGTTCATGAGCCAACAGGAAGGGAAGCCATATTGGGCCTAGTCTTAGTGGAACACAGGATCTGGTACAAGAAATAAGGGTTTTGGGGCCACTTAGCAATAATGATCATAGCATGATCATGTTTGATTTAATAAATGGAAGAAAGATGGCAAGGAAATCCACAGTGCTACCTTTTAACTTTCAAAAGGGAGACTATGATAAAATGAGGAAAATAGTTAAGAAAAAAATAAAAGTAGGAGCTGCAAATATTAAAGATTTACATCAAGCATGGGCACTGTTTAAAAGTACTATCTTGGAAGCCAAAATCACATGTATTCCATGCTTTAAGAAAGGTGGAAAGAAGGCCAAAAAACTGCCAGCATGGTTTAAAGGTGAGGTCACAGAGGCCGTTGTATCCAAAAGAGCATCTTTCAAGGCAATGGAAAAAGGAGTCAAATGATGAAACTGGAAACAACATAAGCACTGGCAAATTAGATGCATGGCAATGCTAAGGTAGAAAAAGAAAGAATTTTAAAAAAGCTTGCAGTGGAAGCAAAAACACATAATAAAAACTTTTTCAAGTACATTCATAGCAACAAACATTTGACAGTCAGTTGGACCATTAGACGATAGAGGGATGAAAGGGGCACAAAGGGAGGACAAGGCCATAGCGGAGAGACTGAATACAATTTTTGCTTTGGTCTTTACTGTAGAAGATGTACGGAAGTTACTCATGCCTGAAATGGTATTTAAAAGTGATATATCTGAAGAATTGAAACACATTTTGATAAACCAGGAAGATGTATTACATTTATTTGATAAACTGAAGAATAATAAATCGCCTGGAGTGGATCTATATATCTGAGGGTATTGAGAGAACTTAAATAATGAGATTGCAGGCCTACCATTAGTAATCTGTAAACTATCTTTAAAATCATCTGTAGTACCTGAAGATTGGAGAATGGCCAATGTAACACCAATTTTTAAAAAGGATTCCAGAGGTGATCCGGGAAACAACAGACTGGTAAGCCTGACATCAGTACCAGTCAAAATGGTAGAAACATTATAAAGAATAAAATTATTGAACATGTAGATAGTCATGGTTTCATGTAGGAAAGCCAACACAGATTTCGCTAAGGAAAGTCTTGTCTTACTAATCTGTTATATTTTTTTGAAGGTGTTAATAAACAGGTAGACAAAGGTGAGACAGTTGATATAGTATATCTGGATTTTCAGAAAACTTTTGACAAGATCATTCATGAGAGATTCTTGGTGCAAATAAATAGTCATGGAATAAGAGGCACTGTAATATTGTGGATTAGGAATTGATTAAAAGAAAGCAGAGAGTAGGGATAAATGGCTAATTTTCTCAAGAAAGGTGAATAGTGGTATACTCCAGAGATCTGAGCTGAACCCTCTGCTTTTTAATATATTCACAAATGACCTGGAAATAAGAAGGTGATCAAATTTGCAGATGACACAAAATTGTTGAAAATTGTTAAAATGCGTGAGTATTGTGCAAAAATGCAAGAGGACCTTGATAAATTGAAAAATTGGACATCCAAATGGCAGATGAAATTTAATGTGGACAAGTGGAAAGTTATGCACCTAGGAAAGAACAACCCAAACTTTGATTACATGATTCAAGGCACTACTTTAGAAACCACTATCCAGGAAAAAGATTTAGGCGTCATCGTGGATAATGTTTTGAAACCCTCTGCCCAGTATGCAGCTGCGGCCAAGAAAGCTAAAAGAATGCTAGGAATCATAAGGAATGAAATGGAGAATAAACCAAGGATATTACAATGCCTATATATCATTCCATGGTGTGTCACAACCTTGAATATTGTCTGCTATTCTGGTCACCATGTCTTAAAATGATACAGCAGAATTTGAAAAAGGTACAGAAACAGATTTAATTTAATTTAATTAACAGATTATTTATATACCGCTCCTTCCGTTGATCAGGTGCGGTTTCCATATAACAACAATAAACAGAGTGAACTGTTTTTACATATAACAATTTGCAGCTTGGAATGGTAAAAGGGATGGAAGGATACCCCTATGAGGAGAGGCTTAAAAGGTTAGGGTTCTGCAACTTGGAAAAGAGACAACTGAGGGGGGCTATGATAGAGCTCTATAAATTAATGAATGGAGTGGAATTGGTAAATGTAGATCAGTGGTTTACACCATCAAAATGTAGAAAGGCTAGAGGACATGCAATGAAGCTACAACTTAACCCATTTAAGACTAATAGGATATATATTTTTTAACTCAACGTGTAATCAAACTCTGGAATTCATTACCAGAGGATGTAGTAAAAGCTGTTAGTGTAGCTGGGTTTAAAAAAGGTTTGGACATGTTCTTGGAGGAAATGGGATCAGCATTGTGGAACCTGTGTGCTTTTTTGGGAACCAGCCAGGTGTTTGTGACCTGGATTGGCCACTGTTACAAACAGGATACTGGGCTTGATGGACCATGGTCTGACCCAGTATGGCATTTCTTATGTTCTTACAGTATCTTCTTATGATTGCTCTAGGTCAGCCTTATGCTCTTTGGATGTTGTATGTGGTGTTTTTCAACAGTTTGCACAAATGTTCAAAGACTTCTTGGATTAATGTTCCTCTTCCCAATACGTCCTGGGAGGTTCTTGACAGTTCAATGAGCAGAAAACGTCTTAATAACACTGCAAACTGTAGACACAGGAATCCCAAAGTCTTTGGAGATGGTCTTGCACCCTTTTGAAGTTTGATGTTTGGTGATAATGACTTTTCTAATGTCCTCAGGCAACTATCTTGTTTTCACCATTGTTGAATTGTAAACCGCTTTGACCAGGTGAAAGGTGGTATATAAGCACAGCTAAATAAGTAGAGGCATCATTCATCGGTTGATTCAAGCCATGTGAATGCTAACAATTGATCACATGTGCCTCTAATTTTACTGCAATGGGAATGTGGTTCTTCTGTTCAAACTGATTTGAATTGTTCATAAGGATGCTAATAATCATGTCCTGACAATGCACCAGTTTTAATACTATTTCCTACTATTTCCATTTTTAATTGGCCATTTTATTTGATTCATTTATGTGTCAAATATGTGTGCACATAGGGTGGCATTTTTGAAGTCATTTACACAGGTAACCTTATCTGGAATTTTCCAACAGCACCTACATGAATAGTGCCTTTGGAAAATCTCGGATAAGTCCCTAACATGCCCAGATACTATACGGTTAGCATTAAGGGCATGTTGGGGGTGTTCTGGGACAGAGCAGGGGCAGATTAAAGGTCTAAACGGGTAGCAGTAATTTTCACTGCTACTCACTTAGCCCTTGTGCCTTAAATATCAGCAAGGTTTTTCCTTGCCTATCTTTAAAGCGCAGGGTCTAAGTGGGAAGCATCAGAAATCGCTGCTACCCATTTAGCCTTGGTGGCTCCAGGCATGTCCAGCCAAACCTGGATTTTAACTTCCATTGCCACGGAAGTGAAAATCCAGGTTAAGGGTGTCGGCGGGCAGGCTATGTGTCGACACGATGCATAGCCTGCCCAGATGAAAATCGGGCTCATTTAGTCCAAAGACATTTATTGATATTGGACATTAAGGGGATGAACTGCAAGGGTGCCAAAATGTTGACTACAACTCTAGTAGTTTAGAGCAGAAGTTAGAAACTTGAAATGGGGTATTAGCTAATGCCTTGGAAGCAGTCAATCCTGTTAAACTGTTTGCAATGACAGTTAAAGAGATTACAACTTTGTCAGAAATTGACAGCAAGGCTGATATTTGGTGTTCAGAAACATGATCCGGTTTCCTCTTTATTTAAATAGTTACATTGGCTCAAAATGTATGAACGGCTATATTTTAAATTTTATTTGTTGTGTAAATTTTTTTATGAGTTTGTCCTGGTCCGCCTCTCTGATATGTTACTTTCGTCTTTAAGGATTAGGTCTAGACATATGCAGGAAACTATGTTTCTTCTTTTCCTTTGGCGTGGTGGGATTGTTAGTAAAAGACTGTTTGGATACAATATTGCATATAGAGCAGCTGAACTTTGGTACAGGTTACCTAATAAGGTTGAAGGAAATTGAGTGAATTACTGTGTTCAGTAAGAAACTTAAAACTTGGTTGTTTTCTTAATGTACAAGGATTTTAATTCTCCGCAAAGATGACTTTTTATGTAAACTGCGCTGATCCAATTATTAATTGGGAATGCTGTAGTATAAAAGTATTTTAAATAAATAAATAAATGTCTTAACAGTTACCACATAAATTGCAACGGGTCCAAAATATTTCTGCTAAATTGATTACACATAGCATTTACGGTGTCGCCCTGCCGCGGCGCCAGCCCCCCCTGGTGGCGGCATAGTTTTTTCCACCGAAGGGCTGGGCCCGGGGCCACTAAGATGTTTGTGATTGGGATTGGCCAGGTGCGAGGGTCAAGGGCCAGTGCCTTGTGCCGGCCTCGTTGCCAACTCCCAAAGAGAATACAGTCTTGCACAAAAGTGGAGGGAAAAAGAAAAAGGCTTTATTTTCCCTTTTTGCACTATGGGTTCAGAACATAGGATAAACACATTGGCAGACGTAGCAAAACAAGTCCTTACAGCAGCTTTTGTAAGCACAAGAAAAACAACCAGAAACTGTTAACTTCACAGCATAAAAGCTACCAAAACAATATTGCTTCATTCACTCCAAAGGGCTCTGGAGTGACTCTATATCACTCACGGCACAATATGCACATTCCATAGGGCTATCAAGATCTTCATGTACGGATTCCACCTGCATGGCCTCTTCTGACTGTTCTGAAGAGTCAAGATAGGTGTCCTTTATGTGGGTTTGGCTCACTGCTTCCCAGGACTTAGCAATTTGTTTGGGCCTACGGTTCTGTATGGTGGAATACCAAGATGGCATCTCTTCCTCTAGAGGTTTAAAAACATTTTCTTTATAATGCTTTCCTCTAAAAGTTCTGTCCTTGCTCAAACTGTCTTTTAACTTTGGCTTTGGCTTGTGCTTTAGGTAAGGAGACTCTCCCTCCCAAGGTTCTTCTCTTAACTTGGCTTTAGGAAAACAGTAGCAAAGATTAAAAGCTTTACCTCTGGGTTTTCTTTTGGTTCTCTGGGGCGAGACAGGAGGCCTACCTTGGCTGCTGCCTTCCGTATCAGTGCTCTCAGGTATTCTCCTTCGGCTCTCCCAGTCTTTCCTCCTCAGGCCTTTGAGGCCTGCCCTCCTGTGGGTTTCAGGGCCCGGTCTGGTTTGGCTTCGGCTTTCTCGGCCTAGCCTTTGGCTTACAGGACTGGTTCTCCTCTCCCAGCCTGTCTTTTTACTCAGGTTTGCTTTTGGACTAGATCCCAATCTTGCTCTGGTACCTTCATAGCATGTCCTCAATCTCTCTCTGGAACAGGCTCCCGCTTGTTCTCTCCCAGCTGAGGAAGGTAATCCTTCCACTGCTTCCCCAGTAGTGGATCTCCAGGCAGATGAGATTCTAGCAGCTGAGCTTTTTGCAGGTAAGCTCCCAGCGTATGAGCTTCCTCCTGACTCTTGCTTGCCTCCCCTTAAATGTGAGCTTTTGGAACATAAGTCCTGCCCACAGAGGCGTGGTTCTGTGGTCTCTGTCCTGACTCTCCCGCTCCCTCTAGGTGGATCCTCTGGATATTGCAGGCAGCTTCTTTTTCTTTCAGAATCCAGAACTGTTTTTCTCTCCAAAGGAGGGTCCGCTGCATCACAACGGGAAGAGAGTTACTCTTGTATTGTTAAATCTTCATTGGTTACAAATAGAAGCATGAGTTTTGTTCAAAGTTTTATCTTTGGCTTTAAAGCTATTCATATGATAAGTTGGACCTATCTATCAAATAGGTTGATGCTTTGTTCCTTGGTAAGGTTGTTGCATCCCACAACTCACTGTACAATGGTATTGCCCTCCTCTTTTTGGCAGAAGAAGGTTGGAGATGTTTTTCCGGTGCAGTACCAAAATTATGGAACGATCTACCTTCTAAGATTAGGGACTTGTGGACTATGTCCAGTATCATAAAGATCTAAAGATGTGGTTACTGATTGAATTGTTTTAATATTGTAATTGCTTTTGTACTCCTCTTTGTACATCTGTTGATAGTAAAAGCAGAAGATAAGTAATGTAATTACATTTAATTAAACATTTGCTATATCATGTTTATGTGAATGGAGGAGTAGCCTAGTGGTTAGAGCAAATGCCTACTATTCAGGAGATCTGGGTTCAATTCCTCTCTCCCCACCAGTCAACAGAGCAGAAGCAGCAGGAGCTGATATTGGATATATACCACCTCTGCCAACAAAACCTCCACTGGCTGTAGGAAACATGGAGGTAAGCCCCTTCCCCTGTAGCCACATCATCAAACCATGCTCTCTACTTTAAAAGAGCTGAGCAAGACTTGCTCTCTCTCCCTAGCAATCAACCAAGCTGATGCAGGGCACACACCATTCCCACCAACAAGACCTGATCTCTCCACTGGTTGCAGGAAACATGGAGGTAAGCTGCTGCATCATTTTATTTATTTACATTCTCTTATATACCACGCTATTCTGCATCAGTGCGGTTTACATTGAACAAACTGAAATTACATTGAACAGGGCATTATAACTTGGAGATAACTATTTTACAGGGAACATGGGCAATGGAGGGTTAAGTGGCTTGCCCAAGACCACAAGGAGCACCTGTGGGACTAGAAACACCAGTCCTTACAGCCAAAGGTTCCTGTCCTCTGGTGGGATTTGAACCCCCGACCTTCCGGCCTGAAGTACCTTGCCTCAACCACTAGGCCACTCCTCCACTCAGCCAGGCTCTCCATTTTAGCAGGGTAGCTTTAGGTGCACCTGCTCCTGGTGCGCCTGCACCAAAGGGCCCTTAGGCATGGAGCTTAGTAACAGTCAGAGCTGCTCTATAATACTGCCCCCATCTCAGAAAGGATAAGGAAAAATGCTTATTATTGAAGTATTATTGCTACTTAACATAAACGGAAATGCTCACGTCATGTCCTATCATCTGTGCTACTCTAATCCTACTGCTATTAGTAACGCATACACCCTCACTCTTGCAACAAACCCAATACATCCCAATCATACATCACCATAATCATCCTAGATTAGATTTAATAATAAAATGATACTCACATAGAAATTACCCCATTGATAAAAGACTCATTCACATAACCCCACATAGAGTACCATTACACACTAATACAAATGATACACAAAATCCAACCACTTTACGCTATTGCCTGGTGAATGCCAGATCAGTTAGGAGCAAAATCACAATTTTGGTAGGCCACATCAACAACATGAAACCAGATATCATGTTTATCACTGAGTCTTGGCTTGCAGACACTGATACAGTTCTGCTAAACCAATTGAACCATCAAGTTACATCATCTCTCATTTTGCAAGAAAAGATAGAAAAGGAGGTGGTGTCCTCATTATAAATAAGAATGAGCTAAGGGCCAATTGCACATCGGCAGTAAGCACGGAAGCCTTTGTTCTTTGATGATTGAAATCAAACATCTGTCGAATTTGCAGGTCTCCAACCCAGACTCTAACATGCTAACAACAATTCTAGAATCAACTTGCTCAGACAGCAAAGATCTTATTTTGCTAGGTGACCTCAATCTTACAATAATTAGCAAGAGTCTTTCATCCTCCTTCCTTAATGCTATGGAAGATCTGGGATATCAATAGATTGTCAACACCCCAACATACAAAAGAGGCAACATTCTAGATCTTATATTTCTACCTAATGAAATGGCTAATAGCACTCAGTCAGGTTCATTTCAAACAGAACCGGTACCAGGTCATTGTTATATATTTTAACAATGTACTGTGATGAGGAAGCCCCTCATGAAGAGTTGGAAATAGGAGAAAATCCTGATGAGGTAAACAATACTGCACTGACAAACAGGATTTTCACCTCAGGACTAAAAACACAGCCAGTTGATGACCTAAAGCCACACCTCACCTCAGGGGAGGAGACGGGTCTGTTCACTGATTGGGCTCGCCCAAGGGAGAGTCAGGGAGTGCAAGGAAGTGAAGGCTTGTTAAATACTCAAGCAATGAAGAGAGAGAGGGAGAGGAGGAGGAGTGAGTGCAAGCACAAGGTCAGGAGCAGCAGAAGGGAAAACATTGGAATAGCTGAGAGAACTGCTTGGAGGAGAAGTCAGCCAGAATCTAAGGCCCGAGCAGAACCTGGGAGCAGTGAACAGTGGTACAAGGATTCACCCTGGAGGAAGTCTCACTGCAAGGTAGAGCCTTTGGTTAAGGAAGCCAGCAGGCCAGATACCTGGAATAGGGGCAGCTGGGATCACAGCAGTAAAAGCCAAGACAGTTTCAGAGAAAGCTATGAGGAAACTGTTCAGCCTGACATTTACCTGCAAGGCACTGGAAGTAAGGATAAGAAAGCTGAAGTACAAAGCCTGAGAATTAACAGGAGAAAAGGTACCAATGCTTATCTAAAAGACCTTGGAAAAGGTAAAGCTGACATTTTTTGTTATAACCCCTTGTTTAAGAAGTCTCCTGCATGTGTTAACCTCCTGAGAATAAACCCAGCATATTCAGCTAATGATAAGTGGGGAAGGGATTTACCCTTACTGAGAACTGTTCCTTTGACAAAGGCAGAATAGCTGATTACCCTGAGCTGGGAGTCCTAAGTAAACGTTTGTTAGAAAAGAAGGAAGGCTATCAGCCCATAAACGTGCACAAGCAAGCTGAATTACTTCTAAGTCAGTTTAAGGAATTTTTGGAGAAAAGGGCAGAGCAGAATATTAACCCTGACCAGGATTCCAATAACTCTGAGGAAGCTATGCAACTGGACGTTTTTCAGCCTTCAGTAGAGTTTGACTCACCTATGGATTGTTCTACTTGTGTAATTGAGAATAACCAGGTTAATGAACACTGAAAGCTATATGAAGTAATCTACTTGTGTAATTGAGAATAACCAGGTTAATGAACACTGAAAGCTATATGAAGTAATATAGTATAAAGTTTGCCATACCTGCAGCCACTGTGAGAAAACCTTATGAGTTGTTTAATAAGCTTAATAACATGGTAAAACTGAGAAGCCGTGCCGTAAGGAAGAGCACCTGTTTCAGTTTGCTGAAGGATCACATGATTGCCTAACCTGAGACTAAAGGAACTGTGAAACAGCCAAGTAGAGCTGAGCCATTTTTGTTGCATCTTTTGTGTGTGTTTATTTTCAACCCTTATGTTGGAATGGCATCCTTTTGCGTCTGAAATACTGAATATTGATGCGCTGGAATAAACCCTCTTAAAAATAAATATTCTTGCATGCCTTTTTCTACTCGAGCTACAACTACAACTCAGTCCCACAGGAGGCCAAGCAACTACATATCCCAGAACTTCTGGGGCCAAGTGTTAGAGCTGCACTCCTAAAGGACACTTAAAAGGCCGTCCCTACCTGTAATCTCTTGGGCCCAGGTAGCAAGGACGTCGCAGTACATACATCTTCAAAGAATAAAACTATCCCTAGACAAGAAATACAACATTGATTTAAGAAATCTGACAAAGAGACTTTTCAAAAGGAGACACTTCCCAATCTTAATCCAAACTTAGATGATATTGAGGTTATTGTGGTCAACTGGAATACCACCCAAAGTAAGGCAGCTTCTGTTCCCACAAAAAAAGAAAGAAAAAAAGAAACTCACAAGCATGGTACACACATGGACTAAGATCTCTAATGAGAAATTTAAGGAAGATAGAGAGAAAATGGAGACTTATTAAATCCATGGAAGAAAGGACTCATTACTTTGATACTCTTATAGTTTACCGACAAACCATTAACAAACAAGAAAGATCACTATTGTGACTCCTCTGCCGGTCCCTATTAGGCATCCGCCTAGGGCCCTGAGGATCCAGTTGCCTTCTAGCACAATAACAGTCTGCAGTCGAGTAATTAAGGCAAAATAAGAATTGGGCTTTATTTCCCCTTCCCTACGGATTTCCTTTTATATAACAAAACCAGGAACATAAACAGCTTCTTCAAAGAAAAATATGTTTTTTTCCTTTGGTACCTTTTTACAGAGCTTCTGACCACTTGTTCAGCACAATGATTCAATATCATCAGAGAAACATAACGTTCAGTCCATTGGTGTGGGTTCAAGGCTACAGCTATTATTTTCCCACTGCATTAGTTCACAATCCTCCGGGGTTGTAGGTGGGTTAAAATCCTCATAGCTGTTTACATTGTAAAACCCTCTCTGTGAGGCACTGGTCAGCTTATCAGGAAACTGCTCTAGGTAAGCAGGGTTTTGAATACCTGGTATTGTGGCAGTTTCCCTATGGCTTTCCTTTTCTCCCCAGTAATGTGGAATTACGTCATAACTCCCAGCATTTACTTTACTTCTTATGCCATTTTGTTTGGACCTCCAGACAAAACAGAGTTCTTAGCTTTTTCTCTCTTAAAGCTAGGTTCCCACCTTTTCTCTGTTGTCCTGGTTCCTCTCTCTGGGCTACAGACAGCTCCTTCCCAGGACCTCCAGCTACCAGCAGTCTGAGCAGTGCTATGGCCATGTTCCTGAGAAGTTTTTCCCCGGCTGCTTCTAGTTGTTTCTGACAGCACCCATTTGGGGATCATTACTTTCCCTATACAATATGTTGCCCTCTATTAGGAATCTGGGAAGTACGTCCCTATCTGTCTGGGCATACTCAAAGGCGTGCTTTAACGCTGGATCCCCCTTCTGCTCCTTTGGAAAGGATGGGAACTTCATAACGAGATTGGCAGGCACCCAGGGCAAACCTAGCCCATCCTCTACTCCTGCCCTCAGTTGGGCACTATGGTGTCTCTCCTGGCATTTCTCCCCCTTGCCTTTCTTATTGCTTTTAGAAGGTACATTGACTAAATCTTCTTGCTGGGGAAGCTCTCCCAGGGTTTCATCTACGGGTCCACCCTCCTCCTCCGGGGATTCTTACTCTTCCTCTAGAGGGTCAGAATCCTCTTCTGGGGGTTCAGCTCGTACCTCTGAGCTTTGGGCCTGTGACCTGGTAGAAACCATGCCCCCCTTTACATGTATACCTTCCCTTACTCCTCTATAGAACGGTGGCCAGTCCCAACCTGATACAATATCATAAGGTAACTTGGGTATTACAGCCACTAGGACCTCCCTCCGGATTCCCAGTCCTTTTACTACCACTCTGTAGAGAGGGTAATAAGTGGATGAACCGTGTACACATCGTATCTTGGTCCTACCCTCTGGTTGGCTCGGTGTGGACCCATTGCTGGCTTGTAGAGTCTGCCAGAACTTTCTCGAGACCATACTTTGGTACGCGCCCGAGTCAAGCAATGCTTGAGCTAGCACACCTTGCACTTCAACATTTATATGGAATCCTTCTTGCATACATTTTCTGTCACTGATTATCAGTGCTGTTCACCAGACACAATCCTTTTTCCTATGACCCCGTTTACCGCACTTAAAACATTTCATCAGTGCGTCTTTAACCTCTTTCTTAGGCAAACACTCAGTTACATTTGGAACATACAGTCTAGGCTCCTTAATTACTTTACCAAAATTTGCCACACCAAACGTGCTCCCAGCGCCTCCCTGTGGTTTACTGGCCAACTCAGCCTCCATAAACCGCTCCGTGAGCTGCTTCGGTTGAGGTTTGGCAGTTTTGCAAAGTTAAGAAGGACCTCGCTTCGGCAGGAACTGCCTCTGAAAATTGTTCCAACACAATTGTATCAATAATACTCTCAAGGGTCTTCCCTTCTGGAGTGAGCCATTTCCATACCAGGCTAAGCACCTTCTGGCACAGTGCCTTAGGTGTTTCACCTGGTTGGAGCTTGGTGGCCCTCAGCATACATCTGTAAACCATAGGCATCAAGCCTAGCCTATCCCATATGGCTTTTTTAACTTCTTCATAGTCAGTTGCCAGAGCAGCGGGCATGGCCTTGTAAGCCACTACGGCTTCTCCCATTAGGGAGGTGGCCAGCCTAACTGCCCATTGCTCTCTCGGCCAACCTGCATTGTGGGCTACCCTTTCAAAAGCCTCCATAAAGTTATCTATGTTATCGGCCTCAGATAACTGTCCAAAAGACAATACCCCACAGTAATGTTCTTTTGGTGTTTTCTCCATTGTCCGGTCTGCCAGCAAAGCTTGTAACAATTCTGTCAGGGGCTTCTGCTGGGCCTGTAAGGCTGCCGTGGCTTGCTCTTGGCTCAGCTGTGCCAGTTCCCTCTGTTTCTCAAATTGTAGGCTCATCCACCGAAGCACTTCTTGGGGATCCATCTCCAAGCTTGCACACTACAAGAAACAAACAGACAACAAAACCAAGTGTGGCACTACTACTATTTTTCGTGCCTAGTCTCTCTTCCTTTTTTCCCACTCCTTCTCACTGGAATCCCCCGCTGCCTGTGCCCAAATACTCATTACCTGAGCCAGGTGGAGATTTGCACTCTGAGAAGGTATTTTTCTTTTCCACCAGTTCTGGAACCTTCTGGGCGTGTCCAGCCGTGATACTCGTCCTGTTCTTCAGCAATGTCAGTCTGCTGTGTACCTGCTGTATAATCCCCAGGAATAATCTGAAAAACTATGCCATTTGTGACTCCTCTGCTGGTCCCTATTAGGCATCCGCCTAGGGCCCTGAGGATCCAGTTGCCTTCTAGCACAATAACAGTCTGCAGTCGAGTAATTAAGGCAAAATAAGAATTGGGCTTTATTTCCCCTTCCCTACGGATTTCCTTTTATATAACAAAACCAGGAACAAAAACAGCTTCTTCAAAGAAAAATATGTTCTTTTCCTTTGGTACCTTTTTACAGAGCTTCTGACCACTTGTTCAGCACAATGATTCAATATCATCACAGAAACATAACGTACAGTCCATTGGTGTGGGTTCAAGGCTACAGCTATTATTTTCCCACTGCATTAGTTCACAATCCTCCGGGGTTGCAGGTGGGTTAAAATCCTCATAGCTGTTTACATTGTAAAACCCTCTCTGTGAGGCACTGGTCAGCTTATCAGGAAACTGCTCTAGGCAAGCAGGGTTTTGAATACCTGGTATTGTGGCAGTTTCCCTCTGGCTTTCCTTTTCTCCCCAGTAATGTGGAATTACATCATAACTCCCAGCATTTACTTTACTTCTTATGCCATTTTGTTTGGACCTCCAGACAAAACAGAGTTCTTAGCTTTTTCTGTCTTAAAGCTATGTTCCCACCTTCTCTCAGTTTTCTGGTTCCTCTCTCTGGGCTACAGACAGCTCCTTCCCAGGACCTCCAGCTACCAGCAGTCTGAGCAGTGCTATGGCCATGTTCCTGAGAAGTTTTTCCACGGCTGCTTCCTCCTACCGGACCACACCTACTGCTTCCTTGATTGAGCAGGCTTCCTTCTGTGTGATGTCTGCTCTCAGCCTGGTTGCTCACTCCTCCCAGGTCGCTGCCCCCTCTGGCCCCTCCTGGATTTACCCAGCAGCTTTTATCCTCATGTCCTTTGCATGCTGCCTGTGCTTTCATGGACAGATGATCCTGATTAACTTTTAACCTTCCTGCTACGTCAGGACTAGTGTGTGGTAAACTTATTCTATTGCTCTTTTGCCTCCTGCGAGCTGAGTGTGTTTGCTGCCTATCAGACTCCAAAGTAAATTCCTCTTTTCCACCTATTATCATGGGCTCTACCACGGCTACTGTATCACACTATACTAAGATGCTCATAAAATCCCTCAATACAAGAAGGTAACTTTTTGACATTGTAAAAGACCACATCCAGGAGCCAAATCAACAAGACCACTACAACATCTCTCTAGATTCACAGCAATTTATAAATCATTATATGATTAAGTTAAGGAAGCTAACATCCACCACAGTACTGGATATAATTACTGAAAACACTAAAATCAAACCTTAGCATGCATTTTCTCAAATATACTCTGACCAATTAGAACAAATTATTACCTCCATTAACATGACAACATCTAACTTAGACCCATGCCTGGTAAACTGGCTAAAAATAACAAAAGCTGAATTAACACCCACCCTCCTAAAGATAGTCAACCTCTCACTAGCTCAAGGACACATGCCAAAGACTCTATAAACAGCAACCATCTGCCCAATCCTAACAAGTCACTTACTAGATAAAGATTGTCCCAACTCATATAGACCAATATCAAGCCTTCCATTTATATCCAAAATAATTGAAACAACTGTACAAAATTAACTACAGGACCACCTGGATATGTATGCCCCACTCGATCCACACCAACATGGATTCAGGCTGTACCATGGTGTAGAAATGTTCCTCATATCATAAGAACATAAGATATGCCATACTGGGTCAGACCAAAGTCCATCAAGGCCAGTATCCTTTTTCCATCAGTGGCTAATCTAGGTCACAAGTACCTAGCAGTTTCCCCAGAAGACACAGGTTCCACAATGCTTGTAATGGGACAAGCAGTGGATTTCCCGGGTCCCATTTACTAATGTTATCTGTTCGACAAAATCATATAAAATCATACAAGGAATAGGAAACCCCAGGCAATCCTTCATCCTAATAGTTTTAGATATCACTTTAACATTTGACTCCATAAATCACAATATCCTGATATTAAGGCTTCAATAGATCGGCATTGGAGACAACATACTTCAGCGGTTCAGTTCATGTCTTTTTGAATGTACACAGCAAGTAAAAATTTGGCAATCAATATCAAGATCATACAGTCATCTACAGGGAATTATGAAAGTGTCAGTTCTATCAGCATTGCTGTTTAACATTGCCTCCAGGCAATCTATAATATATTCAAAGCACATAAGGTAGAATATCGGATATATGCCGATGACAGAATGCTTTTCATCCCTTTCAACTCATCAAAACCCAACTTTCAACAGATCATAGACTGTTTCAATGAAGTATCACAGTTAACTTCAGAATGAACCTTAAAAAGTCTGAGGCACTTTTTGTTACCAAGGATAAAGAGTTCATACAGCTACATATATACAAGTAAAAGATGTTTCACAAGGTTAAGACTGAGGTCAGATACCTAGAAATATTATTAGATCAAAGCCTGAACCTAACCAAACATATCAGTTTAACAACTACTGTAGAGAATCTAAAATAAAATCCGGATGATTCAAAATTTAAGACCCCTCCTATTGGCTAATGATTTCTGCTCAATCCTACAAGCAATGACAAGCCTCCATTTTGATTTCTGCAATGACATCTTACAGGGAATTCCAAAACAATCCTTAAACCCCATACAAATGGCACAGAACATGGCCACATGTACAATCCAGAAAATATCAAAGTCAGAACACATCACACCTATTCTGCAGTCCTAGGGAGAGTTATTTATCTATTTATTTTATTTTTATTTATTTAGACAGATTTAGTATACCGCTTTATCATTAAATCAAAGCGGTTTGGCACATCAAACAAAGTTATTGTGTGGTCTGTAGCATGCAGTGGAGGATTTGTGCAGTGTGATGTGTGGTGTAGTGTGTTGGATTTTATCGGTGAGCTATATATATAGTGAGCAATATATACATATATACAAGCATGGTGTCATGATCTGGTATTGGCTTGAGTTGGAGTCATTTATGTGAGGTCCTTGAAATGTTCTGTAAATAGAGCAGTTTTAAGCAGCTTTCGGAAATCCTTGAGATCACTGGTTGATCTTATGTGGTCTGGGAGGGAGGTCCATATAGCGGGTGCTGCCAGGGAGAGTGCCCTTCTTGAAGTGGCCTGGTTTGTTTTAGTAAATTCCTTTGGGGTTCTGATGGTGTCTGTGGTTCCTTTTCTTCTTGGTCTTTTGCTGTCGTCGGTTTTTATGAGTGGTTGTAAGCTGTCAGCTGAGAGGTTGTGTATTATTTTGAATATGTTTATGAGACCTTTGTAGCGTACTCGAGAGCTGATTGGGAGCCAGTGTAGGTGGTACAGTAAGGGAGTGATATGGTCGTAATTTGTACTGTCTGTTATGAGTCGTGCGGCTGTGTTTTGTGCTAGCTGTAGTGGTTGCAGGGTTTTTATTGGTAGACCCTGGTAGATATGATTGCAATAGTCTAGAGTGGGGGTGATGATGGCTTGACAGACTGTTTGAAAGTGCTCATGAGCGAGAATGGGTTTGAGTCTTCTGACTGTCCTCATTTTGATGTATGCGCTCTTTGTGGTTTTTGCAATGTGGGATTGGAGGTTGAGGTCCTTGTCGATTGTTACTCCCAGGTATTTTATCTCTTATCTTACTGGAATAATGGTGTCGTTCAGGTTGATGGTGGCCATGGGTGAGAATGTCTGGTTTCTTATGATGAACAGGGCTTCAGTTTCATTATAGTTTATTGACAAATTGTTTCCTTGAAGCCAGGTTGCCATTTTTTGGAAGCAGTTGGCTATGTTGGAGTAGTCCGGGTTGTCCAGATTGATTGGTATGAATATCATTATGTCATCTGTGTATATGGTGTATTGAATCTTGTGGTCCTTGATGATGGTACAGATGGGTTGTACATATATATTGAAGAGCAGGGCGGAGAATGCTGATCCTTGTGAGACTCCCTGTGTGGCTCTGAAAGGTTTAGAAGTCTTTGAGCTACACTTGACTTGTAGCTGTCTGTTGGTGAGGTAAGATGTAAACCAGCGCAAGGTAGTGTTATGTAGGCCCTCCTCTTGTAGTCTGGTTAGTAATGTTGTGTGGCAGACAGTGTCAAATGCTGAGGAGATGTCTAGGAATATCATGATGATTCCCATATTGGTGTTGTCAATCATCCGTAACAGTCTGTCGAATAGTTGTATCAGTAGTGTCTCAACCCCGTGGCTAGGTCGGAAATCATGTTGATATGGGTCCAGTGGATTGCGGATGTCAAGGTGTTGTTGTAGTTGATGTTGGACTACTTTTTTGATGATCTTGGCTAGGAATGGTATGCTTGAGATGGGTCTGTAGGCGGCGGGGTCAGTTTTGTCTAAGGTCATTTTCTTGGGGATTGGGCATATTGTGGCTAGCTTCAGGGCATTTGGCATTATTCCTTTGGTGAGGGAGTTGTGTAGAATCTTCTGTATTACTTGCATCAGGTCTTCTTTCATTGCTTTAATCCAGGATACTGGGCAGGGGTCTGTAGGGGCGGTGCTGGTGTTGAGGTCGGTGATGATCTTGGAGAGCTGTTCATTTGAGGGGATGTTGAATGTGCCCCAGCTCTGTTAAATGTTAATCCCTAATAATTATGCTCAAAATACTAATAATCTTGGCTCCAACAAACCTAACGTCACTAGACAAAGGAGAGGATGTATGCAAAACACTCTTACAATACCCATGGAGTTCAGAAACACAAACCAATTGACATGCAATAGAGCCTTTACCTACTACTCACCAATCCTATGGAATTCTCTCCCTGATAACCTAAGAGATATAGATGACCTTACCACCTTCTGAAAAAGGATCAAAACAAAATATTTCCAAAATAAGATTGAAGCCCCGAACATATACCCTACTTAACCAAAATGATAAGACTGAATTCCCATCATGTAATCATACTCCGCCTCTAGAATATATCATAAACATGGGGATTGAAATGTAAAAAGATGCACTGTAAATAAGTTTACTGAAGCCTTGCTTCACGTTCTGAATGTTAACCATTTTGTTAAGATTCTCAATGTGTCAACTTGATGTTCACTGTATAAAATTGTGTTTATTGTAATTTCTGAGTTTACTTTACCCTCCATTGTCACTTTATCCTGCAAAGTCACTTTACCCTCCATTGCCTCAGAAGAAAAGGCCTGGCAATCTACTTCCCATCATACCTTGCCATGAAAACTCAGGGGCTGCTGGATCACCAGGACTTAGCATTTACTTGAAGGCACTTAAAAAAATGAAAAATCATTATCAAAATGTAATGATAGAAAAATCCTCAATATTCTTGGCTTTTTTTTCAATAATGTCAATAGCATATATTATTCTTACTTAGTGTGCTCTATTCTTCTTTAGCACATGCCATTCATACAGCAAGCTATTCTTATATAGGACAGGTGGATGGTAATTTTATAACACCTATGTACCACTATAGAATAGACTGATTTATTTTTATAAAAAACTAGTGTACACTGCAGCACAGGCATTTATGCATGGTGACATGAATCTGTACCAAACAACACTTGAATTCTGTTAGTAAGAGTTTTATTATATAAATTGCACAATTAAGAGAACTGACAAGACGAGCAGGGATTCCAGCCCATAATGCAAGTCTCTGACTATTATTGATCAGTCAAAACTTTTATAGGCTAAAAATAGGAACTTAGCAGTGATATTTAAAAGATTTAGGGGCATGTTTACTAGACGGGCATAGCCTGGGTTAGTGTGTGGTTTTGGCAAAGCACTAGACATGGTGCAGCACCCTGCACCAGAACCCCTGCGCTAACCTGGTAGCATGCATCAAGCAGGATGGGGCGTTCCTGGCACAGTGCAGATAGTGCAGGCATTTGCGGCCTGTGCTCAGTTCAGGAGTGCAGATGTAACTAATGCCACTTTAGTGCCAAGTTGAAGTGTGATAACTGCAGGGGGATGGATATATCCAACATCTACAGTTAGCCCAAAGCCCCACGCTGTTAACACGGCCCACATGCATGTTACTGGCATGGGGCTTAGTAAACATATAAGAACAGAGAAGTAGAGGTATCGCATGACAGATGTTTCAGGCATATGTCTACAAGACCCCTGAACTGGTTTCCTGAGACTAATAACAGAATATACTGTAATTTTAGCAAGCAATATTCCTAAACCTTTCCAACTTCTATGCCAACAGTCTTCATGGCTCCCCTTTTGTTATTTTCCCTTGCAAGATCAAACCTTGTCATCGTGATTAAGCTCAACAGCAAAGACAGATGGCCCACTAGTTTATCTACCCTTTTCTGTCTGGTTTCACCACCTAAAATAACTAACAGGCATCTAACAGACAATTTAACTTCTCTTTGCAGCATGAGTAATCATTTAAGTCCAGGTTTTGTGCAGTTATCTATATTTCTCCTAATTTACAGCATGCAATTTTAACTCTTCATTCCTTGGTTCCTTCTTTTTTTTAAAATTTTATATTTATGAATTTTACAATAAATTCAAGCATACATAAATACACTCAAAGAAAAAAGAAGCAGTCTGTAATCCAAAGGAAAAGGGAAACAAACATAATATAGGAAATAACAAAACTACAGGCTGCAATCCACTAGCCCTCAGTTGGGAAGAGAGTGAAAAAAACCCATCACACCATATCTGAAGGAAAAAAGAAAAGCCATCAGCAAAGAACTAACCAGTATTATTCCATTATTGCAGCATTCCCTGTCTCTACCTCCAGAACCCTCCGGGAGCTCAAGAACACCGATAGTTGGGAAGGGTCATAAAAAATATAGGAAGCTGCCTGTAACCTAACAGAACATTTGCAGGGAAATTTTAAAAAGAACTGACCACCCCAACTGCTGTACTCCTGGAAGTAGTAACAGAAACTTTTGTCTTCATTTCTGAGTTTCTTTACATACGTCAGGATAAACCCGAACCTGAAATCCTCTAAATTTAACCAGTCGTTTACGTAAAAACATCTTCAAAAAACAATCCCTATCATGGGATAATGAAAAAAGTCACCAAAAGAGTAGAAGGGCTACAGGCTTCTTCACCCGATGTCTCCAATAAAGTGGAAATATTAAGGGAATCAGCCTGTTGAACCCCAGGAATGGCCCCCTCCCCTGAGGATCTTCTTCCAGTCGGAAGGTAATACAACCTTGAGTCTTGAAGGACTAGAACAGGGGACTGTTACTTCTGGAGAGAGATCTGCAATTGTGAGTATATACTTCTGGGAATTTTCTAATGGGAATTCTTTCTATTAAAGCTATTTAATCTGTGAACCCACTATTTTTTGTTCAATCAGTCAGGGCCTAGTAGCAGCAGTTAAATAAATAAAATAAATAAAACACAGAAGAGAACTTTCTGGTTACATTTCATACCCAGCAGAGTGCTTGTAGTTTTAATTTAATAGTCACTCAGGGCCTAGTATCAGCAAAGTATTTTTAGTTTAAATTTAAAACACAGAAGAGAGCTTTCTGGTTAACTTTGGAACCCAGCAGAGAGCTGTAGTTTAAATTTAATAGTCACTCAGGGCCTAGCATCAGCAAAGTATTTTTAGTTTAAATTTAAAACACAGAAGAGAGCTTTCTGGTTAAATTTAGAACCCAGCAGAGAGCTTGTAGTTTAAATTACACAAATGTTAGAGACTAGCAACAGCAAAGAGCTATAATTTAAATCAAATAAGAATATAGCTTACCTCAGCAGCACAGGACAGGGTACTGTGTAGCAGGCCACTTTTAATAAGTGTTATTTCCCTCCCTCCCTCCCCACACCCACCCACCCCTGGGATAATCGTAGCTCTATAGGTACTTACACATCTTAAAAGACAGGAGGTGCTCTCCGGTAGAAGCTCGTTATCCAAATCAGTCATATACTAAGGACCTGAGATTAATTAAGCTTCAGGTGAACAAGGTATATTAAACATATTAGGTACAGTTTTATTGGTATAAATATCCATAGCAACCCTTAGTAAGTAAAGAACTTAAAGATCTAAACAAAAACTTAAAACTAAGATGCAGACAGCAGTCCAGCAGCGAGATGGCAGCTTTCCAGTCTATTACATTGAGTGTCACATGTATGATTTTCTCCCAGTTGGTGAGAGGTCTTACATGTGCACTAGGTGCAAGGAGCTCTTTGCTCTCAGGGAACGAGTCCGTTCTCTAGGGGCTAGAATAGCAGACTTGGAAAACATAAGAAAGACAGAGAGGTACATAGACAAGACCTACAGGGATATAGTCCTGAAGTCCCACCTCCAGTCTGGCAGCATCCCTGTTGCCATGGAGGAGAGAGATCACGTCACAGGAGAGCATCACCCTGGTGTGGTAGGAAGTGATCCTGTAACTAGGACCTGTCCTCCAGGTGATGTAAAACCCTCTCGCACCGAGTAAGTTTCTCCAGGGCCATTTGCCCATGAGGGAAGGGTTAGGACAGCCGTTATAATTGGTGATTCGATCATTAGGCATGTAGATAGCTGGGTGGCTGGTGGACATGAGAATCGCCTGGTAACATGCCTGCCTGGTGCGAAGGTAGCAGACCTCACGCGCCACCTAGATAAGGTCTTAGATAGTGCTGGGGAGGAGTCTGCTGTCTTGGTACATGTCGGTACCAATGACATAGGAAAATGTGGTAGGGAGGTTCTGGAGGCTAAATATAGGCTTCTAGGTAGGAAGTTGAAATCCAGAACTTCCAGGGTAGCGTTCTCCGAAATGCTTCCCGTTCCACATGCAGGACCCAAAAGCAGGCAGAGCTCCGGAGTCTCAATGCGTGGATGAGACAATGGTGCAGAGATGAGGGTTTTGGATTTGTTAGGAACTGGGGTACATTCTGGGGAAAGGAGGGGCTCTTCCGAAGGGATGGGCTTCACCTTAACCGGGATGGAACCAGGCTGCTGGCATTAACCTTTAAAAAGGAGATAGAGCAGCTTTTAAACTAGATAATAGGGGAAAGCCGACAGTCGACCAAGAGCGGATAGTTCGGAAGAATGTATCCTTGAAGGATACTACCAAAAGCAGAGAGGTTCCAAAAAAGAGTAAAGTAGCCCAAATGCCCTCGAGTATGGAGCAGACACAGCTTAAAGATCCCAAATTACCCATGTCTACCAATAGCCAGATTAATATGAATAAAAAACAGTCTCTAAAATGCTTGTATGCAAATGCTAGAAGTCTTAAAAATAAGATGGGAGAGTTAGAATATATAGCACTAAATGAGAGGTTAGATATGATTGGAATATCAGAGGCATGGTGGAAGGAGGACAACCAGTGGTACACTGTGATACCTGGGTACAAACTATATCGTAATGATAGAGCTGATTAAATTGGTGGAGGGGTTGCGCTCTATGTTAGAGAGGGCATTGAGTCAGAAAGGATTAAAGTTTTGCAGGAAACAAAATTTGATGTAGAATCTCTATGGATTGAAATTCCATGTAAAAAGGGGAAGGCAATGGCAGTGGGGCTGTACTATCGACCGCCTGGCCAGAATGAACAAATGGATGATGAAATGCTCAAAGAAATCAAGGGAGCTAACAAAAGACACAGCTCGGTAATAATAATGGGTGATTTCAATTACCCCAGTATCGACTGGGTCAGTGTCACGGCAGGACATGCTAGGGAGATAAAGTTCCTAGATGACATAAATGACTGCTTCTTGGAGCAGCTGGTTCATGAACCGACCAGAGGGGAAGCCATATTAGACCTAGTCCTTAGTGGAACACCAGATCTAGTGCAAGAGATAAGGGTGTTAGGGCCACTTGGAAATAGTGATCATAGCATGATCGCCTTTGATTTAATTAGTGGAGGAGGGACAGTAAGGAAATCCACAGTACTACCTTTTAACTTTCGAAAGGGAGACTATGATAAAATGAGGAAAATAGTTAAGAAAAAACTAAAAGGAGCAGTTGCAAAGGTTAAAGACTTACATCAAGCTTGGGTTTTGTGGAAAAATACTATCTTGGAAGCCCAGAGCAGCTGTATTCCACGCTTTAAGAAAAGTGGAAGGAAGTCCAAAAAACTGCCAGGATGGTTTAAAGGTGAGCTCAGAGAGGCTGTGGTTGCCAAAAAAGCATCCTTCAGGAAATGGAAAAAAGAGCCAAACGACGAAACCTGGAAAAAGCACAAGCACTGGCAGGTCAAATGCAAGGCATTGATAAAGAAGGCAAAGGGAAAATTTGAGAAGAAGCTTGCTGCGGAAGCAAAAACGAGGAAGAAAGATTTTTTTCAAGTACATTCGTAGCAAAAAATATGTGAGAGAGTTGGTTGGACCATTAGATGATAGAGGAGTTAAAGGGGCACTAAGAGGCGACAAGGAGATAGCGGAGAGACTGAATGAATTCTTTGCTTCAGTCTTTACTGAGGAAGATGTAGGGAGGTTACCCATGACTGAAGTGGTATTTAAAGGTGTGGAAGAACTGAAGGAAATATCGATACATTGGGAAGATGTATTACAACTATTAGATAAACTGAAGAGTAGCAAATCACCTGGGCTGGATGGTATGCATCCAAGGATGTTGAAAGAACTGAAATATGAGATTGCAGACCTGCTATTAGTAATCTGTGAACTATCATTAAAATCATCCCTAATACCTGAAGATTGGAGGATCGCCAATGTAACACCAATTTTTAAAAAGGGTTCCAGGGGTGATCCGGGAAACTACAGACCGGTGAGCCTCACGTCAGTACCGGGAAAAATGGTAGAAACCATGATAAAGAATAAAATTACTCAGCATGTAGATAGTCATGGCTTAATGGGAGACAGCCATCATGGCTTTCGACAAGGAAGATCTTGTCTTACTAATCTGTTATGTTTTTTTGAAGGAGTGAATAAACAGGTGGACAAAGGTGAGTTGGTTGATATTGTGTATCTGGACTTTCAGAAAGCCTTTGACAAGGTCCCTCATCAGAGACTTTTGGCAAAACTAAAGAGTCATGGGATAGGAGGCAGTGTACTACTGTGGATCAAGAACTGGTTAAAAGATAGAAAGCAGAGGGTTGGGCTAAATGGCCAATTTTCCCAATGGAGAAAGGTGAATAATGGTGTACCCCAGGGATCTGTGCTGGGTCCGCTGCTTTTTGACATATTCATAAATGACCTGGAAAGTGGAATAACGAGTGAGGTTATCAAATTTGCAGATGACACAAAACTATTTAAAGTTGTTAAAACCCAAGAGGATTGTGAAAAATTGCAAGAGGATCTTGATAAATTAGGAGACTTGGCATCAAAATGGCAGATGAAATTTAATGTGGACAAGTGCAAAGTTATGCACCTAGGGAAGAACAACCCAAACTATGGTTACACGATGCAAGGTTCCACATTAGGAACCACCACCCAGGAAAAAGATTTAGGCGTCATTGTGGATAACATGTTAAAACCCTCGGCCCAGTGTGCAGCGGCAGCCAAGAGAGCAAATAGAATGCTAGGTATCATAAGGAAAGGAATGGAAAATAAAACAAAAGATATTATAATTCCTCTATACCGTTCCATGGTGAGACCGCACCTTGAATATTGTGTGCAATTCTGGTCACCGTATCTTAAAAAGGATATAGGGTTATTAGAAAAAGTTCAGAGAAGAGTCACCAAAATGGTTAAGGGGATGGAAGGATACTCCTATGAAGAAAGGCTAAAAAGGTTAGGGCTCTTTAACCTGGAAAAGAGACGGCTGAAGGGAGATATGATAGAAGTCTATAAATTAATGAACGGAGTGGAACGGGTAAACGTAGATCGATTGTTTACGTTATCAGAATATAGAAAGACTAGGGGACATGCAATGAAGCTACAGGGTAAACTATTTAAGACTAATAAAAGAATTTTTTTTTTCACTCAACATGTAATCAAACTCTGGAATTTGTTACCTGAGGATGTAGTAAAGGCTGTTAGTGTATCTGGGTTTAAAAAAGGTTTGGACAAGTTCCTGGAGGAAAGGTCCATAAACCATTATTAAGAAGGGACCCAGGATATCAATGCTTGACCCAGTGCAAGCATTGCGGAACCTGTGTCTTTTGGGGAAACAGCTAGGTACGTACGACCTAGATTGGCCACTGTTAGAAATAGGATACTGGGCTTGATGGACCTTGGTCTGACCCAGTATGGCATATCTTATGTTCTTATCTTATGTTCTTAACCTAGTAACAGGGGGATGTGACTCTATAGGGGCACCAAATACCTACACCAAATACCTTTTATACAAATCTCTTGCAGTAACATACAAAGACCTAGGAAAATTAACAATTCTTAAATTCTGATAACTAGAAACATTCTCCAAATGCTCCAAGCGAGACTTTAACCCCATAGCATCTTTAACTATAGCAGCTTCAGAATTCTTAATCCGTTTGTCTCTTGCCTCCAAAAGGGAAACAGTTCCCCGCAAGTCCAAAAGATCTCCTGTCTGCTGCTGCATAGAAGAAGCATTATACTCTACTTGAGCCGATAGAGATTGTACCTAGAGAGATAAAGAGTCACTCAGCTGCTGCATTGTTGACCATATCGATTCCAGGGTAAAGACGTCAGGTCATGTTAACAAAAAGACTGAAGAGCCTGACAATACATCCACAATCGGTGCCACAGCTCCCAAGGACTCCGCTGTAGAAGACATTCCTCCAGGGACCTCCAAGTCCATGGCTATAGACGCATGCTTCTGAGGGCCGGGACGATAATCCGGAAGAGATTCCACTCCCCCCAGTAACTGCGCAGAGGGCTGCCCTCGAGGATCCAGTGACACACCAATATTGGAACCCATCCACGGAATCACGTCCTCCAAGCTAGAAGACTCCAGCACCAGGATCTTAGCAACATGCTGCTACTCTGGCAACAGTTAGTCAAACCCAAAACTGCTCAATGAGCTACCTAGCTCCGAAGGGCAGACTGCCGGGGATATTGTCGCCAGCGTGTTACTGGCTACATGTGGTGTGCAAACAAGAAAAGGATCCAAAAGACCTGAGGAAACCAAAGGTAAAGCCGAGGGGGCCCCGGAGGGCTTCTTGCCACCTCTAGCCTTCCTTTTCCCCATAAGCGAAGCACAACACCTACACACACCTTGTTGCGGCCATCTTAGAAATCCACTCTTCATTGCTCTCAGTTCCTTCTTTTTGAACATTGATGTACCTGTTGATCCATTGTTTAATCTTTACAAGTTTATCTCCATCACTCCTTGAATTTCTACATATTCATCCTTTCTGTTTCTTCCTCTGGGTCTCTAAGGTTTACATACATAGTTTGAACTAGTTTTACTGAAGTTAATTTTCTAGCAATACACTGGACACATTGACATTCATATTGCAAACAGGAACAAGTAATAATAATGCACATTATCACTATAATAATAATTTGTAGCATGTTTCTTCCACAAGAACCAAAAGCTGGTAGCCATGAGGTCATCCAGGACCAGAACCTGGCATTATAACATCTGTTTTTAAAGTGGCATTTTAGAAGGGACGTCTAGGAAAATCTGGGACATCCAGAGCAGAACATCCAAACTCCAGGGGAATAGCATCAGAGCCTTCTGAAATGGCTCCGTCTCCACTCCGAAAAATGAATGTCTCAGTAAACATTTCTAGAGATAGGCCCTTCCAGAGCAAGGCTGGGTATGTGAACGGGTGTAGGTCATTTTACAAATATGGACATCCCCGAAGAGCATGCCCACAGAACTAGGTACTTGGACGTCCAGGTCTGAGTATGTCCTAAGGGGGACATATATGTTATGAGAATAGCATGTCCTGCCCTGCCATTTCAAATACTCAGATGTGTGGTGGTGGGCCAGTAATATGTTTGCAGTATGTGTTTATGCACAGGTTTCTTCAGCCATGAAATATTATCCACCTTATTTCCAATCAAGAGCAGTTATAGGTATAGACACCTCAACAACCAGGCCAGATGTGCTGTTCAATTCAGAAATATCATCATGATATGCAATTCCTTTTCCACCTCAAATATCACTTTCATTGTCCCTTTTACTAAAGTCTGCTAAGGACTTGTGATTAACGCACCAAATAAATGCATATTAATTACAAAGCCTCCGTTTTAGCAGTCGGGGTCATGACCAATATGTTCCTGGCAGCTAACATGAAATGGGCAACGAAAGCATGCACTCCGCTAAGGCAGGATCACTTAACATTTCCCTAAGAATGAGAGACTGATAGTTGTGACCTAGGACATAGAATTACAGACAAGATGGTTCACAGTGAGCATAGAAAAGTCTATTAAAACAGACAGATGCAGGTTCTGTAAGAAAGAACTGGAAACAGTTTCTCATCTTGTAGCTGGCTGTGAAGTACTGATGGCATAAAATTTCTATACAGAAAGATACAACAAGGTAGCACGTCTCATCCTCTGAAAACTTTGTAAGCACAACAAAATTGCTATACCGTAAAAGCACTGGGGTCATTAAGGAGAATTATAGAGAATACAGAAGTTTTGATAACTTGAGACATTCCCATTCCAATGGATTTTTATTTTTTATTTAGACAGTTTTTGTATACCGCCTTATCCTTCAATCAAAGCGGTCACGACACAATTGGGGGATACATTTAACACGCGGGGATATGAGACATACACTAATACTTACAGGGAACATGGGCTATGGAGGGTTAAGTGGCTTGCCCAAGACCACAAGGAGCATCTGTGGGACTAGAAACCCTGGTCCTTCCGGCCCAAGGCTGCTGTCCTTTAGTGGGATTTGAACCCCCGACCTTCCGGCCTGAAGTACCTTGCCCCAACCACTAGGCTACTCCTCCTCCAGTTTCATGGATATGAAACTGGATGTGAGGAAACCTGACATAGTGGTTTAAGGAGAAAAACACCAGAATGGCATTGATAATAGAGGTGTCGGTTTTAAGTGATTATTCTGTAAATTGCATAGAGAGGGAGAAGATCCTGAAGTACCAAGAAGTACCAAGAAAATGTGGCAGAAAGATACAGAAATATTTCTGATTGTATTGGGAGCCACAGGCCTGATTAAAGCAGAATTTCTAATCATACCTTGATAAATTACCCATACGTGTTACATCTTATGAACTTCAGAAAGCTCTGTTTGGTACGATGCAAGTACTACAGTACAGTGAGTATTAGCAGTAAATATGAGAGCCTGAGATCATACTCCACATATCCTGACTTAGGAGTGAGGTTGATAAATGCAAGGCCGCGGGGCAGGGTCCCGGCGGCCGCTCGTAACCAGGTGGTCGGCCGGTGCGGGGACCCTGGCTCGTGGCCGGTGTTGCTAGGGCAGAGGCACGAGGATGGGCGTCAGTGGGGAGGATGGTCGCTGGCGATGAGGAGGGGCACCGGCAGTGAAGGCGGGCTCCATCAGCACTGGGGAGCCTGGGAGGAGGATGGCCTGACGTGGTGGGAGGAGCCAGGAGTAGGCAGAGGTTGCCGGCACTCCTGCGCCTCCTTGGAGTCTGGCGGCTGCTTCCCTCCCTCCCTCCCTATGTTAGGGATGTTGGGTGGGGGTTGAAGGGGTGTCACAGTGGTGGGGGGCGGGATCTCAGAGGTTTCCTGGGTAGCCTAGCCTTAGGCTAGACTTGGGACGGGGGCGGGGTGCCCCCGACCCGGATAACCCCTGGCTGACTTTTGCTAATTACATGGCGAGGTCGGGGAAAGGGGATTAGGATGATTGCCGTTGGCAAGACCGCGGCAGAAGCGGAGGCGGTGTCACCTTGCTAATAGCATGGCTGGTGAGGCATTGTTTTGCTGTTTGGAGTGTTAAGAGGATTATTCTTGGATTGTAATGTTCGGTATGTTATATAAGTTAATAAAGCTGCGACCGGCTGTTTCCCAAGATCGTGGTATGTGTGTATTTGTGGGCAAATGGAGGGCGGAACTAAAGATTGGGGGGGAGGGGGAAAAAGGGTGGATGGTGAGAGGGGCCTGGAGCACTGGGTCTGATCTACCTCGGTTACTGGAACGGTAGACACAAAACTAACCCGTCTGGAGAAATTGCCCTTGGAGTCATTAGGTGCATCCATGATAAGAGCCACATTGACACTGAATGCATGACAATTGCCTAAGCTCACATGTTCAACCGTGTTCCACTGAATCCCTGCCTCATCCCACGATCGCTGATTGCCAAGCATTTTAGCATGTCTATGGACCTGCACATGCATTAGTATTCTCAGTGCCGTATGTTAAAACACTCATTAACCAGCTAATGGGCTTTAGTAAAAGGGACACTTAGAGAAGTAAGGTGTAGGAACAGAGAAGAAGAAGTATCCCATGGCAGATGTTTCTGGTAGATGTTTACAAGACCCCTTCACTGATCTCCTTAGTATAATTATACAACATAATTTTAGCAAGCAACTGTTCCAGACTTTTCCAAAGTCTTTGCCAACAGTCTTGACGGTTTCTCTTTTTTGCTATTTTTTCCTACAAGATGAAACCTTGTCATTGTGATTAAGCTGACCACCAAAAACAGATGATCCACCGATTTATCTACTCCTGTTCTCTTTTGCTGTCTGGTTTCATCACCTACTGTAGAATAGCTAATAGCTCCATGCAACTTGATCAATCATTTAGGTCCAGAACATACACAGATTTCCTGCAGTTATCTCTATTTATCCTGAGTTATTTGAACTCTTTCACTTCTGAAGGTGTAAATGAATGTGCATAAAACACACCGATATGAGAGTGCATAAAGTTATTTTATAATCAATATGTGTACTTGAAATCTAGTGCTACGCTCTGCCCAGATCGCACTCTCTGTTATGCCTACCAGGAAAGCCCACGTGTTCATGCTTAAGTGTGTCCTTTTACGCAAATCAATATTTTATAGGAGGCCATTATCATATGTATGAGTTAATGACCTCATGAAATGCCCCCCAAAATGTAAGAATAGTGTGCTGTGCGTAGAACAGTGTATACAAATGTATATATTTAATTTAAATAATTTCTGACAAACTGTATCATAATCTTCATGGCAGCTTACATAAAAACATACATATAAAATCCTCACAATCACTTTCAAACTCATTAGGGAAATAGACCCCTCATTTTTATCCTCACTAATTAGCCTCACATCTATTGAAAGATCTAGATGAGAATGTAACAAAAATACCTTGACAGTCCCAACTAATTACTGAAAAACGAACCACTCAACTTGCAACAGAGCATTCTCACATTTTGCACCAATACTTTGGAATGCCCTTCCAGATAAGAAAAGATAAGAGCTATCAATGACTTCTGGAAGGAACTAAAAATACACTTCTTCATAGAACACTTTGATAATTCAGAAATGAGAAGCTAGATAGCCCCAACATAACAACAAGCACCATACATTCCGAACCCACCAAATTAAAATTAGCCATTGATTCTACCTAACACTAATCCCATGTACATACTTCTTTGCAACTATGTTAATTTAAGTTTGTTGTTGTAAATAAGCACAATCAAACGTGTATATATCCCATAACGCAGTTCAATGTAATTATTCTATTCCAGTTCTTATCAAAAGTTTAATGTAAAAGTTTTCTGTTTGTTAATTCTAAACCACCCATGATCTCTGGAAGGGGCAATATATAGAATCACACAAATAAATAAATAAATAAATAAATAAATAAATAAAATAATTAATTGAAACAGAGAAAAAATTCAGTATAATGTCAATGAAATTATAATATAAAGAAAAAAAGGAGCAAAGCATTGGTTTGCACCTAGGGGATGCTCCTTCCCTTCTCTTGTCCTAGTCTGCCCCTTAGCCTAGGTCTTGTGGTATCATATTAACTTTGTAACCTAGGCCTCCTGACCCCCTCTTATCCTCAATATTGTCTTCTCTTATTTCCTCTTTGTGGTTTGTCAGTGCAGTTTTACTTCTATTTGAAATAACCTAGCTATGCTTATGATTGGCAGTCTATCAAATTTAATAAATTGTAACTGTGTCAAAATTATGTAAACATATTCAAATAAAAGCCTCAGGGAAATATCAAATCACCATAGATTGTACCTTAACTACTTTAAGCCACTCAACCTTTATTTTTATCATTTGTCTCCTGGGCCAGGGACAAGTAGTTCAAATCTTTTAGTCCCAAAATAATTTTTTTAAGTATAGAATTTTTTTAAGTATACATTTTAGGCTGAGCAATTGTAATTCAAAAATTGAAAAGACAGTTCATATCCATAAAACATTCATGCTAATTTATATTTATAAACACTTCATATCAGCAAAAATAAAGTGACAGCACTACTTATCTTTCTGAGGTCACTGCGTGCTTTTGCATGGCCAACTGGCCCACCCATCATTTCCTCTTTCAGGGAAACACCATCAGTGCTGCAGTGAGCTGTATGGTAGTAATGATGGCTTGAACAAAGAGTCACACTATGATAATGGAGTTTCCCTGAAAGAAAAATTGATGAATGAGCCAGTTGGCCACTCCCAAAGCTTGCAGTGACCTCAGAAAGACAAGTAATGTCTGCAGTTTTAAGAAGTTACAGTAGCAAAGGCCTGAGAAAATATGTATTCCTTCAGTTGCTTCCTTAAAAATGCCCAACAAATGTAGATCTAAGAACTAGGTCAACTACTGAAAACTTAAGGGTATGTTTACTAAAGAACATTAAGGGCACACTAGTTATTAAGTGGTAACAGCAGCGTTAAGGGGAAACTGTCCCGCTCAGAAGCTCCTGCCCAATCAGGGCAGTGGGAGGGCTGACAAAAAGGAGCGCACCGTCGGCGCTGCCTCAAACCATCAGAGCAGCAGCAGGGAAAGCTCCCCTGATCGGGGAGAAGCACCTGAGCGGGAAACCGTCCCGCTCAGAAGCTCCTGCCCAATCAGGGAAGTGGGAGGGCTGACAAAAAGGAGTGCACCGTCGGCGCTGCCTCAAACCATCAGAGCAGCAGCAGGGAAAGCTCCCCTGATCGGGGAGAAGCAACTGAGCGGGAAACCATCCCACTCAGAAGCTCCTGCCCAATCAGGGCAGTGGGAGAGCTGACAAAAAGGAGCGCACCGTCGGCGCACCCGCGCCTGGTGGGCCCACGCCTGAGGGCCTCGCCAGAGGGCCCTTTGGCGTGGCCCTTAGGCGGGGCACAGAGGCGACCGCAGAAGGAAAGAAAGCAAAACAAAGCAGACCTTGCTAAAGGACACCCAGGAACTGCACAAGGAGCTTCTGGAACAACGAAAGCAAGAAACCCAATCAACGAGAAAGCAGACAACGGTCAGAAATAAAGAACCCCTTGCAACAAATAGAACCAACGACAACAACAGCAAAAGGTAACTCAACATGGTCACCATATATTACCTGCCTATGCTACTCCTGACCACCTATCTTATCCCACAACTCACAACTACACCAATCAGCACCCCCGACACCTTTTGGTTTCTCCCACAACCAATTATAACATATTCACACTACAAGGAATACAAGCCAGATCACAACACAGACCAAACACCAAAACCTAGCAAGCAATGAAAGAACAAGCACAACACCCCCACTTGTACACACATAAGCACAAGCCGACCTACGAGCATCTCTATAGAGCTTATCAATGCCAGGTCGGTACGAAACAAGATAAACACCATCTCTGACCACATAAAAGACCAGCAAAAAGACATCCTATGCATCACAGAGACATGGCTCTCCCCCACCAACAACGTGCTACTCAACCAACTAGTCCCTGACACACCCACAGCACTCAACTGCCCTCACACTCAAAGAAAATGAGGAGGGGTCCTCATCATTGCAAGGACCAACCTAAAGCTAAAAAACAAAATCTCAACTAATACAAGCCACTGCAACACAATCACCATTGAAAACCTGGACCTAGCCATATGCCTCACCTACAGAGCACCAAATGCATCAACAGATGAACTATCATCAATTCTAGAGGCAATATGCACAGTCAACAACCTACACAAACAGCTTATAGTACTCGGAGATTTCAATCTCAGATCTACCAACAGAAAAGAAGCAGAAGCCTTCCTATCAGCTATGGACTCCCTCCAATTCACCCAAATAATCAACACCCCCACTCACAGGCTTGGATACTCCCCCGACCTCATTTTTGCTCCGAACAACCTAAAGGAAGGAAGCCTCATTTCAGGACCCTGCATCACACCAGTACCCTGGTCAGATCACTACCTAATAAGGATTCAACTACAATCAATAAACTCAAAGAAGTGCACCGATAATCCACCCTCAACCAGGCGATTCAAAAACTTCAACAAGGAACAGTTCACACAGGACACCCTACCCCTCCTTAACACTGAGACAACGGACATAGATGATCAAATCTCAAAATGGAACGACATCATTTCTTCTGCTGCCAAGCCACCCGCCCGAAGAACACAACAATCACGCACCACAAAACCCTGCTCCACACCATGGTACTACAAGGATATACGCATAGCAAAAAGAGCATTAAGATGACTTGAACGCCGCTGGAGACACAACAAATCAGCCTCCCTACAGAAACAATACCAGATAAAACAAGAGGACTATAACAACCTCATCAACCAACAAAAGAAAGAATTCCATACAAATCTTATTCTGAAGTCCACTAACAAACCCCTTGAACACCACGAAGTCGTAAAGACCCTCACCAAAGAACCCTACAACAGAAATGAGCAACAAATAGACCCTCAGACCTTCACAGACCACCTCAAGAACAAATTCACTGCAACATCTAAAAACACCAACGAGATTGTCAAACACAAGACATCCACATCAAAACAGAGCTGGGGCACATTCAACATCCCCTCGAATGAACAGCTCTCCAAAATCATCACTAACCTCAACACCAGCACCGCCCCCACAGACCCCTGCCCAGTATCCTGGATTAAAGTAACGAAAGAAGACCTGACACAAGTCATACAGAAAATAATACATAACTCTCTCTCCAAAGGAATAATGCCAAACGCTCTGAAGCTAGCCACAATACGTCTGATCCGCAAGAAAACTACCTTAGCTAAAACTGACCCTGCCGCCTACAGACCCATCTCGAGCCTACCATTCCTATTGAAGATCAGCGAGAAAGTAGTCCAACATCAACTCCAGCAACACATTGACATCCACAATCCCATGGACTCCAATCAACATGGCTTCCGACCTAGCCATGGGGATGAAACCCTACTAATACATCTATTCGACAGACTATTACTGACGATCGACAACACCAGAATGGGCATCATCATGATATTCCTAGACATCTCCTCAGCATTTGACACTGTCTGTCACACAACCTTACTAACCAGACTACAGGAGGCAGGACTACAAAGGTCCACCTTGAATTGGTTTACATCATATCTCACCAACAGACAGCTACAAGTCAAATGCGGATCAGAGACCTCCAAGCCTTTCAGAGCCACACACGGAGTCCCACAAGGCTCAGCACTCTCCGCCCTGCTCTTCAATATATACATTCAACCCATCTGCGCCATCATCAAGGAACACAAGATTCAATACACCATATACGCAGACAACATAATGATATTCACACCAATAAAACTGGACAACCCGGATTACTCCAACATAGCCAACTGCTTCCTACAAATGACAACCTGGCTTCAGGAAAACAATCTGTCAATAAACTATAACAAAACTGAAGCACTATTCATCACAAGAAACCCAACATTTTCACCCACGGCCACCATCAACCCGAACGACATCATTATACTAGTAAGACAAGAAATAAAATACCTGGGAGTAACGCTCGACAAGGACCTTAACCTCCAATCCCACATTGAAAAAAACAGAAGGAGCGCTTACATCAAGATGAGGACCATCAGAAGGCTCAAACCTATACTCGCTCATGAGCACTTTCGAACAGTCTGTCAAGCCCTCATCATTCTCACTCTAGACTATTGCAATCACATATACCAGGGGCTACCTAAAAAGACCACAAGACCACTACAGCTAGCACAGAACACAGCCGCACGACTCAACAGATTGTACAAATCACAACCACATCACTCCCATATTGTACCACCTACAATGGCTCCCAATCAACTCTTGAATCCACTTCAAAGTAATTACAAACATATTCAAAATAATACACAACATCTCAGCTGACAGCCTACAACCACTCATAAAAAATGAAAACAAAAGACCAAGAAGAAAAGGAACATCAGACACCATCAGCACACCAAAGGAATTTGCTAAAACTAATCAGGCCACATCGAGAAGTGCACTCTCCCTGGCAGCGCCCGCTATATGGAACTCCCTCCCAGACCACCTAAGATCAACCAAAGACCTCAAGGACTTCAGAAAGCTCCTTAAAACTACTCTATTTACAGAACATTTCAAGGAATTCACCTGAACTGACTCCTTTTTGAAGTACTTTCAAGGCAATACTAGTTCATGACCATAGCTCATCTCTCACATGCTCTACTCTTGTATATATGTATATTGCTCACTATGTATATAGCTCACCGATAAATCAAGCACACTGCAACACACATCACTCATCCAAAACCCCCACTGCATGCAACAGACCACACAATAATTTGATTGTTTGATGTGCTAAACTGCTTTGATTTTAAAGATAAAGCGGTATACTAAATCCGTCTAAATAAATAAATAAATCATTGTGTGGTAAAGGCCAAGGCAGGCAGTAAGAAATGTAAGAGCTGATGGACCTGCCAGATGCATATGTATCCTATGTGTCAGTCAGTAAGTGGGTTGAGCATGTGAGAGGCAGCTGCACTGTATCAGTGAGGTTTGTCCACGTAGTCTGCTGTAATGTCAGTGTGTGTGGCATAGGATTGGGAAGAAGTGTCCCCTGGTGGAGCCAGCATCTCCACGATGTGAGCATCAAAAGGATGACCGAGCAGGAGAGGTATGAGTGATACATCCAAGTAATTAAACTGTTCCTGTGTGGGCCATGGTGTAGCAGCAGGCAGGAGAATACATGATTGTACATAATAGGCATATGCCATTGAATGGACTGAAGGATAGATGGCTGTAGATGAGAGTGCAGTATGGCCTTGCTGCCCCAATGTATGTGATGTGACCGCACAAATGCAGTTCTAGTGTGTGTGAAAAATGTGTAACTGTGTCACTGGGAAGTCCCAGTACCAGCAATTTGTGTATGGCTGCTGTGTCAGTTTTTCTAACCACCATTCAATCCTCCTGACACATGTGCATAGAACAACTGGACAGGTATCTCTCATATTGTCCAAATAGAGCAAGTAGGGACAAGTGATGACCCCTCCATCCCCTTCTTATCTTAAACTCCGTCATTTCTCATGACCATTTGTATAGACCATACCGTGCCTTGCACTAAACTGACCATAGCTCTTTATTGTTCTGACTAGATTGTAAGCTCTGATGAGCATGACTCTGACGGGCAGAGACTGTCTCTGTATTTTGGCTGCCTCTTGTAGGTAGCTGTACAGCGCTTCGTGCGTGACACTGTACAAGTGCTAAATAGTAGTAGTAATAGTAGGTAGGCATCTCAGAAGTGGGATGTACCCACATGTACTGTAGACATGTGATGGAGCCAAAGATGTTCAGTTACAGTTATGATGCATTTTCCAATCATGTCAATCATGTGTCATACATCTGCACTGGAAACATGTTTGCAATGGGCTACAGCAAAGCCAATAAAGTCATGCTGTCAGATGGACATGATTACAATGTGCATGTTTTCAGACCCAATGTGCTATTGTAACACATATAAAAATGTGCGTCCTCTAGTCAATGCAGACCCCAGACTGTTTCTGGCAGTATATTGAAATGAGTTTCCCATAGCCACAAAGAGAACAAGTGGGTGTCAAACCCTGGTCTATTGTTTACTAAGTCAGTGCTCTAACCATTAGTCTACACCTCCACACTCTTTGCCATAGCACTGTCTAAAATCAGAGAGACTGTGGGTCCCTGCCTGCAATGAGTGAAACCCAGGACATGAAACAACATGGCTGGCACATTCTGAAACAGTGGTACACCACACCTAGGGTCTGCCTACTGCAGCATACATGCAGTTCACACTGCACTGCACACTCAGTACACTAGCTGCATAAGAGACACATAGCTGTGGAATACAACCCTCATCCAAAGGCCAAGTCACATGTGAGGTCAAGATGTCCATCTCTCCACTGTACCCCCCATGCCAAACAACAGTCACACACAAAGTTCCACCTTGTCAGAGTGTGGCACCAATCCCCTGGGCAGACCAGTGCAGGGTATACAGTCTCTTAGTACCTGCTGTACACTGCAAGCTAGGTACATATGCACATACACTTAACTCAAACCACATTCATGACCCCTATGGTCCATCGCTGATCATCCTGTCCTCCTTGGGGGGGGGGGCAAGCACATGTCTCCCACCATCACAGAAGACAAGCAGGTACTTGGCAATGCTCCAGTGATCACAGTCACCGCTATGGCTGCAACTGGAGCCCTGGGTACTGGTATTGGTGAGTCCCTCTATTATCCATGATGCACCACACAATCTGAACACATATATGCAACTCATGGCCATATGAAGAATGCAGCAATCCATCACATCAGCCCTGTAATATGCAGAAACAATGTGTGCTTCCAGCACATGACAGCTGCAATAGGTGCAAATGACCAGTTTCTACAGTCACCCTGATTGTGAGGGAGGGTATACATCACCCAGAGGAAGCCCTGCAATAGATGGACTTTCCAGGGTGGACAGTATGCCAGCTGATCCTTCTCTCCCTGCCTTCATGACACAGCTGCTGCCTCAGTGCTGTAGGTGGTCTTATTGAAATTGCACACATACAGCTAGGCACAACATGCCGCTCCTGCCCCTCTCCACGGGGGGATGTGGGCATGTGTGCTGCTTCCTTAGACCTCAGGAGGGAGAGATCACCATGTGCTTCGCTGTACCTGCTGCTGACATGCTTGCTATCCCACTGACCATGGCAACTGCTGCATTGCAACTGACACACAGGTTTGGGACACAGATTTCATAGACCACAGCCACTGCAACTGTCACCCCTACTCTCACACAATGCTGACAAGGAAGCATGGTGGCAGTGGGTGGTGGCATGACATTTTTTTGACTGCAACAACATGTATGTGCGCTGCCACTGTCACAGTACAGTTATACCAGACATTACAGATGTACACCCTAGGCAACAGCCTTGCAAACCTAGTGGACCAGCCAGTCCCACTGCCTCACCCACATGACACCTCCTTTGCCAATTTGGCACCAACAACAAAGTGCCCTTTATTAATCAGGCACCATGCTGTTGCTGCCAATGTAGCACTACTATCACTAATTTGAGGCATACAGCGGGTGGAGCACATTGCATACATATAAATGGGCTCTCTCCCGTCAAGAATAGCCCTTACCATGAGCTTTCAGATGGCATTAGGATTCCAAATGCTGGGGGCTCTAATGCACAGTAACAGACCCCGGCATACACTGTCCCTGCCCAGTCTTCACCACATTAATGCCTGTTCTCTACCTCTTTTTATCTTAACTCTAAGGGCCCCTCTTCCTAACATTAATCCAGCATTATCAGTGCTTTCCAAACACTGATAACGCATGTTAATGGCACAATTGTTCCCTTACCACCCTTTAGTAAACATACCTCTTAATGTCTTGTCTCCAAAAAGTCAATTGATCTTGGAATACAGTATGTAGAAGTTGAACACCTACTGAGCGGAGAGCACGTGTAGATCTTTACATCTTCGAAACCCTTTTAAAATACAATGGAACATCTCCAAACAATGCTCAGTATATCAGGAAGCATATTCTAAACTTTAATCTCCACAATACAGGTAACCAGTACAGAGTAATCAAGCAAGATAAAATATATTCAGTTCGTGATGCACCACACAACAAAGAGCAGAAGCATTTTGCAGTATCTGTGATGCCCCAAATCATCTGATTCAATAACACAGGTACACTACCAAAAAACTGCCTCCAGTTTTGCAACTGATTCCTATAGATTTTGGGGTGTTGAATCCAGGAAAAATAGCCAAAATGTTCCATCACGTCACGTTTTCTTGCAAAATTAGATTTCTTACCCATATAAGGAATGTTCACATAATTTCTTTTTAGCCGACAGCAGTTTATTTTCTTGGCCCAAAATAGAGGTTGTAATGGTTAACTAACTAGAAACACTCCCTCATGATATTTAGAGTGTTTTGTATTCATTTTATACATTAACAGGACAATTGGGAGGCGGGGGGCTAAATCCAGTACTCGCGCTGGCGCATGTTCTTTCCTGTTCGCCTCGCCTCGTTCGCTCGCTCAAACACGGTGGTTGCGACATGAACGTTCCTGTCAAATTTCAGTTTCTTGCAAGTTCATTATTACCTTTTGTTTGCTCAGTCGTAATCCAGCTTTATTCCGAAGTGGTTCACTACAGTTGTAGTTTGCAGTGCTGTGTATTTGTGATGGCTCACAGAGCCAGAGGTTGCGTCAACTCTCCGGACAGTTTTTGTTTTATTTGTGGGGAATATACCGTGAAAAAGCGGCAGAGGAACATTTCTGCATTTATTAAAAAAGTATATTTTGCCTATTTCGGTTTGAAGTTAGGCGATCAAGACAAACCGTGGGCTCCTCACAAAGTGTGCAAGACATGTGAGGAAGATCTACGCTTATGGATGAAAGGTAAAAAACAAGCATTTCGTTTCGGAATACCTATGATGTGGCGTGAACAAAGAGACCACAGCAGTGACTGCTATTTTTGCTCTTGCATTGTGAAGGGATACAACTTAAAAAATAAGAACGTAATAAGTTACCCCAACCTTCCCTCAGCAATTAGGCCTATGCCTCATAGCAACGAAGTACCTGTGCCTGAACCACCAAAATCTTTGGATCATATTTGTGTGGACGGTTCTGATCATGATGAGACTCATCAGATGGCTTTTCCCGATGAGTCCAGTACTTCCGAGTTTGAAACTGAACCAGATCCGAAACCTGAACTTTTCTCTCAAGCTGAATTGAATGATTTAGTCCGGGATTTAGGACTCCCAAAAGATGCTGCCCAACTGCTAGGTTCTCGGCTTAAACAGAAAAATCTATTGTCACCAGGAACAACTTTTTATTGGTACCGCAACCGCGAGACACAATTTTTGAAGTATTTCAGCAAAGAGGAAGATTTGGTATTTTGCAACGATATATACGGAGTGATGGAAAAGTTTAAACTCAAGTATGATCCTGCTGAATGGCGGCTGTTCATTGATTCGTCAAAAGACAGCATAAAAGGTGTTCTTCTTCATAATGGCAACACATTCGCTTCAGTTCCTATTGCTCACTCAGTTATTCTCCAAGAAAAATACGAGAATTTGGCCCTGATTCTTCAGAAGATTCGTTATGATGAGCATAAGTGGATGATTTGTGGAGACTTTAAAATTCTATCCATGCTATTAGGGCAGCAATCCAGTTTCACCAAATATCCCTGCTTCCTTTGCTTGTGGGATAGCCGGGCCCGCGACCTACACTGGGGGAAAAAAGACTGGCCAATTCGGGAGTATTTGAGACCCGGTGAGAAAAATGTTCTTCATGAGAGCTTGGTACCTCGTGATAAAATTCTATTACCACCTCTCCACATTAAGTTGGGTCTCATTAAGCAATTCATCAAGTCCCTTCCAAAAGATGGTGAGTGCTTTCGGTACCTTTGCTCAAAGGTCCCCCGACTTTCTGAAGCAAAGCTAAAGGAAGGAGTGTTTGTTGGCCCTGATATAAGGAAACTCATTTCAGATGGAGCATTCGCTGAAACGATGTCTGAGAAGGAAAAAGAAGCCTGGGATTCCTTCAAGGATGTTGTTCTCAAATTCTTGGGGAACAGGCGGGATGAGAACTATAAGGATATTGTTGCCAGGATGCTCAATGCCTTCAAAGAACAAGGCTATAACATGAGCCTGAAAGTCCATTTCTTGCACTCCCATGTGAACTACTTTCCCGAAAACTTGGGGGCGTACAGTGAAGAACAAGGTGAAAGGTTTCACCAGGACATCAAGGACGCAGAGAGAAGGTACCAAGGAAGATGGAACACCACTATGATGGCTGATTTCTGCTGGTTGCTGCTGCGGGAAACCCCAGATGAAAAATACGCCAAGCAGCGCACCAAGAGAAGCATTCGGGGGAAGAAGAAACGGGCCCACCAGGTTATTGATTGACACAAGAATGACTTTAAAATCTAAACTGTGTTGACAAATATCGTGTTTTTACTAAACTTTGAAATAAAAATTTGCTAGTTATTACCACAGTGTCGGATCTCATTTATTAGAATTTTATTTTCACACCATCGGGTGTTTGTCTTCATGTATTACAATGGTGCGGTTTGCGTTTTCTATTCTTACATACATACCTGTACAACATTTTTTGCACATTTCTTTGCTTTGCTTTGCTTTGTGTCTAACCTCGCTCTTATATGCTCAATGTTTGTGCACATGTATGTGGCTGTTTTAAGTGCAGACAATTTTGCTACCATCACAGTGTGTTTTTGTTGACATTACTCTATTCTTATGTGCTGCCTTGTTACAATTTTCTTTATTCTTATTTGAATAACTACTAAACAATTAGTATAAAGAATTCATCCAAGAAACTTTTATCTCGATCGCACTCAATCTGAAACGTTCACCTCAAACTGCTAACCCAATGTAGCAAAATATCTGTACGTGATGGAGCAAATTGGTTACCAGATTTGGATTCAGCGCACCAAAAAACATAAAAATCAATCGAAACATTAGAGGCAGTTTAAAAAAAAATTGTTTTAGTGTACCTGTGTAATCCTTGATACAGCGAATTGCAGTAGTCAAGTTTGGTGAATACTAATGATTCCAACACTGATCTAAAATTAGTTCAAGGCAAATAAGGTTCCAGTCTTTACAAAATCCAAAACTTCTAAAAGGATGACTGGCAACTTCATTTTTAGGGACATGCAAGGAAAGGGCGGTATCAAGTATTATTTTTAAAAACTCTGAATCTGAAAAACTACAATGATCTAATTCTGTCCCAAATTAACCAATGGCAGATAATCAAAATTTCTAAATTGACTTAAAAACATAGGGGCTGGATGGGGCGGAGCCTGATGTCCAGCGGGTTAGACGCTTCGCGCTGAAGCTCCCGAGAGGCCTACTCAGAATCCTGACTTAATACCTACATAAACTTAATATTTTGCTCCGAACTTACTGGGGTGCCTCGGGGGGGATGGCGGCCCACAAACCAGCGCGCTTAGACTTCGGGTCTCCCTCTTCTTCACACGGAAAACGCTCCAAAACAGAGTTGTCTTCCCCACAAAAGCTAGCTCCACTTCGGGAAAACCCCGAAATGCAACAGGAGATTTTGGAGGAAATACGCGGAGTGAAGGAACTGGTACAGTCCAACGGAGAAGCGCTCCGAGCCATGCGAGAAGATTTCGGTATGCTTCAGGACCGGCTTGAAGGTCTTTCACTACGGCAGGACAACATGGCGGGGGTCCTCGACTCGCACGCGGTGCGCTTGGGGAAACTGGACAAGGCTGAGCGTCAGATACAGAATCTTCAAAAAGAGCTAGAGGATAGCAATAATCGAGCCCGTCGCAACAATGTAAGGCTCATTGGAGTACCGGAGGGGGCGGAAGCAGGAGATATAAGAGAATTCCTGGTCAAAACTCTTCCCTCCTTGCTGAAGATCACTTTTCACAGAGATCTGGAAATTGACCGAGCACATCGTGTCCCTACCAACATGGCGCTCAATCGGACGACCCCCCGGCCTATCATCTTTCGATTACTGAGATATCAGCAAGTTGAACAAATTCTAAATGCTGCCCGGGCGAATCATCATCTGGAGTTTGAAAGTCATAAAGTCTCCTTCTTCCCTGACTTGGCAAAGCCCACAGTTGACCGTCAGAAGAGACTACTTGCTTTTCGCCCTAGACTTCAACAGCTACAGGCTCGCTTTGGCCTATTGTATCCAGCGAAGCTCAGAGTGACTCTCCATAACCAAACTAGAACCTTCGAAGATCCTGATCTACTAGCAACATTTTTAGATTCCAAAGAAGCAGACCAGATGCGCTAACTCAACATCTTGGATCTGTAATCCGCCGGCTCTGCCCGCCATTTTGAATGGCCCGACGCGGTGATCACAGCCTGGAACAGAGACTGCCTGGACTTTTCTTTCTTTCTATATATAACTTTCTTGGTCTCCTTTCCCTCCATGATGTGCACCTCGGTTTGATTCGGAACACGCACAGCTATACAGGTTATATGTTTCAATTTAGGCCTTCTCCGGGGTTTCTCCCCGCAGACATATGGTCGCCAGTAATTTCTGGGGTTCTGCTTCTTCTCTAATGCACTTCGGTGCTTATTTTTTTATATGGGGCGCTTCATTGTTTTTCATTAGCTTATTTTCTATCATGTCATGTGTACAGCCATATACAGTCAATATGAGGGACATTGTGAAATTATGTGCGTTATCATGTTCTTTCTCAGAATTTTTAACCCTTCTGAATGGCCTTATGTAAGATCTTATCACTGAACGTAAAAGGCATCAATAGTCCAATCAAAAGAAAGAAAATTCTTAGCTATCTTAATCATGAGCATGCTGATTTAGTGTTTCTTCAGGAAACGCATTTAAACTCCGTTGAAACACTGAAACTTAATGCTAAGCCTTACATGGTGGCTGCCTACTCTCCCGCCGTTTCCAAACGGTGTGGGGTAGCCATCTTGGTTAAGAAGTCTTTGCAAGCTACTGTAATGGATACTAGCTCTGATAAGGAGGGTAGATGGGCCCGTGCACACCTTAAGGTTGGAGATAGTGAATTCACGTGTATTTGTATTTATGCTCCGAATGTGGATAACCCTGCTTACTATGCAAGTATTGCGCAGTTGGCACAGGCCTCTGCCAATACTCCATTAATACTTGGCGGCGATTTCAACCAAGTACTTGATCCTTTGATAGATAGACTGCCGCCTAGAACGAGTGGTCCACCCAAGAGTCTTGATACCCTTACAGCTCTGATGAAAGATCTTGCGTTAGTAGATATGTGGAGGCTGCTTCACCCCTCCGACTTAGAGTTCACCTTTTTCTCAGCCCCCCATCACTCACAATCTAGAATAGATTTTTTTCTTATCTCCAAAGCACTGATATCCCAAGTGGACATGGCTAGGATTCATCCTCTCCATATCTCAGATCATGCTGCCATATCTTTCTCATTACATGTCACTACGCAAGGTGAACATCCACGTGCTTGGTTTTTTGATAGATCCCTACTAGCCCACAAAGATTTTCAGGTTGACATAAAGGCCGCTATCCAAGACTACTTTCATTTTAATTCACCCCATGACACTGCGAGCTGGGCTTGGTGGGAGGGTTTCAAGGCGTCTATCCGTGCAACTATAACTAGCTATCAAATTCGACAGGGGAAACAAAGAAAGCAACATTTACTGATTCTAGAACAACAGATACAAGCTGGAGAGCGTCTCCTCACGTCCCATACTGACCCATGTATTTTACTTCGCTTACAACGCCTTCGCTTTCAATACAATCAGCTTTTATATACCGCTGCTGCTAAAAATATTGAATCACAACAAGGGATGTACTATCGGGAAAATAACCGTGCTGGCAAATTGTTAGCCAATGCTCTGAAAGGTCAAAAGAAGCCAAGCGCGTTACCGCTCTCCGCAATCCGTCGGGGGGGAGCTTGGTCACTAAAGATACAGAAATATTAGAACTCTTTCGTGATTTCTATACTCGGCTCTATCAATCTGAATGTGACTTCGAGCCAGAAGCATTTGAACGACTACTATCAGGGGTACAACGGCCGACCCTATCTGACGAAGATAGAGAGGCCATGGACAAACCATTCACTTTATCAGAAATTCAATCTGCACTCAAGAGATGTGCCACAGGTCGAGCCGCAGGCCCGGACGGTCTCCCAGCTGAATTCTACAAAACTTTTAACGCTGACTTAGCTCCGTTTTTGAAACTTTATTTTTCTGCTCTGGCCGAGGAGGGATCTCCTTCTGGATCCTTCTCAATGGCAAATGTAGTAGTTTTTGAGAAAGAGGGGAGAGATCCGCAACTAACAGCTAATTATCGTCCAATTTCCCTACTAAACGCAGACTATAAAATCTTTGCCACCATTCTCTCCACCTGGCTCTCCGACAAGATGTCTACTTTAATACAACCCAGATCAATGCGGTTTCATTCCCGGTAGATCAACTGCTGATAATGCTAGGACTCTATGTCATGTACTGACTGCCGCAGTTAATCTTGATCGACCATTGGTTGGCCTCTCACTTGATGCTGAGAAGGCCTTCGACCGCTTAGAATGGCCCTTCTTGTTTGCAACTCTCCGCTGGTACGGATTCGGAGAAGGCTTTCTCCGTTGTCTCCGAATCATGTATGCACAGCCTACAGCTAGTATCTGTGCTAATGCCTTAAAGTCTCAGCATTTCCCCTGCAACGCGGTACTCGCCAGGGATGCCCACTGTCTCCACTTCTTTTCGATCTCGCACTCGAACCCTTAGCTTTACTACTCCGGCAATCCAAGGATATTCATGGAGTCCCCTTCTCTCATAGGGAAATCAAAATTTCAGCATATGCTGATGACCTTATGCTCTTTGTCTCCCTAGACTCAGTGCCGGCTGTCCTAGAGCAAATTGGTAAATATTCACAACTCTCGGGCTATAAGATAAATTGGACCAAATCGGTGGCCTTTCCACTAAATCCTCTGATCCATCAGGCAGACATGCAATCCTTTCCCTTTTTATGGCAACCTCGCATGGTCAAATACCTTGGGGTGCACTACTGCTCTCCTTTGGAAGACACCATCACCTTTAATGCCAAGGACTTAACCTCTAAGGTCCGGGCGCTTACTCAACGCTGGACTCCTTTAACACTTACTTGGTGGGGCCGCCTAGAAACCATTAAAATGATGATTGTTCCCAAAGTGAACTACATCTTAGAAATGCTGCCATGTCTCCTACCTCGACGTACATATAAAGATTTAGAGGGTCTTCTGACTAGATACTTATGGCAAAACAAGACACCTAGGATAGCGAAACATAAGTTACAAGCAGATAAAGAAAATGGTGGTGTCAGATTCCCTGATTTCTTGAAATACCACCATTCTTTTCTTCTCAAACAGGCGCTCGTTGGCTGGAAGACCTCACACCGAGTAGACCGGTGTGGCTAGATATAGAGGAGGACCTTTGCAAACCAATTCCTCTTACTTATCTCCCTGGTATGACTCTCCCATCAGACTCCCACTATCCACCAATGCTCTTAGACACTTTAGGTGCCTTTAATACCCTTGTGCAATCTTTAGACCCCCGACTTTGTCCGCTAGATAGACTCCCGCTTTGGCACAATGCTCGATTTCAAATACAAAATAAACCGATGGCGTGGAGCCCCTGGTACACTAGGGGCATTTGGATCCCTAACCAGCTGTTCTATGATGGTCGCTGGAAAACTTTTAGCGAATTACAAATTGAATTTGGTCTCCCAGCGAAACACTACTTTCAGTTGGTGCAACTTCAGCATTGTCTTCGGAGTGCTAAGGTGCTCCCGCCATCGGAAACCCATACCCAAGGATTGTCGGAGATAATCCGATCTATCGGGAGCTTATCGGGTGTGGCATCTAACTTTTACAAAACTTTATGTAATACTGTAAATAGAGGCACTCCTACAGCACAGAAATCCTGGGAGCGGGAAATGCATGTAACTTTGACCCCGGAGCAATGGAGCCTAGTCTGGAGCAAAGTGACACGGGTCTCTCGATCCGCCTCACTCACTCAGACACTTTTCTTTCTAGCCCACCGATGTTTCTATACTCCTGACAGGTTAGCCAAATGGAAAGCCACCCAGAGCAATAGATGCTGGACATGCCATGTGGCCATTGGTTCACTACCTCATGTTATTTATGAATGCCCCGCATTACAGTATTACTGGAGTCGGGTCTGGGGTCGTATTCAATCTATTTTGCACTTTCAGGAGCCCCTCTCTTGGAAGATAGTGGGACTCCGCTCAGCTGCGGGGATCCCCTCTCTTCCCAAATCGGCTTACTTCCTTTTAGACTTTATGCTGGGCATAGCTATTTCCCTAATTACGAAATACTGGAAAAATAGCTCCCATCTGAGCCCCAATGAATGGTGGAATCATGTCTGTCTTTACAGTAAATATGAGCAAATACCTCGTATGTTAGCTTCTTCCGCTCAGACTCCCCGCCACTTGTCTAAATGGAAGATGCTCAACGACTATGTTCAAACTGCTCAATGCTCTCATCTGACTGTTTAAATCTGTGTAAATTTCTGTCACATGATCATTCTGTATCGCAGATACTTTTTCTGTTTGTTTTGATGTACAATTACTGTTGTTTGTAAGCGCTTATATGATGATACTTATCAGCTTAGAGAAGAAGCATAGGGGTGGGGGGTAATTGGGGTTGCTTTTCCTTATTGTATGCTTGTATTTGTTTCCTTTGGTGTGTTGTTTCTTTTGCTTGTTGTAAAATGAAAATAAAAGTAAAAAAAAAAAAAAAAACAACATAGGGGCTGACATTCAGCAGCAGTGGCCTTTAAAGCGTCTAACCACTGCTGCTTTAAATATACACGGATATTCAACACCAAAACACATTTGGCATCCGCTGCTAAATATATGGATTCTCTAGATAGTGGCATAACTATCCATTTAGCCACTAACTGAATAATGAAAACTGGGTAAAGTTAGGACAGCTGTTTCGATGACCTAACTTTAACATATTTAGCTATGCATTTAGTGGCTCAATATTACCGCTGACAGGATAGCGATCGGCCCCGTCCCCAATCTATCCACTACTATCATAGGCATCAGAAAGGAGTGGGCCACATGGGCCCTGACACCACGAACAATCACGGCCGGCAGACAGCAGGCTTTCCACAGGGATCCCACCCCTCGCAAACAGAAGAAGATAAGAAGCCACGATTGCGGCAAAGACCCTTCCTGTGTACCCATGGGAGATCAAACCCCGCAGGGAGAGCAGGAAGGGCCTTTGCCACAATTGTGGTTTCTCTTCTTCTTTTGCCTGCAGGGGATGGGATTGATTTTAACCAGGCATTTTTTACATGGTCTGTCCGGACAATTCCACTAAATATCAGGATTACTGCAGTTTAACCTGTTAACAGGTCTACTAACCGGCTAAAATATTTTGCATATTCCCCCAAAAGAACTTTGAAGAGGGTTAGCATAAAATGCTAATCAGTCATCCATAACTCAACATCAGAAAAAAAGGATCAGGAAGTTTAATCACATCATCTAAAGAAGACTCAAAGGGAGGAAAAATGGTATATCTTTTGCATAAATTCTGTATTGAACATTATATTAAGCCAAGATCTTAGAGATATCAAATATAAATGGAAATGAACCACAAAAAGGGCTGAGCCGGGTGGGACCCCAGTGGAGATAGGCTGACAAGATGAAAACTTAGAGCCTCGATATATCCGTTGTATGCAATCAGATGAAACAGATGCAATCCATTTCAGTACCGTGCCAGTTATCTCCATGCCTTCTAATCTGGCCAATCCTACTTCATGTTTTAGAGTAGCAAAGGCTGAGGCGATATCTGGACAAACAGGCATATATGCAGTGCCTTGGTCAAATCCTTATAAAACTGTGCCAAAACTAGATAATAAAAGAATGCCCATCCAATGTACTCATCAGAAACCAAATTGAAAGGGATCATATTGAGTGTCCTTCTATGAAAACCCTCAACTAAGACAGCGCTATTTTTTTCAATAATTTTTGCCAAAAGAGGGACAAATAACAGAGGTCAATAATTGCCCACAATAGAAGGCTCAAGGGACTATTTCTTCAAAATTGGACACACATAGGCTTGTTCAAGTTCATCAGGAATATAGCGTTGCATTCATGAGTCATTTACAAGCAACACTGATACACCTTCCTTCTTATTTATATTTTTGTGTGATTCAGGACAGTTGTAAAATGAAAAATCTTTGTTATTGACGTGTATACAGGTCTATCTATGTTTTGGGCCTGTTCAATCTATGGCATATATACACCCAAACTATACCCCCTTGAAATCTCTGTGTGATCTGGATTTCCATTGGTGAATAGCAGATTTGTTTAACTGTTATTTGCACGTGTAACCAATTCACACATGAAGGTGCTTCTAAAATAAGGGCTAACATGTTTGTACATGTGGAAACTGTGCAATTCCATTTCTGCACCAGGATACATATGGATAAATGTATCCTTAAACTAATTCAATAGTGTCTTTCATATCTACTATGCAATTTGCCAAACAGAAATATACATACATAACACAAATATTAAACTGTATTTTAATTAGAAATTTACATTATAGGCTAGGGATAAGATGAGGGAAAATTGCTTAAATCATCCAACTTTTAATAAACATGTTGCTAATATTAAGGATGAAACACATTTGTGCATCCCCACAAAGACAAGCAGGTATAAATAATGCTTTATAAAACAAGACAACAAAGAAAGGATGAAAAATAGCTTTAATTTAAACATTATAAAGCAACTGAATCCTAAAAGCAAGATCTTCCTCAATTAATCCAAACACTCTCCATTACTTTCCTATCTCACGTTGGCAAGTGTAAGGCCTTTCCCCAATATTTTTTCTTGAATTGCAATCTGTTCAAGTAAAAGTATTTATATCCTTAATCATTTTTCACCTCACTTTTGCTAGCCAGTCTCCCAAAGGACCTCTGCCAATGTAGAAGACATTTAGAACATAATCTAATATCCATCAAAAGGTATAATTACTAGACTTACTTAACATGACAATTCACCTTATGGCTCAAGTACTAAAAATATATGCAGCTGTAATATATTATTGCTTGAGATACCTAATTTCAGGAAGTCCTCCAGTGACAGAATAAAGAGGCTGACATTCAAAGTCACTCATGTGATGTGGCCGAGGGTATACAGTATGTGCTTTTAAAAAAAAAAAAATCTAGGCCACTTGAATGGGTAATTTTAGATGCAAAAATTGGTATACAGACAAAATTATCCATCTGAGAAAGAAGCGGGATTTGGGTTTTCCCAGTGATAACTCAGGGCTCAACAAATCCCACATGCCAGGTCACCTTGGCCCCTAGAAATTGGAACCTGGCACCTGGAATTATGTGTTCCCAAATAATACAGCTTTAGTCCTGCCATGGGAGAAATGGACTTTCTGGCTATCTGCCACACACTGCTTGGCTCTCAATGAGATCGAGCTATGTGGTCATGTCCGGCCCGACCAATAGGTGGGCTAAGCAGCTGCCTATGGTGGCAGACCTCAATGGATGGCACAGCATGACACCCATGGTAATCCATGTCCTTTGACACACATGGCCTGACACTTCTGACCCCCTTCCAACAGAAGTGGCAGGCCATGTGTGAGGAAGCATGTGGACTGCTTCGGGCCACTGCTGCTGTGCTGAGCTGTACCCCCAGCCCGGTTGACAGAATCAGCAGCAGCGGGGGGTGGTGGCACATGACTCAGCTCTGCACAGGGGGGCAGCACAGCCAGAGCTTCTGCCTGGAGTGGCAGAAATCCTTGGGCCGATTCTGCATGTAGTGCCAGAAGAGCCTGCAGACCTCACTGTCTCAAGTCTTGCGAAATTCAAAGCAATGAGATCAGTAGGTTCTTCCAGCACAGCGCGGCTCAGATTTGAAGGCTGAGTTGCACACTACAGGCACCAGCAATGTCAGAAGCAGCAGCAGCAGCAGACAAAAGAGGTATACAGATGGCTGGATACTGAAACTATGGTGGAAGTAGCTTAGTGTAAGTTACAGGTAAGATGGCTGTCCATCCTGCTCCAATCATAAACTGCGACCTAGTAGAGGTCCCACACTCTTTTAGTTAATATGTTTGGCTTTAGACTAGAGCATCCAGGGCTTGAAAAATCCTCAGCACCATGGCATCATGGTGCCTAGAAATCTGACTGTGGTGTACGGGATTTGCCTGCCTTAAACATCCTTTCATTTTCGTTGGAGCGGCCAAATAGCTCCTTCCTGTACCTGCACAGCTCTCAGCTGAGTCTGAGCTTTGCAGTGCCTAAATTCTCACAGTGATCTCACAAAACTGGGCACTGTGGGCTTAAACCTAAGAGCTCCATGGGCTCAGGAATGAAACAGATGATAGTACTGCTACTACTACTACTTATCATTTGTAAAGCACCAGAAGCATATGCAGCTCTGTACAAAGACATATAAGAGACAGTCCCTTCTCATAAGAGCTTACAGTCTAGCCAAGACAGACAACACAAGTGAGGACTAGGATATATCTAGGGGAATGGTAAGGAAACACATGGAATGTGAACAGGAGACTAGGGGGATCAGGATCCAAATCAGTCTCAAAGAAGTGATTTTTTAGCCTGGATTTAAACAGGGGCCACAATTGATGGCAGCAGCAGCAGCAGCAGTGCAGGAAGGTCACAGTGCCAGCAATGAAGGATCAGAGTATGGACCAGGAAGCACCTCAGAACCTAGTAGGAGGTGCTTCCTGGTCCATACTCTGATCCAGGGGAGGAGTGACTGGCTGCTTGACCTAGTGGGAAGTTTGAGAGGATGATTTCCTTTGGGCGATGAGTGGGTGACTGGTTATCTAGGGAGGATGGCTAGCAAGGCTTAGGAAGAGAAATGGCTGGGTGGGTTGAAAGAAAGGGGAAAAAGAAGGAAATTGTGGTGGGGGTGATTGAGTGGATGACTGGGTGGTGATTGCTTTGGCTGATCATTAAAAGGAGGCAGGGGGAAGATAGATGGGTGGCGGGACTGAGACTGATGGAGATGTATTTATTTATTTATGTGAACTTATATACCACCTTTTCTGACCCCTTTTCTGCTCTCCTTGCTCAATTCCTGCCGAGCCTCAGGCACCTTCCCCTCCCTCTGGAAACATGCCCTAGTTCCGCCTCTCATCAAGCACCCTTCCCTTGACCCTACTGATCCTGCCCATTTGGCCGGTCTCTAACCTCCCCTTCATTTCATCTCCCCTTTGGAGAAGATAATCTTATCTCAGCTTTCTGTGCACCTAGATTCCACCCACTACCTGCACTCACTTCAGTCTGGTTTTCATTCTGGTCACAGTACTGAATCTGTCCTCTCATCTTTTCTGAACGAGCTTCACATTGCACACAATTGGGGAGATTATGGACTCAGTTCTTGCACCCCTATTCTTTAATATCTTCCATACCCCTCTCATTATTTTGGTGCAGCAATCTGGTGTGTCAGCATATTACTATGCTGACAACATTATTCTCCTTCACCATACCTCCCCGATTTCTCCTGATCTTTCCCCTCTCGACACCTGTTTGGCACATGTTGCAAACTGGCTTACCACCAACCTTCTCCATCTTAACCCCTCTAAAACATCAGCAATATGGTTAATCTTTGGGAATATCGTCCCCTCTCTGGCCCCCACATTCTTTGACAGCCCAATCCCTTGGTTTCCTCTTTTAGCTATCTGGGGGTGATACTAGACTCAGAGCTGTCTTTTCACAACCACATCTCTGCCCTCACTTACTGTTCTTTCTTTTCCTTTGCCAAATCAGGGCTGTTAGCGATGTTTTGTCCCCTTCCTCACTCACTACTCTGTTCCTTTCACTGGTGATTTCTTGCATTGGCTATTGCAATATCATAGAAAAATAGAAAAATGACGACAAAAAAAGACCACATGGCCTATCTAGTCTGTCCTTCCATATCAATAACTACAACAGTCCCCCTTTTTCCTTTAGAGCTCCTCTGTGTTTGTCCCATGATCTTTTTGAATTCAGATACTGTCCTCATCTCTGCCACCTCCACTAGGAGACTATTCCATGGATCCACCACTCTTTCCGTAAAGAAATATTTCTGCATATCACTCCTGAATCTATCCCCTTTCACCCTCATCTCATGTCCCCTCATAGCAGAACTTTGCTTGTCTCCCCCAACACCAGATCTGCCACCTAGAAATGGTACAGAACAATGCCGCCCAGATCATATCTCATTCCACCGGCTATAGCCACATCACGCCACACCTAATTTAGCTCTATTGGTTACTGGTCCCCTAACATATTATTTTCAAACTTCTAATCCTGACTCATAGAGCCCTTCACACCCACACCCCACAATTCTTGTCCGATTCCCTACAATTCTGTTCGGTGCCTCTCAGCCTCCAGTCCATTCACATTAACCACCTTGAGCTCCCTCCCCCAACCCACGCCCACCAGGAGCACACCCGTAATTCGGTATTCTTCTTCCTGGCACCATCTGTTTGGGACTCCCTTCCTCCCCATCTCCATCAGGAACAATCTTACCCTTGATTCAAGGCACTTCTCAAAACCCATCTTTTCTGCCTAGCATATGACCTCCCACTGGACCCCTCCACTTAATCTCTCTTCCCTTCCTAGCTTCTTTCTTACCTTGTGTGAGCTTTCTGCTTTCCTATACAATTTATAGTTCTTTTCCTTTTCCTGGCCTACTTTGGCCGTTTCTTACTTTTTTGATTTTGTAAACTGCCCTGCTGGTCTCCGAAGGTGCGATATAGCAACAAACCCAATAAAGATAAAGATAAAACAGCTTACATGGAACTCAACCAACAATAACATTACATGAAAAATAATAACAGGGTGCGTACATATAATGCTAATCACATTTCATAAAGTTGGATTCCTTGAACTTATTTACATGAGTATGTAATGTCCAGCAATATCTGATTGATTTAGTTAACTTAATACATAGGGGTATGTTTGCTAAACCATCTTAAAGTTACCGGCGCTAGTTGTGGCGATAATGTGAAGAATGCCATATGAGGAGTGGGCATTCCGGTGGCAAGGTAGCAAGAATCTGTATCGTACGATAGTGTGCGCTGTGGCCCACTGGTTACTGCAATGACTGTGGAGGCAGAGGTAATGGGTTTGATCCTACAGTGGTGTTAAGTAAGAAGACTGTCTGAGGCCATTCCTTTTAATGTAAATCAGTACTGTCTGAGGCATTTCCTTTTTTAAGTGAAATCAGTGCTGCCAGCAAAAACACCCTCACAGTGCCGTAAAATAAGGTGCCGCATAAGGCACCCTATAGGGCACTCCATAGGGCACATTATGAAGTGCTTTGTGAGCCAAGGTGCCTTCTAATGTGCCTTATAGGGTGCCCGATAGGGCACCTTATGAGGCACCTTAAGATTACAGCACTGTGAGGGCGCATTTTGCTGGCAGCATTGATTTAAATTAAAAGGAAAAGCCCTCAGTCAGCTGTATTAAACAACACCACTGTGGGATCAAACCCATGACCTCTGCCTCCACAGTCATTGCCAGTGGATTACAAAGCTACAGCTACTAACACACCCCTGACTGGCTACAGAAAGACTGCAGGTCACCACACAAACTGCTGTGGTTACCAGGATAGGGTAAACCCACCCATACCCATGATGCAGTGCACATGCAGATCAGCAGTCTACAGCTGATCACAAGATGGGGTATGTACCCCCACAGCACCTCAGCCTGGTAGGGGGAACTGACCGTGTGTGTTACTGGCACAGAGTAGCTACAGACCGTGACATTGTGTGGGTCCTGTGCTCACCCTGAGGGTGAGGTGGGGCGCCCAGCACCAGGTCTGCAGCACCAGGCTTGGCTGAGATAAGCTATGCTGTAGGTTCCCATCAGTGCCAGTGTGTGACAGGTGCAGACACACCTAGGATGCACCTGTGTTCATCTGTATTTCCCAGTCATGTCTAGCCCTTATGGACTATGATGCACCCAGAATAGTGCATATCCTGTGTGGGTGCCATAGTCACATGTTATAAATGAAGGGGGGTGTTTGAACCCAAAAGCGGATTATGTAGCACCACCCAACCCACCATCTGTGGCTCAGGGTTGGGGGACAGGATCTCCCACCAACAGATCCACATTCTACAACTCTGCAATGATGGCAGTAGAGAGGACCATCAACCCCAGTCCTGCTGGGGAACGGGCACCCTCCAGGGCAGTCAATGCAGATCTGTATGCATCACATAAGGCAATGGCAGAGAGCTGTTAAAGCTCATCTGCCCCCATCCACTATCTGACATTCACCAGCAGAGGGCACAGTCAGTCTCCACCTACTGCACACTGCAAGGTGTTCTAGTCACACACATGCTAACTAAAGACAGTCCACTACCTAACACATGTTCCTGGAGGAGCTGTGTGCACACACACCAAGCAGGTAAGTCAGTGATTGGGCCCCAGAAAAAAGAACCCATAAAAATCACTTGAGAGAAACAGTGCAGAGCACTATGGGGGTACCTAGCCATGCTATGGTCACTGCTCAATCAAGGTGAGAGTAACCTCCCAGCATGACATGCTGTGGCCACCCTGTCCGTGCAGGTGGTGGTCGGCCACTACAATGTCCCAGCCATTGCCCTATGCCCTGTGCAGATGCATCCTGCCCAGGCCACCCTGTCTGGGCCATACCCAAAGTACCTTGCTCCTCATTATGCACATTGGCAGGCTAACACTGGAAACAGTGCAAGCAGTGTGGGCTCAGTAAAGTGTAGGCAGCCACAACGCACTGGATAGACATACACACACTTCCACACATATGCCAGAATTGTGCAAATATAGAGGTTTTTGGCAGTCCTGGCCACCACACCAGTGCTGGGCACAACACACTCCACAGATATCAGAAAGGTTGCTATGATGCAGCTCTGTCAACAAATTGTGTTTAACTTAGGATTTGTTATCTTCCATTAATCATAGCAACCTTTTGATATATGTGTAACGTGTTCCCAAGTTTAGGGTGGCATTGCTAAGGTATGCAGATGCCAGTTCTGGGAGATGCTGCTCTGCGCAGGGCCCAACAGCCTGACTCTCCATGAGGCTTTGGATAGTGGTGCCTGTGGGTATGGGTGTTTGTGCCCCTGTTGGCCGCTGCTGTAGGGCAGAGGTTCCCAACTCTGGTCTTGGTGGGCCAAACACTGTTCAGGTTTTCATGCTGTCCATAATGAATATGCATGAGATACATTTGCATACAATGGGGCGGTGCATACTAATGCAGTACAGGTATATTTATTAGGGACAGCATGATACCTGAATGGTGTTTGGCCCTCCAGGACTGCATTTGGGAAACTCGGCTCTAGGGATTGCACATGTGTATGGTGTCTGTGCTCTGTAGGGTAAAATGTAGGCGTTTCAGGCATGTTTATTCTATCTGCAATAAAGGTTCCATCTTTATTACCTTGGTTTAGTACTGGGTAAAATATGGGGACAAGGTTGACAGGAGCCACAGCTGGGACTTGAACTTGTGACCTTCTGCCCCTGAACATACTGCCTGTGTGTACTGCACCAAACTGTTGCTATTGGGGGGGGGGGGGTGTCAGATCATTCCATGGGGATACCATGACTGTTTGTCAGACAGACCTTGTCTGTTGCAGTGCATGGCAACCACCTAAATGGGACTTGGCCGTGGTCTGCTGTGGGCAGATGCCACTGCCCCCTCTGCCAGCAGCACCCCTCTGCCACCATGCTGACATGCCCTTCTGCCAGTGGTGCTGGTGGTGCGCAGTCCCAGGCCATCCAGTGTGCCATCAGGCGGCTGCCTATGGTATGTGATATGGGGTAGGGGTGCCTGCATAGGCATCAATGCTTCCCCCCGGCACCGCCTGCCAATGTTTTGTGCCCTTTGGGGTACTTGCTGGGTACTATCCCCTGGGACACTGTGGAACACACACTCGTGGCCATGTTTGCCCTTGGTCAGTTGCTGTCCTGCTGGTTTTATGCTTTCACATTCCTATGTGTCACCTAGGCATCTGCTTAGCCCACCCTGTGCCCGAGCTGCCACACTGCATGTCCCACCTGCAGCCCCCTGTACCCCATTTGCAACCTCACCATAGTACTATTACTTTTCTTGGTTTCCCTGCCTTTGCTACACATTGCTGACTGAAATGGTCTCTCTCCCCTGCAAATGTGCCTCTAGCGTGAGGTGCGCTAATTTTAAGATCTTCATTTCACGGCGTTAGTGTGCATGGGGCCTCTTCCCGCCGACTCTCTGCCCATTGACCCCTTATCTCGGCCCCTAGGGAGCCTTACTCCACCCTCTGGGGTGCCGTACTCCACCCTCTGCCCACCTTAACGCCGCAAGAGATGTTATCGCGCTATACGTGATGTTCTCGCACGGTAATGCGCCATTATCACGTGATGACATCATGTATCATGCAATAACGTCGCAATTGCGCCGTTAGCACCGTTTAGTAAACATACCCCATAATCGCCTTGATTTACAAAATAATTTCTTAAACATATTTACATGAGGTATAAATCACCTCCAGTTGGTATTCTCATTTACAGTATTTGTACTGGGAACTAGGATTGGTACTTAAGTGTTTAGGCTCAAGTAACCACATCCCCAAATTGTTCTTTAAAGAGGAAGGTTTTTATCAGTTTGCAGAATGTATTTGTGTCCGTAGAAGACCTTATATTTTCTGGAAGCGAAGTCCAAGAGTTAGTGGATATAATGAAAATGCTATTTTGGAAGACGATGAGCTGCTTTTTCCCTATCCCGGTGGTATGATTAGCGTGTTTTTTCCACTACTTCTGCGTGTTCTGGTTTCTGGGTTGGTTTGGATGAAAGATCCTAAGTGGATTTTTTTCTAGAGTTTTGAAAGATGTGTATACTATTTTGAACTTTATCCTGTTTTCTATTGGCAACCAGTTGAGCTGTTTTAATACCGGAGTGATATCTGAATTGGTTCTTGGGTAATGACTCTTGCCGCGATGTTTTGCGCCATTTGCAGATGGTGTATGTCATGCTTTGGTAGACCTATTAGAACGCTGTTGCAAAAATCTATGTATGGGAAGATCATTGCTTGCACTGTTGTTTGGAAATCGCTGATGTATAGTAGTGGTCACAGATGTTGAAGCATCATCAATTTTGGGTATATTGCTCTAACTGTATTGTTGATGTGGTTAGTCATGCTTAGATGCTGGTCCAATGTGACTCCTAAATATCTCATTTCTTTTTTCACCTCCAGGATTGTTTCCTTACTTTTCTGGCGGCTTGAATGTTTTGATCCTTGAAACATAAAGCACTTCCGTGCTCTTGTAGTTTATACGCAAATTATGATAAGCTAGCCATGAAGCGACATCGTCAAAACATTTCACTATTTTTATATGATTGGTTTGGTTTATATGTTGGTTTGTGTAAAGCATAATGTCATTGGCATAAATGTGCTAATGGACATTGCTCCTTGAATTATCTTGCATATAGGCTGAATGTAAAGATTAAACAATAAGACCAATAGTGCAGAGTCATGTGGAATTCCTTGCTTTTGGTTGTAGGGGTAAGATGAAATGAAGGTAGGAGGCTGACAGAGGAAGACAGGTGGAAAGCAGGGTAAGAGAGGGAGGGAGACTAGACTCAGTGTGGGGGACAGGCACCAGGAAACTGCTAGGGACAGAACAAGAGGATGAGAGAACGGGTGAGGGGATTGAGAGAGAAAGGACTTTAAAGGTCTAAATTACTAAGCTTTCCCCCCCCACCCCCCCAAGCCAAAAATGCAATGTGTGCTGTCAAGTCAATGCTGATTCCTGGTGACCTAGAAAACTTTGGGTTTTCTTGGCAAGATGGACTAAAAGTAGACTGCCATGACAATGGAAGGTAAAGTGACTTTTAGAAGGCTATAGGGACTGCCAGTGGGAACTGAACCCTGGTCTCTTGTCTACCAGACTATTGCTCTCTCAGTCACACTCACACACCCCCACACCACACACACAAAAAAGGGGAAAAAGTCTTAGGGGTAGGTTTATTAAACCATCTTAATGTTACCAGCGTTAGTTGCAGTCTTACTGTGACGAATGCCATATAAGGTAGTGGGCGTTCCGGTCTTAAGGTAGCATTTTGGGTTATTGCACGATGAAGTCCGTTATCACGTGAAAGAGGGAGCCGTGGCATGTTAATGAGCATTAACCTTAATTAGGCGTGCTGACATACAATTGCAGCAACAGAGGTGTAGCACACTGGTTAATGCATTGACTGCTGATACAGTGGTTATGAGTTTGATCCCCCAATGGACTCAGTTAAAAGACTATCTGAGCCAATCCCTTTTCCTGCTTGTAACAGTCAGACACATCCAAACAATTTGCGCTGCCAGCCAAAAAAGCTTCACCCAAGTGTCCATTTGCAATTGCCAGTTATGTCTGGTCTTTGTGGACCATGATGCGCACAACATAGTGCATATCCACTGTGCTTGCTATGGTCACATGTTTAGAGAGCAGGGGTGTGTCAGGGCTTACATGGTAACAATGTACTTAGAAAACTGCCCTCTCTGGGTAAGGGTGGGGGACATGATCTGCCCCCAACAGACCCGCACTCTCACCCTTTGCAAGGGGGGCAGTGGAGGTACATGAGGACAGGCTGTTGGACCAGCAACCCCAGTACTGGTGGCGAACGGACAGCTGCTGAAGATCTGCACTTGGGACAGGGCCACTGGCAGATAGGTAGTGGGCCCAGTCAGCTCAGCTTCCCCCCACTACGATCTGATATTCACCAGCAGAAGGCAGTCAGTGTGCACCTGCTGCACCCTGCAAGGTGGTGCAGCCATACAGATGCTAACTGCAGACAGTCTGCTAGCTAGTACATAGGGCATGTTCCTGGAGAAACTGTGTGCACCAAAAACTGGGATGTCAGCACATACACACACACCACACAGGTATGTCAGTGATTGGGCTCCAGAAAAGAAAAGCCATAAATATCACTTAAGAAAAATACTGGGGAGCACTATGGGGGAACCTAGCCTTGCCGTGGTCACTGCTCAGTCAGGGTGATAGCAAACTCCCAGCATGACATGCTGTGGCCACCCCAGGTGGTGGTCGGCCACTACAATGTCGCAGCCATTGCCCTATACCCTGTGCAAATGCATCCTGCCCATGCCACCCTGTCTGGGCCATACCCATAGTACCTTGCTCCTCATTATACACATTGGCAGGCTAACACTGGAAACAGTGCAAGCAATGTGGGCTCAGTAAGGTGTAGGCAGCCACAACACACTGGATAGACAGACACACACTCCCAAACCTATGCCAGCATTGTGCAAATATAAAGGTTTGTGACAGCCCTGGCCGCCACACCAGTCCTGGGCACAGTGTGGGCATTGCTATGCTACTCAATACTGTTAGGGTCACTCCCTGGGGTGGTAAACACTGTCAGAATCAATAACTGAAACACACTCCACAGATATCAGAAAGGTTGCTGTGATGAATCTCTATTAACAAATTGTGTTTAACTTAGGATTTGTTAGCTGACATTAATTATAGCAACCTTTTGATATATGTGAAACGTGTTCCCAAGTTTAGGACGGCATTGCTAAGGTATGCAGATGCCAGTATTGGGAGATGCTGCTCCGCGCAGGTCCCAACAGCCTGACTTACCATGAGGCTTTGGATAGTGGAGCCTGTGGGAGTGGGTGTTTATGCCCCTGTTGGACGCTGCTCTAGGGCAGAGGTTCCCAACTCCGGTCCTGGTGAGCCAAACACTGTTCAGGTTTTCATGCAGTCCCTAATGAATATGTATGAGATACATTTGCATACAATGGGGGCGGCACATATAAATGCAGCACAGGCATATTTATTAGGGACAGCATGAAATCTGAATGGTGTTTGGCCCTCCAGGACTGGAGTTGGGAAACTCTGCTCTAGGGATTGCACATGTTTATGGTGTCTATGCTCTGTAGGGTAAAATATAGGCCTTTCAGGCATCTTTATTTTATCTGTAATAAAGGTTCTGTCTTTATTACCATGGTTTAGTACTGGGTAGAATATGGGGACAAGGCTGGCAGAAGCCACAGCTGGGACTTGAACCTGTGACCTTCTGCCCCTGAACACATTGGCTTTGTGTACTGCACCAAACTGTTGCCACAGGGGCAAGTCATTCCCTGGGGATACCATGACTGTTCATCAGGCAGACCTTGTCAGTTGTAGTGCACGGCACCCACCTAAATGGGGCTTGGCCGTGGTCTGCTGTGGGCAGATGCCACTGCCTCCTCCGCCACCAGCACCCCTCCACCACCATGCTGACATGCCCTTATACCAGTGGTGCTGGTGATGCACAGTCCCAGGCCATCCAGTGTGCCGGTAGGCATCTGCCTATGGTGTGGGTTGTCGGGTAGGGGTGCCTACATGGACATGCGCGCTTCCCCCCGGCACCACCTGCCAATGTTATGTGCCCTTGGGGGTACCTGCTGGCTAATATCCCCTGTGACACTGTGGAACACACACTCATGCCTATGTTGGACCCTCGTCAGTTACTGTCTTGCTGCTTTACAGTTTTGGCATTCCTATGTGCCACCTAGGCATCTTCCTAGTCTGCACTGTGCCCCAGCTGGACCACAGTATGTGCCGCCTGCAGCCCCCTGTATCCCATTTACAGCATCAGTACAGTTGTCATTTCCTATGCGCCTACTCTGCTGTTGCTGCACATGTGCACGCCATAACAAACCTGCCCAATATAAACGACAACAACCCTCATCACCGCTATTTCAATGTGGGATCATTCACTTTGTAGGGGGACAGAGCATAGACCCTTCCAAATATGATATCTTCCGTTTTGCGCTTTGTCAGTAGTGTTGCTTTATGTTTATCATTAATATTACTATTGGCCAGCTTGGTTATTGGGATTTCAAATGTGGTTCTGGTCATTTTATATGTTTATTTGCCTTTTTGTTTCCTGCACATGTATCACTACTATCACTTTTCTGGATTTCCCTGCCTTTGCTGCACATTGCTGACTGAAATGGTTTATCTGTCATGCAAATGTGCCTAGCGCGAGGTTTTCACTGGCACTAATTTTCAGAGCATTAATTCATGGCGTTAGTGTGCATGGATCCACTCCCCGCCCACTCTCTGCCCATTGACCCCTTCTCTCCACACCTGGGGAGCCCTTATCCACCCTCTGGGGTGCCTTTCTCCTCCCTCTGCACACCTCACCACCGCCGTAGATGTTATCGTGCGATACGTGACGTTATCGCGCGATTATTGCGTGATAACATTACGTATCGCGTGATAACATTGCCACTGCTACATTAAGAAGGTTTAGTTAACACACCCCTAAGATTGTCTGTCTGCCTGCCTGTCTGTCTAGAGGATAATAACTCTCCAAAAACTTAATAGAACGGTACCATAATTGGCACGGTGGAGTGGGGGGGGGGGGACTAAAAACTAAAAACATCAAATAAATAACAGCAATAGATGTGAAAAAATAAAAACCGGTGCTTAAAAGGAATTCATGCCCAATGTGAAAACAGCCATATACTCACTAGTTTTTTATGATTTTAATATGTTTTAAGGTTTAATACCTTTAGCATAATTGTGCACAGATGATTTTCCTTCTCTTTTTCTTTTGGTTCATGGTCATTGCACCTTCTAAAAGAACTCCCCCTTCCTTCCTCAGTCTCTCTTTTATATATATATATGTTTTTTACATATTCTTATCTATATTTTTAATATGTATTTATTTGTATATTTATATTTATATTTATGTATTTATTGTTATAATGATATTTATTTATCTTATATTTATTTATATAGCGTTCCAACAATATTTTAGGTACATATATATGAGTGGTTATTTATTCATCTATTATGATTTTAGTTATTCATTTTTTATGCATGTTCTAATGTTATGTACATTTGAGTGTATTTATTGGATATTTTTGTTTTTAGTTGCCCTGTACCCCTGATGAAGTTTTATTAAACGAAACACGGCCTGTGTCGGGTGGGCATCATCCATTTGGTATTGCAAATAAAAGCCTCTGTTTCAACATTATATGATCAGTTGTTCTATCCTTGGACACATCATGTCTTAGTGATTCACATACATATTTTCTTTTCTTTTTTTTAAATTCTTGACACCTAGTGAATGAACAGTTAAGCTTTTTTAATGGTTGCTATGTACATTGACATCTAATGATTGCGTCGTATAGTTTGCCTTTTATAAAATATTGAGTAGCCATTGGCACAGTCTGGCAGCTCACCACTGCATGCACTGATTATAAAATACCTTAATTTATGTGCACATCTGTATACTTAACATGTTCATTTATACCTGCAATAATGCTAATATTCTACATTAAAGAAGTATATTTTAGAGAGCCAACGCCTTGGACACTTGTTCCTTATGAAAATTCTATATCCAACATGTCGTCATTCCCAGTCTCAATGTAATACAAGAGGGAAATGTGTTACAATCAGTGAAAATTTTGTGTCATATTCATTTTAAGTCAAAACGTAAAATCATTGAAAATTCCAGCCAGTAGCTATCACTGGCACTATATTCAACAGCATAAACTCAGTTTTTGTTGGGGACTAACGGCCTGAGAGGGAGGAAAACACCTTTCCTCTCGATGCCGAAAGAGCCCTTTTTAATCAAGCGGGCCACAGCATACCCAATTTTTAAATTCTTGAATTTTCTTTTTTTTTTTAAAAAGAAGAAACCGTCACTTATCTTAAAAAGATACAAACATTGTCTTCCTCTGGCGAATAATATCATCCACATATTGCCACGACATGACATGCATGTTTCGGGGTCACCGGACACTTCGTTTACCAATGATGTTGATGATATAATAACTGGGGTTCTACCTTTTATTTTTTTGGGGTAATAAATTTTTATTGAGCAGTATCAAGAAATAAACATACAAACTCCTCAAATCACCATTGAAATATACATATCATCTCCCAGTCACATGAAGTACCTCCTATAAAACATATACAGTAATATGAATAGATATATAAATAGGTATATAAAATGGACAGGGATATAAAGTGTGGCAACAGATTGCAATCTTATAACAGAATATATCTGCCAACTTAACTACCCCTTAACAAACCCCCACAACACTGCAGAAACCAAGTGGGAACCGTATAATCCCAAAGTGATACCAGTGTGAAACCTTGCCAATTTGGAACCTTACCTAGCCCGGACTCTATCCATCTATAATAATGTAGGGTGATGTAGTACGATTACCAGACTCAGATAAGGGCCTCCCCCCTAACCCTTCTAACTATGCCTGAAATGTGGAAGACACTCACCTTCAGGAATACTAAAACGTAACAAACAAACAAACAAACACTGCTCATGCTTACCCCCTCCCTTATCACCCCCTCCCCCACCCCATAAAACCCCCTCCCACCCTCCACCCCACCCCACCCACCTACCCCCACTTTTTCTGACCCCACACAATCTAGATGGAGACTAATTAATAATTAATAATGAATAATAATAATAATAATAATAATAATAACAATTAGAATTAGAATAGGAAAAAAAAAGAGGAGATCTGCCCTCAAACCACATGAGGAAGAAAGAAGAAAGAGCGAGAAAAAACCGGCATGACTACAAACAACTTGCCCGTATGACAGCCTAAAGTGTTAGGTACCCGAGTCGTCTGTCAGCACCAAAGTCCAAATATCTTTCCCCTGAAAGGAGACACCGCGAAGAGACGCTGTAATTTTCTCCAGCCGGAAAAGGTCCCAACACTTAGCTTGCCACTCAACGAACGTCAGCGCCGTGCCACGTTTCCAGAATCGCGCTATAAACGATCTTGCTGCGAGCAAGAGTGACTGAGTCACCCTCCGACAGGTAGCATCTCCAATTGTGACAGGTAACACCCCCAACAGACACATCCCCGTAGACAACCCGTGATACACTCCCATACCTTCCTACAAAACTTACGAATGTGAGGACAATGCCACCACATGTGGTCAAAGTCCCCCCGATGTCCACACTGCCGCCAACATAGTGAATCGTCCGCATGCTTCCAGCGAAAAAGCTGTTGCGGAGTTATATATAACCGGTAGAGAATGCGCAATTGAGTATTTATTAGTCCTAACGAAATAGAACATGTATGGGAATACTGATACATTTCTATCCAATACTTCTGATCCCTCCCATGCAAAGTCTTTTCCCATCTCATCTTCGGGAGCTTCGAAGTGGGAGGCACCGGTAGATCTACAGCCAAACTGCGATACAGCTTTGCATTAAAGGCTGGATGTCATCTAGATTCAAAAAGCTCGAATTCCCACCGTCTGGGGCAACCAACCCCCTCCGTCTTCAATAACTTGGCCTCCAGACAATGACGAAACTGAAGATACTGGAACTGGGAAAGAGGAAAACCCAAGCGCTCCTCCAGTCGCCACTTAGGTAAGGGATGGGAACCTTCGTACAAGGAGGAGATTCTGGTTAAAAGAAGTTCTGAATCCAAGCCTCTTTTCATGTCTCTAACAAACCCCATTCCTTCTAGGATCAAATAAGGTGAATGAGCCGGCTGAATTCCAAACTGGCGGCAAATTTTCTGCCAAGCAGCCCAACAAGGGCCAATGAAAGGGTATGCCCGTATCCCAGCCACCTCTCGAGCTTTACTAAGAAAAGGCATAACTTCCAGTGGCATGGGCTGCAGCCATTCTCTTTCAAAATTGACCCAATCCACCTGTGCATTGAGTCTCCAGAGCAGCAAAGAACGCAAACAAATACATGAATAATACAGCTCTGGGTCAGGAAATCCTAATCCCCCCGGACCATTTGGGCAACGTTAGAAGCTGCCAACTAATTAAGGGATGATGCCCATTCCACAGAAAACGAGTCACCACCCGACGTAAATTGCTAAAGAAAGCACGAGGTAGAAAAATTGGTAGTTGCATAAAAAGAAAAAGTAACCTGGGTAGTACCAGCATCTTAAATGCGTTAATCCTACCTAACCAGGAGATCAAACACAATCTCCACCGATCCATATCACACGTGATTGCCTTAAGAAGAGAACGATAATTCAAATTATACAACCGTGATATATCTCTGTGTATTATAACACCTAGATAGCGGAATTGATCCACCACCGGAAATCCTCCCCCAGTTGACAGAAATCCGTTCGAGGAACAAGATATGCAGCTAAGTAGAGTTTACTTTTGCATATTTACCGTTAAGCCGGAGAGATAGGAAAAATGGTCCAAGATGGATACCACTACCGACAGGGAATTGGAAGGATTCCTAAGATAAATTACGGTATCATCCGCATACAACGAAATAGAGTGCCAGTCGGAGCCAAGATAGATTCCAAATTCTGCCGCTCGCAAGCGGATATGCACTGCTAACGGTTACATCGCCAAGGCAAATAACAGAGGAGAAAGTGGACAGCCCTGTCTAGTGCCTCTGCCTAACCGAAAAGGTGCAGACCTAAAGCCATTTATAGCTACTGAAGCTTGGGGGTTCGCATATAAAGCATAGATCCATTTGCAAAAGGAGACTCCAAAGCCGAACTCTCGGAGAACCTGTAAAAGATAGACCCATTCCAACTTATCGAATGCTTTCTCAGCATCAAGTGAGAGGATACCATACGACCCAACTTTAGATCTCAGACCCTATAACACATTCACCAGCCTCCGCACATTTTCAAAACCATATCTATTTTTAATAAACCCCGTCTGATTGGGATGTATTAAATCCGGGACTAAAGTGGCCAAACGATTCACTAAGACCGTGGTGAAAATTTTATAATCCAAGTTCAACAAAGAAATCAGTCGATAGTTAGAACATTGCAAAGGTTCTTTATCCACTTTGGGTATGACTGCAATAGACGCCTGAAAAAAGGATGCAGGAAGCATCTCCTTGGAGAGAATCTCATTAAAAACCATTAACAAAGTCGGAGCAAATAAATCCGGGAACACCTTATAAAGTTCCGCTGGTAGCAAATCAGGCCCTGCCGCCTTTGCAGACTTGAGGTTCCTCATCACCTGTAGGATTTCCTGAAGATTAAAGGGACGATCCAAGTGCTCCCTTCCTTCAGCAGAAAGTTGGGGGAGAGCTGCCTCCCGTAAACAATCATTAATATCCTTAACTGCTGCCGAGGACTCGCTCGTGTATAACTGCTCATAAAAATTCGCAAAAATTGCTGCTATGTCCTTTGAATTGCACACAACCTGACCCTGCGGTGATTGTATTACTACTATTTTATGCCGTTGTCGCTAATGCTTCAATTGCCACAATAACAACTTCCTGGCCTTATTGCCCTGTTCGTAAAACTGCTGCCGTGTCCGCAGAAGAAGCGAAGCAATACGGTCCGATTCTAGCACCGCCAACTCACCCCTACGGACCATCAACACTTTCCACATCTTCTCCTCCCCTGAACCTCTATGACTTTTCTCTAAATCAGCAATCTCTTGCCGCAGTTCTTTCTGCCTAGCCTCCTTCTTCTTTTTGAAGGCACTGGATAAAGAAATAAGCTGCCCCCGCAACACAGCCTTTCCTGACTCCCACAACAGTGCTCTAGATATCTCAGGGGTATTGTTAAATGTCAAAAACTCCTTCCAGCCCTTCCGTGCTGTGGAAGTAAACTCCTGATTGTATAACAACCCGCGAGAAAGAGACCAACATGGCAGTGGAGATTCCTCGGTACCTAATGTAAGACTAATAATAATAATTGCATGATCTGAAGGACCCATTGTTCCAATGGATGCTTGTGTCACCCAATCAATCACCAAACCTGACACCAACCACATATCGATACGAGAGTGAGAGTTATGTACCCTGGAATAAAAAGTATAATCTCTTTCCGAAGAGTGAAGACTTCTCCAAACATCCCAGAGATCAAAGCTGGCAATCCAGTCCTCCAACCCCTTCAGCGAAGGAGTTCCATAAACTCTAGACCCAGAACGATCCATTTCAGAACGCACACAGTTAAAATTCCCGCCCACCAGCAGGTCTCCTTGCCGAAACCTCTGTAGCACCTCTTTCAGTTCCAACAAAGCACTTCCCACCGACGCAGGAGGAAGGTAAACATTAACTAACGTCAAAGTTATCCCATTAATAGACCCCACCACCAGTAAGAACCGACCCTCTGGATCAATAAATTGATCCATGAGCTGAAAAGAGCAGTTAGCAGAAAGTAGAATAGCAACCCCTCTCTTTCTATAGGAAAAGTTTGCCAAAAATATCTGCTGGAATTTACTTCTAGCAGAATTGAAATGATCTGGCATGGAGAAATGGGTTTCCTGAAGAAAAACGATCTCTGCTTTCTCCCGACATAACTGATCTAGAACCCTCCTATGCTTACATGGATTGTTTAAACCATGTACATTCCAGGAAAGAGCTCTAACCATTCCTGAGCAATGAAAAAGCCCAATTGACTTCATACCTTAACCCTGGGCAAGCAACCGCCGTTACCCTCCAGCTTCCCATCCCCTTTCCCAATAAGAACAACATAGGCAGAAAACTGTCCCCAAGTTTCGATGTTAACGGTTGATTGCTGGGATCAGAAACCCTCCCTACCCCCCCCCCACACTCTTTGAACCCCCTCCCCAATCCTCCCACATTCCTATGTAAACAGGAAGCGAACCAGACACACAAACAATCCCTTAAGCGTGACACTGTCCGTGTCAGTTGAGAAGGCACAATGTACAGGTACCCAGACAACCCCCCCCCTCACCCCCCTCCTCCATCCTTCTAAGCAAAACATAAGCAATCCTAAAAAAACAACCGTCCCTAATAAGCACCCCCCTGTCCCCAGATAACCCCCCTGCCATCCTACCCTCCATTTCCAGAATTCCCTAGAAACCCATCCTCCTCCCCCCAGGGCCCCCAATCCACAGTGCTTCCAATAAGGCAACAAAACTCTCGGTCAGTACTGGTGGATTGAACCCTAACCCAGTCCTGAAAGAGGCAAGCTACCTTTACAGTAAGACCTACAATCTTAGACATATTGTAATCAAGAAGGCGATGAAGTGTCCATCTCATTCGGACGAGCTGAGTGTAAATCAGAGCTAGACGTTTTACGGGAGCTGGGAACTTTGCGCCGCTTTGGTAATGATGTCTCCCAATCCCCGCTCTTATTCCTCGGGCGTGGATTCCGTTCTCTGTGTTGCATCATGTCCAAGAACTCCAATGCATATGACAACTCTGACATTTTTTGAGCACCATTATTCCATTCAAACATCAATGCAAAGGGGAACCCCCATCGATATGGAATTGCGGCTTTCTGTAGAGCTTGAGTTAAGGGCTTAAAACTTCTTCGCCTCTCCAGAGTGTATTGAGAGAAGTCTTGATATATCTGAATTTCTTTACCTCTAAAAACCACCACACGTTTACCCTTGAAACTTCTCATTAAGGCAACCTTAACTTCAAAAAAACTAAAACAAGCTATTACTGCCCTTGGATGAATGCCAGTAGTCCGCCGAGCTCCGTAGCTTCAATGCGCCCTCTCGAGACGGACAGGATTGGAAGTATTTGGCACACAAAGGGCAAAAAGCTCCTGTATTAGGGCTGTGGTATTTTCTCGCTCTGCATCCAGTTCAGGAAGACCAAACACTCTAATATTATTCCTTCTTTGGCGGTTTTCCAATTCGTCTTGCCTCTCTTTGAGATCGTTTGTAAGAAGGTCTAGCTTGTGAATTTTGGACTGGAAAGCAACCGTCGAATCCATTTGTTCCCCTATATTAATCTCAGCTTATGTAACCCGATCGTCAAGAGATTTGAGATCCATCCTTATATCACTCACCGCCTTAGTGAAATCTTGTCGGAAGAGCTTGAGTTCCTTAAACATTTCCATAAAATCAGCTTTCGTAACTGGAGATTGTGGCCCAGAGGTAGCGACTTTTGAGACAGCAGATCCTTCTGTTGCTGATGATACATTCGCTGACGGAGACTCAGCAGATCTCGCAAATTTAGAGAGAGAAGAAGCATATGATTTTGGAGTGGCCATACTGACACTCTTCCGTTCTGCGCCACAGGAATGTTTACGCTGCATGCGCTATGTATATCAACTATAACTTCCAATAGAAATGTCCACCAGAAATTCAAGAGTGACCCAGAAATTTCTGTAACCACAGGCTGTGTTCAATACCCTATACACTGGAGGGCTCCCAGCACTAACAAACTGTGCCTCTTGTAGCTTAGCTGTACAGCGCAGCGCGCATGGTGCTCCAAAAGATCTAGATAGGAGTAGTAATATTTCAGGAGCAAAATACTCAACAGAGCTGGCTTCACACAGGTGACCGGAAGCTTGATAATGGGTTCCAATTCTGTCACAACAAGCCTTGAAGGAAGATGTTCTTTACAAGTTAGGACATCCAGTAGCACAATCACACCCAACTTTCACATCAGAAGCCACCAATGTGAGATTCTTCCGAACTAGCAACTCAGCACAAGTCTCGAAGGCAAGTGCAGGAAATTAGAGATTCAGTGAATAAGCAGCCTGCAATTCAGGCACTGACCACACAGAGGAGCTCCAAGACCTGATACGTGCCTATGCTGATAATCAAGGCACAGAAAAGCTGGGTGAAAAACAGGCTGAGATACTGTAGTGGAGGTATCAGAACAAAGAGGACTCCAGACACTGTATGCTGTTCCCCAGCGTGACTCTTTCAACACTGCTTTCCCTAATCGGATTAACAGCAAAAGCCACTGCACATCCTCAACGCTGATCCCAAAAACTCGCCAGTCCCCTTTAAATTTTTCTTTAGTCGGCCATCTTAATTAGTGACTCATACCTTCCCCAGACGCCTTGCAGCACTCAGCATCCATCTCGGAGAGCTCTGGCTTGCGTTTTAAACCCTGCAATCAGAAGGGCTGCACTGGTGACGTCCACACCTCTTTGCGTTCCACTAGAACCGCTCCTCGACTTTCCTGCCAATAGTAAAGCCCCCTCCTGCGTTCCACTGGTGAGTTAGCAATGGCGGCGCTTTTGTGAGGTAAAAGCCTAAATCACATTTCAAACAGTCAGCAGATGAGTTGTGACGCCCCGATGTTTGAACGGAGGCAGGGAATACAGATGGCTCACTCCATACTCTCATAGATCATTTGATTATCTCTGATCGTCCAATGTAAACCCCATGTCAGGGGCACATAAACCCTTCATCTCTTTACTTACAGGGGGGAACTTGAGCAGCTACACCGAGTAATCAGCACCACAGAGTCTGAGAGTTAAGCCATCAGGGGACAGGCAGGCGCTTCTCAATAGAGCAGGATACAGGTTTAACGGAGAAATTGCGGCATAGCGATTACAATAGCTGAGCAGTGTTGCGATCTCCACTTCGACCTCTCAGATCTTTGAAAAAGATTGACATCTGATTTAATGCCATCAGAATGGCGGAGGATCATTCTGATTACATCCGGCACTGCAGCTAACCCCGCGTTTCTCTTTTAAGCCCATTTACAGACTCATATTGAGAATATTCAGGGGCAAATTTAAAGAATGGAGGAGGAAGGCTACAGAGCTTCACAGAAACGCGGCCACCTCCATTGGGCTCATGAGCACCCCCCCCCCCCCCGGGGTTCAACCTTTTATGACTCATTCGGCAGAAGTGTCCCGATTACTTAAGAAATATTGGAGAGTTCTACAGATACATGCATGTTTTCAAAAACCGGTACGGTTTGCATACACTGGAGATCCGAACTTACGGGACCGATTAGTTCAGTTGGTTCCAACACATTTGGCATATGATTGTTTGAATGAAATACGGGGTCATTGGGCATGTAACCAATGTAAGTATTGTTTTAATACTTTGGAGGGAGTTCAGTGGTGTTATTCACCTACGGGACGATCTTACTCCTTTTTTGTTTTTCCACATGTCAAATGGATTTTGTTGTATATAGAATAAGGTGGAGGAGTAGCCTAGTGGTTAGAACACTGGCTTGTTAACCAAGCAGCCAGGGTTCAATTCCCACTAGCACTCCTTGTGGCCTTGGGCAAGTCACCTAACCCTCCATTGCCTCAGAAGAAAGGCCTGGCAATCTACTTCTGGTGACACTGCCAAGAAAACCTAGGAGCTTCTGGGTCAGCAGGAGTCAGGACTGACTTAAAGGCACACATTGCATTTGCATAATAAGGTGCCCCTGTGATTTATTTTGTGTTGGACGAACCATACGCCCGGTTAAAATCAGGATGGGTGAACATGCTTTTCGGATTAATTTAAAAACAATGACGGCCCCCATGGTGGAACACTGTGTAGCTTTGAATCATAGTTTTGCTGATTTAAAATGGAAGGTGATTTATTGGATTCCGTTGACCCCTAGGGGCAGGGATCGAGAACATTGTCTCCAATGGAGGGAACAATATTGGATTTTTCGGTTGGAGACAGTGTTTCCATCGGGTTTAAATATTGAATAAGATTGGTGGAGTCTTCTATGAATGTTTTCATAGTGAGTTTGGGACTCAATATAAACGTTCCTTGAGTTTTATGTGGCAGGGGGAATGACGTTGGAGGGAGATTCCCGGTAAGCCACGCCTCCAATGATGACATCTGACTGATAGCCAATCAGCAACCATTATAGCTACAAAAAGAAGAACAGTTGGTCCATGGCGTTTTTTGGAACGACTGGTTGGGCGAGATACCACTTGATACAGGACCCGGAGGGGCACGAAACATGCATGTCATGTCGTGGCACTATGTGGATGATATTCACCTGAGGAAGACAATGTTTGTATCTTTTTAAGATAAGTGACGGTTTCTTCTTTTTTTAAAAAAATAATATTCAAAAATTAAAAAATTGGATACGCTGTGGCCCGCTTGAATAAAAAGGGCTCTTTCGGCATCGAGAGGAAAGGTGTTTTCCTCCCTCTCAGGCCATTAGTCCCCGACAAAAATTGAGTTTATGCTGTTGAATATAGTTCCAGTGATAGCTACTGGCTGGAATTTTCAATGACTTTACGTTTTGATTTTGGAATATTGTGTCATTGAATTTGGAGGGGTTTTCGGTTGAATATTTATTTTAAGTAGCATGTTTATTTCTCTGCAGTCACCCCTCATTCTTTTACCCTCACCCTGCTTCTTCCAGTATGGTTCTTTCCCTGCACCATTCTAAAAAGCTGAATTGCCCTTCCCTCTGCAATTTCCCCATTAGGTATCCCCATTTTTCCATCAATGTCCCCTCCTCCCAAGCAGCCTCTCTCCCATCAAAGCATCATGTTTCCACATCCTCCTGTTCATCAAGGCGTCTATTTTCCCTCTCCTCCCATGAAAGCACACTCTCATTTCCATGAATCAACCCTTTTTCATCAAGTCATCCCCTTTCCCATGTAGGGCCCCTTCCACTATTAGACGCCCATTTCCCCATTTGCCCGTCCACTGACACATGCTTCGCTAGTCGAGTCTTTACTTGTCATTAAACCCCTTCATTCTCTGCATTTAGTACTTAGATTTGAATTTTACCTTTAGTTGGTTTGCCAGGCTGGGGGGAAAGTGACAGCATCAGCTCAAGATTAACATAAGGGCAAATAAGAGGCCGTCACGGTTCCCTGAACAATCGCTGCATGGGGGCAGTTGCAGCAAGTGGAAATCAAGATGCAAATCCCTTGATCTACTGCTGGATACTGGAGTTGTAGCTGGCAGGAGCCCGAGGCCAGTGGCGTATGTTATAAAGGGGGGACCCTGAGCAAAATGATGCTCAAGGGTTCTCCTATAGTGAGGATGACTGACTGGCTGCCTGATTTTGCAGCTGTTATTGAGAGATTTTGGCAAGGCAGCAGTAGGTGCCAGTAGCCAGACAAGGCAATTTCAACTAAAAAGCAGGAGTGGAGGCAGTGCAGTAAACGTAAAGTAAATCATGTTTTCTGCATTCTGCATCAGCCACTACAGTGTGGGGTTGCTGGAACGCATGGTCCCCCTTCTTGCCTGGTCATCCCTCACACTGCGGTGGCTGTCTGTGGGGAATTTACACCATTGCCTGATGCTGCTCTGGGGATTGGTAGAACAGCGACAACCAGTGGAATGCTGCAGAGGGGGCCACATGTCAGAGCCTCGATTAAACTAAGCACTCACTTGACAGAGATTTTTGCTGGGGAGAGGGGATGGGCACAGGGAGGCACTTAGCTGATCAAAAGGCAGCATACCTGGGGGTGGGGGGGGGGGGTGAAAGGCCTGCAGCTAGGAGAAGCAACATCTGATCAGCAGTCTCACATGGCCAGTCACCATCAGTCTCTGTCTTTTTGTAGTTATTTATTTTAGTATTCAGCTCATGTTTTTTCAGTACTAGTTACCTCAGGTTGGAGGGCCAGGGGTTCAAATCTTGCTAGAGGACAGTTACCTTTAGCCGGAAGGACTGGGGTTTCTAGTCCCACAGGTGCTCCTTGTGGCCTTGGGCAAGCCACTTAACCCTGCATTGCCTTAAGTACAAAAACATAGATTGTAAGCCATTTGGGGACAAGTGAAAAAAAAATATATACAGTGCCTGAATGTACACCGCTTTGACTAGTAGAAAAGCGGAATATAATCCTAGTTAAATAAACCAGTTCAATACAAGTGCATAGCTATTTCCCTGTCCTTGGTGTGCTTACAATCTAGTTTGCACCTGAGGCAATGGAGGGTTAAGTAGCTTGCTCAAATCCAGAAGAAATGTCAGTGGGATTCAAACCCTGGCTTCTTTGGTAAGGAGGTCACTGCTCTAACCACTACTCCTGCGCTCCATCATTACCTCTGGTGATTGGGGGAATTCTTTGAGGGCATAAATGCGGCTGAATGGGATATTCAGCAGCATTGACACAATCACATACCCCAATACTAAGTGGTTAGCATCGGGACATATCGGGGGCATTTTGGGGGAGAGTGGAGGCAACACGCGGATAAAGTAAGCACGGCAAAGGATGGCCTAACTTTATCAGTAGAAGCTAACCGGGCAGCGGCTCAATATCATCACTGCCTGGTTAGCTTCCGGGTTTTGCGGTGACCCAGATATTCAATACCAGTGGCTAGAAACACTCAGCATTGAAATTCAGGGCTAGACATCAGCGACAATGGCTAATGTTCTACAAGCACTAGCCGCCGTAGTTGAATATCCCCCCTTAAGGGTATTAAATGTAGCAAGGCTTGTCAATTTTATCTATGGGCCTCTTGTTAAGTGGGCCTGGGGCAGCTGCTCCTTTCACCCACAGCCAAAAGTGACCCTGAGTGGGGTTACAAAAGGCTACCAGAGTTCTAAACAACTTCCCTCCAGTGCTCACTACCAGGTATATTATGAAGTGATAGAAAACCCTGCCTAGCAAACCTGCTTTGCCAGGACTCACACAGCACCAACTCTACTATGAAAAGTTGGCACTACAGCCTCAGGAGTAGTAAGCAGAAAGTGTGGCAGATGCGTGGAATAGTCTCTCAGTGGAGTTAGTAGAGATCAGCACAACACAGAAAGCAAGTGGCGTATGGAGGTCGCAGGTGCCTTTATTGTTAAGAGTCCCCTATGCGTTTCTGTAGTTACCTTCTTCAGGAGGTATGCAGCTTAAAACATAGTATAAAAAATATAGAAAATAAATTAAAATAATAATTAATAAAATAATTAATTAGTAAATAATATAATAAAAAACTGAAATAGAAAATTCTTTAAAAGTAGAAACTGACATGGCAATTATAAATAAATAATTGACAGGCATACACACACAACTAAAAAGAACATAAAAACTGTCTATGAGCAAAATTATAATTCATGAAAAGCAAAGGGCAGAGGGCTGTATAAACATACAAAACATTAAGAACTTGTCTGAACACCATGTGTGCAAGAAGAGATGAGGTGGTACAGTGGAAACCTATTTTTGAGCTATATTTCACTTATGCACTCTGTGAAAGTCCTTTGAAGAACCACTATTATGCAAATATATCTCTGTACTAAAACAATGAGAGGTAAAACAACAGTTATTTCATAACTTGCATCAAATTTCAAGTATAAAAGAGGAACAAAAACAAAAAAACATTCATCCTGAATATAGTGAATCTTGTATTGAGGAGGGGAAATCACAGTAGAATATGAATAGATGGAGCTATATAAAATATACTGTTAAATTTACAGGCTGAACAAAATAAGCTGAATGGTACAATGCATTGAAAACAAGGAGCATGTTTTCCAAAATTAATAGAACTGGACTGGATGATGTGCTATTTTAAAAAAGCTAATACAATCAACTAAAGCATAGTTACTCACCTGTAACAGGTGATCTCCGGGAACAGCAGGAATTTAGTCTTCACATATGGGTATCATCAGTACTGACGGAGCCTGCGTGGGAACGCTCCCCAGCGTCCAATTAGAAAGCTTTTGGGAGCATCCCACAGTGCCTACGTGCTGCCTTCCCGCCTTTCCCAACTGCCTCTCTCCAGTTGAGTTTTAAAGCTGAGACAAAGAGAGAGAGAGGGAAAGAAAAGAAAAGAAAAGAGATATACAACTCCTAGGGGAGGTGGGTGGGTTGTGAAGACTAAATTCCTGCTGTTCCCGGAGATCACCTGTTACAGGTGAGTAACTATGCTATCTCCAGGAACAAGCAGGAATGTAGTCTTCACATATTGGGACTCCCTAGCTACCGATGCCAGGGAGAGACCCCAGAAGTTGTGTGCCCCTGTGAAAGGGCTCCACTTCCCCCCAATGGATCTCTGGCATCCTACCGGGAAAGGTGGGTAGGAGTTGATTAAGTATGGAACTGGTGTTGTAGAACAGCCTGACCAAACAAGGCATCCCGGCGGGAGTCCTTGTCTAAGCAGTAATGGGATGTGAAGGTATGAACCGAGGCCCAAGTAGCTGCTCGACAGATGTCATCAATAGACACAGAGTGTAGATGATCCATTGAGGCTGCCATGGCTCTCACATTGTGAGCTGTGACATGGCCTTCCAGAGAAAGGTTCTTAATCTGATAGGCAAAAGAAATACACTGTGCAATCCAGTTGGACAATGTTCTCTTGGAGACTGGAAGTCCCAAATGAGAAGGATCGAAAGCAACAAAGAGTTGGGAGGACTTTCTATGTTGCTGTGCCCTCTGTAAGTTAAAGGCAAGTGCTCTTTTACAGTTCAAAGTATGAAGATTCCTTTCTGCATTTGAAGCATGAGGCCTTGGAAAAAATACAGGCAGGTAAACCGCCTGGTTTAAATGAAAAGGTGAGACCACCTTTGGCATAAAGTGTGAATGAGTCCTAAGGACTACCTTATCATGATGGAACCTCATGTAAGGAGGATCAGCCACTAATGCTTGCAATTCACTGATGCGACATGCTGATGTGATTGCAATGAGAAAGATAACTTTCCAGGAAAGGAATTTCAAGGAGGTAGTAGCTAAAGGTTCAAAAGGCGGCTTCATGAGCTGCCCAAGAACTAGATTCAGGTCCCATGCCACTGGAGGTGGCCTAATGGGAGGCTTAGTTAGAAGAAGGCCCCTCATAAATCTCGCTATGAGAGGATGAGAGGAAATAGGCTGTCCATTTAAAGGCTTTAAAGAAGATGAAATAGCACTTAAATGGACTCTTACTGAGTTAGTCTTAAGTCCTGCATTAGATAAATTAAGGAGATACTCCAGTAATGATTCCAGAGGTATCGCAGAGGGGTGAAGACCCTTTTGCGAACACCATATGGAAAACATTTCCACTTGAAAGCATACGAGCGTCTTGTGGAAGGTTTCCTGGAGCACAAAAGACATCCTTAACTTGTTGAGAAAGGTTAAGACCATGAAGGTCTAGGCTCTCAGCAACCAGGTCCTGAGATGCAGAGAGTGGGGATTGGGATGCCACAACATCCCGTCCTCCTGAGACAGGAGATCTGGAGCAGATCCTAACTCCAGAGATGGAGCTTGAGAGAGATGCAGGAGTAGAGGGTACCACACCTGCCGTGGCCAATGTGGAGCTATGAGAATCATGTGGCCTTTGTCTCTCTGAAGCTTTAATAGGGTTTTGGGAATTAGGGGAATGGGTAGAAAGGCATATAGGAAGTCCTGACCCCAAAGGAGGAGGAAAGCATCCCTGGCCTGAGAACCCTGAGCCAGAATTCTGGAACAGAACCGGGGAGGTTTGGCATTCAACGGACTTGCAAAGAGGTCTATGTCCGGAGTTCCCCAAATTTGAAAAATGTTTGCTACCTGGTCTGCATGGAGAGACCATTCGTGTGGAAGCAGAACTTGACTGAGTCTGGCTGCCCAAGAGTTTTGAATGCCTGGCAGATACACCGCAAGGAGATGAATCTGATGCTCTCTGGCGAGGGCCCAAGGTCGCAAAGCTTCATTGCAAAGTGACAGAGAGCCTGTTCCTCCCTGCTTGTTCAGATAGAACATAGCTACTTGATTGTCTGTCTGAATCAGGACTGTCTTGTAGCTGAACTGGGTATGGAACACTCGAAGAGCAAGGAAGATTGCTCTGAGTTCTAAGAGATTGATATGTAAGTGGGTCTCCTGTGGAGTCCAGGTGCCTTGGGTTGAGAGATCTTGCAGATGAGCTCCCCAACCCACCTGTGAAGCGTCTGTTGTTAGAGTGACCAGGGGTAGGTGTTGCTGGAAAGGGGACCCCACCAACAGGTTTCAGGTTGACTGCCACCATTGTAGAGACAAAATACGGTGACTTGTGTTTGCTAATTTGTCTGATAGGCAGCCTGATGCCTGAGTCCACTGAGTGGATAGAGTCCATTGGGCTGCTCTCATATGGAGGCGAGCATAGAGAACCACGTGCACGGTAGATGCCATGTGGCCTAGTAGTTGTAATATTTCCCGAGCAGTGAGATGAGTTTTTAACACTGTCTGGGAGGCTAACTGAACAATGCGAAGGCAGCGGGCCTGTGGAAGATAGGCCCTTGCTTTTCTGGTATCCAGCAAAGCTCCTTTAAACTCTAGAGACTGAGTTAGGCTGGATTTTGGGATGTTTATGACCAGGCTCAAATACTGAAGGATATGCATTGTGCAAGATAGAGAAAATCTGGCCTCTGACTCTGATGGGGCTCGAATGAGCCAGTCGTCTAAGTAGGGGAAGACGAATATTCCTAGAGTGCGAAGAAATGCTGCCACTACAGCCATGCATTTCATAAACACCCTTGGTGCTGAGGGCAGGCCAAAAGGAAGCACCCTGTATTGGTAGTGCTTTCCTTGAAAAAGAAAACAAAGGAATCTTCGGTGAGTTGGATGTATGAGAACATGAGTGTACGCATCCTTGAGATCTAGAGAACAAAGCCAATCCTGACTCTGAAGGTATGGCAGCAGAGTTCCCAGAGAAATCATCTTGAATTTTTCTTTGAACAGGAATTTGTTCAGTTCTCTGAGGTCTAAAATGGGTCTGTGTCTCCCTGTTTTCTTTGGGATAAGGAAATAAGGGGAGTAAAACCCTGTACCCTGTTGGGAAATGGGTACGTCTTCTATTGCCCCATGGGCAAGAAGTAAACTGACCTCTTGACCCAAATGAGTGTTGAGTGAAGCATGACAATTGAACTGTCTTACCACTGTAGGAGGGGGCATGTTGAAGAAATGAAGCTTGTACCCCTCTCTTACAATGGAAAGAGTCCATTCTTCTGCTGTTATCTGCCCCCATCTGGGGGCAAAATGACACAACCTTCCTGGGATGGTGGAAGGCTCTGGCCCGTTTAGGGCCATGAAGGCCAAGTTCTCTAGATGGGAGTCAAAGCCCCTGTGGGGGCTGAGTCTGCTGTGCCGGTTGAGGCTTAGCAGTCTTTGATTTCCTTTGCTTTGGGGGCTGCTGTCCCTTTCGGGCAGACTGACCTGCAGAATGCACCTGCTGGGTATAGGAGGGGTAAAACCTCTTCTTTTTAGAGAAGAATGGTTTCTTGTAGGCTTTTCTCCTTGCAGGATCAGCTGTAGCCTTGGATAGTCTATCCAAAGTGGTGTTATCAGCATCCAGCTCATTAGCTTTCTCTTGCCAATTTTTGCCAAAGAGATTTTTGCCTGTGGAAGGGATATTCCCCAGTTTGTCCTGTACCCAGAGTTCTAAATCAGATGCCTGGAGCCAGGCAATCCTATGAGCACATATGGCGATGGCAGAGGTTCTGCTTATGCACTCAAAGCAGTCAAAAGCTGCACGATTACAAAACTTGGAAACATCCTGGGCATGTTTGACAAGTGTAAGATAATCCTGCCTCTTATCATCAGAAGGAGAGGGCTCATAAGCTCTAGATCTTCTGTAACCTCCTTAAGGAACATTCCCATGTATAAGATGTAGGAACTAATCCTGGCAGAAAGCATAGAGGCCTGGAAGGTTCAATGCCCAAAGGCATCAAGAGTCCTACATTCACGTCCTGGAGGATTAGAAGCATGTCTTTTTGCACTCTTGATCCTTCTTATAGCTGACTCTACCACTATGGAGTGGTGTGGCAACTGAGTTTTCTGAAATCCAGGACAAGGAAGCACTCGATACATGGTATCCAGCCTATGGGAATGAGGAGAGGTGGTAAGAGGTGTTTCCCACATTCTTAACATGAGATCATGCAAGATCTCATAAATAGGCAAAGTAGCCGCTTCCTTGGGAGCTTTAGGATATTGTAAAATCTCCAGCTCCTTTGCTCTGGGCTTTGTTTCAGGAGCCACTGTGATGGAAAGACCTCTAGCCACCTCCCTGATGAAATCCTGAAAGGATATATCCTCTGGAGGAGACATCCTACGTTTAGGAGAAGAAGGCTCCTCAGAGAGAAGTACTCCGGTATCAACAGAGCTGTCAGAGTCCTCAGAGTCATCGGAGGATTCAAAATATCTTCTGTCCGGGTGCTCTTGTAAAGCACGATACCGGTACCGATCGAAGTCGGTACCGTCCTGTCGATACCGGAGGAATTAGCATGACTCGGTGTTGGTAGCACACTCACCGATGTCGATGCTGTCGGTACCGCTACCGATATTGGTGCCAGAACCAGTGTCGATACCGGTTGAACTGTCTGAAGCGGTCCCGAAGGCACCGATGCCAAAAGGAGAGCCGCCAGACTGCATTCAATAGCCAGGAATCTCTGATCAACTGACACTGCCGATGCCTGGGTGTCAGTACCGGATGAAGCGGCTGGTACACCAGAGCACGGCACCAGTAGTTCTGCCGAGGTTGAGGCCTCGAGAACATCCTGGAGCCCCGATAGTGCTTTGGAAGCTGAAGCCTCCCGCCAAGGGCAATTTTGCCGGTACAAGTCCCTCAAGGGCAGCGCCAGAGGCATCTCGATGCTTGGAAGGAGATCTACCCTTTGAGGACCGGCCAGATTTATGTTTGGTTACCTAAGATCCATGGGAGGAAGACGAAGCCCTGGAAGGCATCGATGCCACGGATGCTGCATTGGAGGGAAAAAGGGTGCTAAGCTTAGCAGCTCGGTTTTGCCGACCCCTCTTCGACATCATCCCACAGGCAACACACTCTGAGATGAAGTGGTCAGGACCTAAACATTTGAGGCACCACTCATGAGTGTCGGTGATAGAGATGGTACCGCCACACTTGGAACATTTTTTAAAACCCGAAGCGGGTTTTTCCATGTTGAGGAAAAAAATTGGGCCTAATGCCCAAAATGGCGTGTGGCACCCGAGAGAAAAAAGGCTGGAAATCCAGAAAAAGATTACAAAGTTGTTTGTTTGTTTTTTTGAAGAAAGAAAGAAAGAACCAGCGGTACCGGTATAGCGTCGAGGAAGGCAGACGCTACCACAAAAAAGAATGAAAAATATGGGATAATTTCTGCGGTGACAGGAAAACGACCTGCTGGCTCCGTGGAAAATGAAGAACTGGAGAGAGGCAGTTGGGAAAGGCGGGAAGGCAGCACGCAGGCGCTGTGGGATGCTCCCAAAAGCTTTCTAATTGGATGCTGGGGAGCGTTCCCGCTCAGGCTCCGTCGGTACCGATGATACCCATATGTGAAGACTACATTCCTGCTTGTTCCTGGAGATATATGTTGTGGGAGCTCTTTTTTTGAAGAAAACTGACCATGTTTTAAAAGGACAAAACGTTTTGCAAACACACTGCGTTGATCTATCTTGGATGCTGGTTAAATGCTGGTATGCCATGTTATGAGGACTTGTTAAAACCATATCATTCCATGCCACAAAACAAACTCCAGCTGGTGGGTAAAAAAACATATAAAAACCAAGGGGATTGTATCACTGTGTTATATTATATATCATATTTGTATCCGATTTTAACCCTTTGCAATGCAATCAATTATACACGATGAAAGGGAACAAGCTAATGGCTAAAAAACATATAAAAACCAAGAGAACATCAAATTTATTTTATTTATTTATTTATTTATTTATTTAACGCTTTTCTATACCGCACTATTCGGCATCAGCGCGGTTTACAAGGAACAAGTTGGTACAATGTGGAACAGCGATCCATTGAACTTACATAAAACAAGGAGTTGAAACATGGATAACAGGTGAACTTTATACATAATATACACAAGGGGAATTTAAACATGGATAACAATTGAACTTTATACATTATATACAAAAGGGGATTGCATCATAGCTGAGTTTATGATACAGGCCCTAAAGGGGAAGGTTGGGTGAGGTGGAGAGTTGTCATATGAGATTGGTTAGGCAGCATTGGATTGAGAGACTGTAAGGATGTGTGATGCCGTCTAGGTGATGCTGTCAGAGTTACAAAAGTGTTGTATAAATAGGTGCTGTTTGAGGGCTTTTCTGAACTGGGGGAGGTTGTTTATGGACCAGATTTCTGTTGGGAGGGAGTTCCAGCATGAGGGGGCAAACAAGGCAAAGGCACGCTTTCTAGTGGAATTGTTGCATTTTGTGATGGCTTTTGGAAGGAGAATGGTATTGCAGGATGTGGTTCTTCTTGATCTGTTGTCTGGTGTAGTTTTAATCAGGTCTGACAGGATAGTTGCGGTGATACCGTTGACTGCTTTGAAGGTCATGGTTAGGATCTTAAATGTGATCCTGTATTGGATGGGGAGCCAGTGAAGGTTCTTCAGAATGGGGGTGATATGGTCTCTGCGAGACACTCCATAGAGGGTTCTAGCTGCGGTGTTCATTGCCAGCTGCAAGGGGTTTATCGAGCTCTTTGGGAGGCCAAGTAGGATGGAATTGGCGTAATCGAAGTGGGGCATGATTATGGCCTGGAAGACTGTTCTGAAGTCATTTGGTTCCAGAGTGTTCTTTATGAGGCGTAGTGTCCGTAGTTTATGGTAGATTGTCCTGATGGTATTGTCTATATGAGCATGCATGTCCAGGTGCTGATCAAGTGTTATGCCTAGGTATTTGATAGTTGTCTTGAAGATGAGTTCTGCATTGTTCACCTTGATTGATGAGGGGGGAGTGAAAGAATGGTCTCTTCCAATGAATAAGACTTCAGTCTTTTTTAGATTTATCCTGAGCATTTGGTTGTGTAGCCAGTCTGTGACGGCGTTGAAGCATGAGGAGAGCTGGTCAAGGTTTGGATGGTCTGTGTCTATCGGGGTGAACATTAGGACATCGTCGGCATATACTAGGCAGTTGATGATAAAGGACCGGATAAGGCTGCAGATGGGCTGCATATAGATATTGAATAATAGGGCTGAGAGGGATGAGCCTTGTGGAACGCCTTTTTCTAGTGGGAAAGGGTCTGATAATGAGGAGCCGGAACGGACATGTTGCAATCTGTTACTCAGGTATGATGCGCACCATGATAGTGCATTGCCATGGATGCCCTTCTCAGCGAGGCGAGAAAGGAGTATCTTGTGGTCCACCAAGTCGAAGGCGGCTGCGATGTCCAGAAAGATAAGGGTGAAACCCTTCCTGATGTTATCGAGCCCGATGGTAAGGGAGTTGAATAGTGTAGTCAGAAGGGTATCCACCCCATGAGACTCGCTGAACCCATGCTGGCAGCAATCAAGGGGAGCGTTGTTTTCAATGTGATGGGTTAGTTGCTGTTGGACTGTTTTTTCCATGATTTTAGCTAGGAGCGGGATGCTCGATATAGGCCTGTAAGAATCCATCTTTGTAGGGTCAAGCTTTTTGTTCTTCAGTAGGGGTCTTATCGAGGTTTGTTTCAGGTCCTGTGGGAATATCCCTGACATGAAGGATGTTCCTATTAGTTTGGCAAGGAAAGGGCTGAGGTCTGATTTTAGCACTTTTATCCATTGTGCCGGACATAGGTCGTTCGGAGCTGTGGTGGTGTTAATGCTTGTGATGGTATCTTGGATCTCCCTTGCTGATGGGGGGGAGAAGGAGTTAAGAATGTGGTGGTTGTCTGCTGTCCCATTTAGAGGGGAGGAGTCGGGAGGTAGCGAGATTGTATGTTCCAGGAGGTGGTGATTTGCAGGGGCAATGTGTTGGCTCGTCTTTGAGCGAAGGTAGTCCACATATTCTGGGGGGGTCAGGTAAATTTGTTTGGTTGGAGGAGGGTTCCTTTGCCAGATTTTTGACCAGATTGAATAATTCCCGTGGTTTGTTTATGGCTTTCAGTAGGACATCTGAGTGGTATTGTTTCATTCTTGTGGATACAGCTGTTCTATGAACGTCGAGGTGGGTGTTATAGGCTTCCTGGTTCTCGGTTGTCCTTGATTTGCGCCATCGCTTTTCAAGTTGACGCAACTGGTGGAGGGACGCTGTAAGTTCAGATGAATACCAAGGTGCTTTTTTCCTACCCCTGTAGTTTTTCTTGGTAGTTGGGACGTTACTTACTGCATTGAGGGACTTGTTCCATAGTGTTATCATGTCATCGAGGTTGAGTTCGGATGTTTCAAGGAGAGGGTGTATTTTCCCAATGATCTCGTGCTCGTTGAATGGGAGGTAGCGTGTCCGAGTAGTAATGGTGTTATCCACTGGGGTGGGGGGGGTAGTTAGATCCTCGAAGGGAAGGCAGTGAGAATCTAATTAAACTGTGGTCAGACCATGGTACTGGACTCAGTGAGAGATTGAACTTGTGAGAGGGGTAGTTGGTTATTTGAGGAGCAAATATCAAGTCAAGAGTGTTTCCCTTGATATGAGTGGGGGAGTTAATTATTTGAGTGTAACCTAGTGCATTGAGGGCATCAAGGAAGGCCTTGGCTTGGGTGTCTTGCAGTTCAGGGAGATTAAAGTCCCCTAATACCCAGTTTGCTGTACGGGGTTTGCTAGGGTTGCATGCTAGGTCAACAATTACTGAGAGGTCATCAGGTATTGGGGAAGGTGCTCTATATATCAGGTTGATGGTATGGTTCTTGTTTGTTATGGATATATAATCGAGATGGGGGGAACTATTAGAGGAGATGAGCTGGAATTGTAGGCTTTCCTTAGTGAGGATGATTACTCCACCCCCTGTTCGGTCTGACCTGTGACATCAGTGTATGGCAAAAGAAAGAGGGACGTGTTGGTGGAGGAGGACAGAGTCTGAGGTAGACATCCATGTCTCTGTGATGCATAGGATGTCGAGATCGTGATCAGCAAGAATTCCAGTGATGGCAGGCCATTTCTTGCGAATGGAGCGGGCGTTAATGAGTGCACACTTCAGGTTATGGGGGGGGTGGGGGTCTCGGGTTTAGGTGGGAGGGTCTGCTGGATGGCGACGTAGATAAGATGGGGGTGTAGGGCTTGCCCATGTCTTTCGGGTTGTATGTAGGGGGGTGTGTGATGTCTCTTCCATGCACTATGTAGAACAGGGATGGAGTTATAGGTGAGGACTTGGGAGTGGTGCAGGAGGGCGAGAAGCATGCAATAAACTACAAGGATATGTAGTGAAGTTGATGCTGTGGGTGGGTTCATGGTGCAAGTGTGGATCAGATACAACTGACAACAAGTGTGGATCAGATACAACTGACAACAGTGTAGTGGTGATAGGACAGAGACAAGTTGCAGTACACTGGTAGATTATGATAGTAGTAAGGTTACTGGTAGTAGTATAGTTATTAAGTAACAGCACGGCTAGTGGCGACAATAATAACAATGGTAAGGTTGTTTGAAACAATGTAGTAATTAACTAACTATCAGGCAGGCTACTGACAATAGTATTGTAGCAGCTGATAAAAGTATAATAGCAATAGTGTAGTAGTTAGATATCCGGCAGGCTACTGACAATATTATAATGGCAATAGGAGTACTGTTCACAGGATAATGGTGATTATTATCAATAGGACTACAGGCAGTAATGTAATAACAATGTAGCAGAGTTATTGAGAGGTTATACTTGCGCAGAAGCAGGGGAGAACAATCATCAACAAAAATCCTATCAAAAACAAGCTCTATTCATTATAACATAAGATTCAGACTGAAAGTAAGCATAAACTAATCAATCAACTAAAAATGAAAACCGGATTGTATTGGTAAAATGCTGAGCTGTATTTTTTGCATTAGTCTAAGCTTTGTCGGGGGGAAAATGCCGTCTCCTGCACTGAACACTTTTGTACTATAAAAGATATTTAAAACAAACATGTAAAAAAATAAATATTTAAAAAATAAGTTAAGAAACATTTTTTAAACCACAAACTGAAAGGGTCAATAAATTATAAATGAAAAAACAGAGGAGATAAATAAAACACTGAGCTATATTCTAACATGAGTCTAAACTGTGTTAGCGGGAAGTGACATCTCTTACACTAAACCTTTATTTAAAGAGGATATTTAAAAGAATAAAACAAACATGTTAAAAAATAAATATCTAAAAAGCAAGTTAAAAAATTAATGTAAGACCACAAACTTAAACAAGTCAGAAAAATGTGAATGAAAAATGGAGAGAGGTTCAAGCTGTATTGGCAGGAAACACCAGGTTTAAAAAGGTATGAATAAGTTCCTGGAGGAAAAGTCTTTAAACTATTATGAAAGTGGACTGGGGCAATCTACTGCTTATCCCTGGTATAAGCTTCGTGGAATCTGTCTACATTTTGGGAACCTGACAGGTACTTATGTAAAGATTCTGGGCTTGTTGGATATCTTTGGTCCGACCTAGTATGGTATATCTTGTGATCTTAAGAACTTCCAGACTCTCCTATACAGAAAGCAAAACTGGCGGAACACCACACCTGGGTCACATACGCAAAACACAGACAGCCCCTCACCAGTACAGAGCAAGTAATTATAATTAGAAACAGAAATTTGCAAACAAAACTGAAAACCCTTAAGAAATCAGACTCTACATGCAGTGCAACACCAAACAGAAATAGAAATGCATTTCCTCTTATACTGAGCAAAATAGAGACTTCAGAGATGCACATTTCCCAAAGCTGACACACTCCAGTTAATTCAACATAAAATATGTTTTCTATCTTTGTTGTCTGAATATGCTACTTTTTCAGTCATATGGGTCCCAGTCTCTTTTTTCTGCTTTCTTCTGCTTGTTTCCTCCTAACGTTTTTCGGCGTGCTACCCATTTGATTTCTCTTCTCTCTTCCAGTGTTTGTCCATTCCTCTCTTACAGCTGTCTCTGACATCGATCTTTCACTCTCATTTCTTTCTATTCTACCTGTCCACTCAAATTGTGCCCTTCTCCTCATCTTCCACTCTCAGTCTCCTTCTTTTTACTTATCAACTTTCCATTCCCTTCACTTATCCCCTGCCCAAATCATCTCTCTCACTCTTACCCTCTCCCTAGCTCTCCTATTCTCTATCTCATTCCTTCTGCAACTTCTCATTCACTTCTGTCCTTCACCCATCCTCCTTCTTATCCCACTTGCATCCCCTGTACTCACCCCCTTCCCAGTCTTATCCACTTTTCTGCCTCCTACCCCATCACCAGCCTCAGTGCCTTCCCTGTAATTCCCTCCAGCCCCTTTGTTCTATCTATAATCATCACCCAGTCTCCTTTTGCCACTTCCCCAGCTTTATTTCCAACATCTTCTCATTCATCTTCTTGCCAGCCTACCCCATGACTTCTACCATTGCTTTCAACACCTCCCTTCCCCCCTCAATCCAGCATCCTCCTTTCCCCTCTCTACCACTCAGTACAGTGTAGTCCTCTTTCCCATCCCCTTTCTGCTCTGTCCAGCATTGCCCTTTCCCCTTCCACCCATAATCTAGCATTGTCCCCTTTCCACTACCCCTTCAGTCCAGCATTGACTCCTTTGCCCTTTCTTCCCCCAGTTCAGTATGTTCATCCCTCCCCTTCAAGTCTAATTTCCTCTGTCAGAAACAGCGGCACTACAAACCTTGGCTTTTTAAATTTCAGCTAAGGTGTCTTCCCAGGTCACACCACATCCTGCTGTTCTCATTAAATGCTTCACTTCTGGAGCATAGGGTCAGTTCCAAGTCAAAAGCGGTGGATCGGAAGAGAAGCATTTAATGAAAACAACAGGCTGCAGCGCAAGACAGGAAGGAGCTGAATATAAAACCCATGTGTGTGTTGTCACTCCTGCCCCTACCTGCTGGAATTTGTGCATCTGTCTTCTCTTGCTGCTGGAGTTCCATACTGCCGCTATCACCGCCTCTCAGAGTTTATGCCTTTCTTGCCGTCCACTGCTGGAGTCCTGCCTCTGCCACCACCCCCTGCCAGAATTTGTGCACCTTTCTCGTCCTGTCACTCCCTGTTGCATATTGTTCCTCCTTCAGAGCTCCAGTCTTAGGACTGGGTGAGGTTCAAAGCAGTGGGACATTATACTTACAAGTTTGGAGTTGGATCAGTACTAGTCCGAAAATAGTATTACCCCATTGTTGAATGCTTATCAGCATCAGACTTTGTAGACGGTTCAGGCAGTAAGTATAAAAAATGATGCTTTTATGAATTCATTGACCATACTTTGATTATTAGCTTATAGACAGTTGTCCTTTAAGGACTTCATATCTATTTAAAAATCACTGTGAATTTTTTTTGTTAAAGTAACATAGTAAATGATGGCAGATAAAGACCAGCATGGTCCATCCAGTCTGCCCAGCAAGATACAGCAAGAGTAGGTGCACCTGTTGCTCTGTGCAGGCCACCCCTCCCCATGTCTTTGTTTAGGGGTGGACCCACCACTCCATGTGGGACACCTCTATTTGTTGAGAAGTTAGATGGTTCAGTTTATTTTGTTTTTATTCTGTTGCTGTAAATGGATCTGCTGTGCTTGTCCCATGCTGTTTTGAATTCTGTCACTGTGTTTGCCCCCACCACTTCCATTGGTTATTTATTTTGCTGCATTTATATCCTGCTTTTCACTGCGTCAAGGCAGTTGGGGGATACATTAAATAGTAAAATAGTTATCTCCAAGTTATAATACCCTGTTCAATGTAATTTCAGTTCGTTCAATGTAAACCGCACTGATGTAGAATAGCGCGGTATATAAGAGAATGTAAAATAAATAAATAAATTTAACATGAGGGGATATGAGACACATACACTAATACTTACAGGTAACATTTGCAATGGAGGGTTAAGTAGCTTGCCCAAGACCACAAGGAGCACCTGTGGGACTAGAAACCCCAGTCCTTCTGGCCCAAGGTTGCTGTCCTCTAGTGGGATTTGAACCACCAACCTTCCAGTCTGTGGTACCTTGCCCCAACAACTAGGCCACTCCTCCCCCTGGTTATGAATTAATATGGATCACTGGGTATTCATTGATTAAGAAAGAACCATGTTTGACAGCTTTTCTAATAATTTGTTGGCTGTTAGCAGCTGAGAGACAGGACATGCTAAGCAGAAACATCATGATGTCATAATATGGTGAGACTATGGATATATGGTTAATAGGATAACATAAAAGTAAATGTGCAACTGAAATTTCACAGCCAACGGTTCCTCGGACACCGACGCTGAAAGAAATCAGTCAGTGCTGCCGAGAAAGTTAGAAAGTGGAGCTCTAGAGATTACAGGGTAGAGGTTGCAGATGGAAATCTGAGGAGCGCCATAAAAGCTGTGTTGAATTGCTAATGAGAAGTTGAAGATGCTATCTACCCTTGACACAGCATTGCAAAACGTGAGAGCATGTCTCCTCGGCCTGCAACCTTACAGTCATCTTTAACTCCTCCCTCTCCTTCTCCACACATACGAGTGATAGCTAAAACCTATTGTTTCTTTCTCTATAACATCAGCAAAATTTGCCCCTTCCTTTCTTAACACACCACTGACATTTATCCACTCTTTAGTCACCTCCTGTCTAGACTATTGCAACCTCCTCCTTGCTGGTCTCCCTCTGAATCGTCTCTCTACCCTTCAATCTGTTCAGAACTCAGATGCATGGCTAATCGTCTGCCAGCTTTGATGGGATCATATAACCCCTCTTCTCAAGTCGCTTCATTGACTCTGTATCCATTTCCATATCCAGTTCAAACTTCTCCTACTGACCTGTAAGTGCACTCATTCTGCTGCTCCTCACTACCTTTCCTCTTTTATCTCTCCCTACACTCTTCCTCGGGAACTCCGCACTTCTGGCAGATCCCTTCTATCTGTGCCCTCCTCTTCTACTGCCAACACCAGACTTTCAGCCTTCCACCTTGCTGCTCCTTATGTCTGGAACAAACTATCTGAGTCTGTACATCAGTCTTCATCTCTAACCCTTTTCAAATCCAGGCTAAAAACTCACCTCTTCAAGGCTGCTTTTGGATCCTGATCTGTGTAGTCTCCTGTTCTCCAACTAAATGTTTCCTTACCATTCCCCTAGACATATTCTTGTGCCCAGCTGTTGTGTTGTCTGTCTTGACTAGAATGTAAGCTCTGACGAACAGGGACCATCTTTTACATGTGTCTGTACAGTGCTGTGTACACCTCGTAGTGCTATACAAATGATCAGTGGTAGTAGTAGTGTAAATAACAGCATCTCTACTAAATTGGTGTCTGAAGTAGTTCTACTAAATAGTAACATATTAGAGTATAACACTAATAGTATGAGAACAAAAGTATATGCTGTATGACTGATAGGGATGATTTTTCAATATTTCTATGTTGAATAATAATACATTAAAGTAAAAAGGACTTTCGCTACTTGGATCCAATAGAATTACACTAGTGGACCAGAAATTGTATGGAGTGTGACATAAAAAATATTAATATGTTTATGGTATTAAGAAATCTCTGGACAGGCCAAGGTTTGTTTGGATGTGGTGATTAAAATCCGACCTCTTATAGTAGGCTTTTTGTATCACCTTATTTTATAAAGACAGCATAAGTGCCTATGGGCCTTATTTAGTAGACTCCTAGATCAAGTCCACATAGTACCCAGAAGCCAATTTGTAAGTGTACAAAAGCTCAGTGGGTTGCAAGCAGGATCAGAACTGGAGTTGGAGTTGGAGCCTGAGGCGAAGGTGGTAGGAGTGGGGAAAATGGAGCAAGATTAAAGGTTTTGCGAAGAGTGCCAAATATCCTTGCACCAGCCCAGGCTGCTTCAAGACTTGCCAGGTTATCAAGCAAATCCTTATCTTCAGCTGGTATGATGGCTCACACTAGAAATTGACAGAAGAGGGAGCCTGCTTATAACCATCCGAAATATCAGCCTTGAAAGGCAAAGGCTGGAATCCTATCTCTAAGCCACCAGAGATTCAGATCAAAGGGAAAACCAAGGGATATTACTTACTCTTCAGTTGCCAGGGAGCTAGACACACCCATGTTAAGACCTCACTGGTCCAGTGTAGGGTGTGACCCAATTGGAAACTTAATATAAAAAGTGCATAAGGGAAACATCTCTGCCGGTATGATAGAGTCCTGGGATATGCCAACCACAAACTCTGTCCATCCGTCCTTCTTGCATCTCCTTGCTTGGTTCCTGCTCCATGCCTGATGCTCCAGTACAAGGGTATCAAGCATCCTAGTCAAACCTTTAGCTTTGTTCCTTTCAATTAACTTTCAAGATCCTAATTCCCCTTCTAGAGAATTTGATAATCAAATTGATCAGTCACAATCACCCAACATCATCCCTCCCAGAACAAACTTGTAAAAATGCATAACTGGACATCAGCTTTTAAATATTATCACCCTCCCATACACTCCCATTTCTTACTCCTCCCCTCCACTTTCCCCAACAATACACAACCTTTGTTTGACATAATTACTGTTATTTGAGCATGTTACGGTCTATTGACCACAGTTACCAAATGTAATCGTTCTGTTTGATGTTACTATAGTTATATGTGAAACAGTTAATGCTTTTGTTCCCTATAAACCACTTTGATTCCTGGATAAAGAGGCATAAAAAAAGCAGAAAGATAAATATATAAAGAAATAAATATTAAGCTATGTTTCACATATACAGTGCATTGCAAAAGTATTCATCCCCTCTTTGTTTGTCCTGTTTTGTCTTATTACAACCTGGAATTAAAATGTAGTTTTGGGGGTCAGCACCATGTGATATACACAACATGCCTTTGACTATGAAGGTGCAAAATATCCTTTATTGTGACACAAACAATAATTAAGACAAAGAAAAAAACACTGAAAGCAGGAGGGTGCATATGTGTTCACCCCCCCCCCCCAAAGTCAATATGCTGTAGAGCCACCTTTTGCTGCAATTATAGCTGCAAGTCTCTTGGGGTATGTCTCAATTAGCTTAGCATATCTAGCCACTGGGATTTTCACCCATTCCTTAAGGCAAAATTGTTCCACCTCCTTCAAGTTAGATAGGTTGTGTTGATGTACAGCAATCTTCAAGTAATGCCATAGATTCTCAATTGGACTGAGATTTGGGCTTTGACTAGGCCATTCCAAGACATTTAAATGTCTCCCTTTAAACCAGTTTTAGCAGTATGTTTAGGGTCATTGTCCTGCTGGAAGGTGAACCTTCATCCCAGTCTCAAATCTCTGGCAGACTGAAACAGGTTTCCTCAAGAATTGCCCTGTATTTAGTGCCATCCATCATTCCTTCAATCCTGATCAGTTTTCCTGTCCCTGCCAAAGAAAAACATCCCCATAACATGATGCTGCCACCACCAAGTTTCACTGTGGAAATGGTGTTCTTGGGGTGATGGGAAGTGTTGGGTTAGCGCCACACATGGTGTTTACCATGATGGCCAAAAAGTTCAATTTTCATCTCATCTGACCAGAGAACCTTCATCCATGTGTTTGGGGGGTCCGTCACATGCTGTTGTGCAAACACCAAACATGTTTCCTTAATTCTTTCTTTAAGCAATGGCTTTTTTTCTGACCACTCTTCCATAAAGTCCCACTCTGTGGAGTGTATGCTTATAGTGGTCCTATGGACAGATATTCCCATCTCCGCTGTGGATCTTTGCAGCTCCTTCAGTGTTATCCTTGGTGTCTTTGTAGCATCTCTGATTAATGCCTTCCTTGCCTGGTCTGTGAGTTTTGGTGGGCAGCCTTCTCTTGTCAGGTTTGTAGTGGGGCCATATTATTTCCATTTTGTTATAATGGATTTAATGGTGCTTCGTGGGATACTCAGAATTTGAGATATTTTTTTATATCCCAGCCCTGATCTATACTTCTCCACAACTTTGTCTCTGGCCTGTTTGGAGTGCTCCTTGATCTTCATGTTGCTTGCTTAGTGGTGTTGCAGATTCAGGGGACTTTCAGAACAGGTATATTTTATACAGGCATCATGTGACAGATCATGTGATACCGATTGCACACAAGTGGACCCTAATCAACTAATTATGTGACTTCTGAAGTTAATTGGTTGGACCAGATCTTATTTAGGGGTTTCATAGCAAAAGGGATGAATACATATGCACTCACAACTTTTCAATTTTTACTTTTTTTTTTTTATTTATACAAGGTCTTTTATTGTCATTTCACTTCACCAATTTGTACTATATTGTTAGGTCCATTACGTAATATCCAAATGAACCTCCATTTTCATACTAGGTTGTATGTAATGCAACAAAACAGGACAAAAGCCAAGGGCATGAATACTTTTGCAAGGCACTGTACATATATAAAGAGAAATTTAGTTAAGTGGTAGTTAATGCATTTGATTTTAATTAGTGAGTGTACTCTGGTTTTTCCTGTTCTATCTTTATTGTGTTAATTCTGTTTATGTTTGTGGTTTGTCAATGATTTTATGGTTGTAGAATGTAAACCTCATTAAATGGAATCAACCAGTAGTGTGGAATATAGGTTGGTTTAAAATAATTAAATAGAGGGGGTCATTTTAGAAGCCCTATTTGTGCTTTTGGTGTCCAAAAATGGGCATAGAGCCTTTATAGAAGCTGACTCTAAGGATGTCCCCAGTGTGAGGACGTCCAGGTCTAAATGAGGGAGTGGTGAAGGCATGGCCAGGGCATTCCTGGTAATCTGGGTATCCCTGCCTGATCTCAGAAATATCATGGACATCAGGGATCACGTCTGTTTAGACCTGCTCCAGGCACATGAAAAAAAATGCTTGTTTTGGCTGAAAAATATCCAGAGGGTATTCGAAAGGGCATTCAGCCACAAAGGATTACAATTTTGCAGGAAACAAAATACACTGTAGAATCACTATGGATTGAAATTCCATGAAAAAGGGGAAAGAAATGGCAGTGGGGGTGTACTACCGACCACCTGGCCAGAATGAACAAATGGATGATGAAATGCTCAAAGAAATCACATACGTTAACAGAAGTTACAACACAGTAATAATGGGTGATTTAAATTACCCCAGTATCGACTAGGTCAGTGTCAAAATAAAGTTTCTATATGAACTAAATGACTGCTTCTTGGAGCCGCAGATTCATGAACCAACAAGAGGGGAAGCCATTTTCGACCTAGTCCTTAATGGAACACAAGATCTGCTGCAAGTGATACGGGTGTTGAGGACACTTGGCAATAGTGATCATAGCATAATTGTGTTTGATTTAATAAATGGAGGAAGGACAGCAAGGAAAGCCACAATACTACCTTTTTACTTTCAAAAGGGAGACTGATAAAATGAGGAAAATAGTTAAGAAAAAATTAAAAGGAGTAACTGCAAAGGTTAAAGATTTATATCAAGCATAGACATTGTTTAAAAATGCTATCTTGGAAGCCCAGACCAGGTGTATTCCATGCTATAAGAAAAGTGGAAAGAAGTCCAAAAAACTGCCAGCATGGTTTAAAGGTGAGGTTAGAGAGGCTGTTGTAGCAAAAAAAGAATATTTCAAGAAATGGAAAAAGGAGATAAATGACAAAAACTGGAAACAACATAAGCACTGGCAAGTCAGATGCAAGGCATTGATAAGGCAGGCAAAGAGAGAATTTGAGAATAAGTTTGCTGTGAAAGCAAAAACGTATAATACTTTTTCAAATACATTCATAGCAAAAAAACTGTGACAGAGTCAGTTGGACCATTAGATAATAGAGGGGTAAAAAGGGCACGAAGAGGGGACAAGGTCATAGTGGAGAGACTGAATAAATTATTTGTTTTGGTCTTTACTGAGGAAGATATAGGGAAGTTACCCATGACTGAAATATTATTTAAAGGTGATGCTGCAGATGAATTGAAAAAAATACTGATACACCAAGAAGATGTATTACAACTATTTTATAAACTGAAGAGTAGCAAATCCCCTGGACCAGATGGTATACATCCAATGGTATTGAAAGAACTCAAATATGAGATTGCAGACCTACTATTAGTAATCTGTGAACTATCATTAAAATCATCTAGAATACCTGAAGATTGGCAAATGGCCAATGTATTGTCAATTTTTAAAAAGAGTCCAGGGCTGATCCGGGAAACTACCGGCCAGTGAGCCTGATATCAGTACAAGGCAAAATGGTAGAAACATCATAAAGAACAAAATTACTGAACATGTAGACAGTCATTGTTTAATGGGAGAAAGCCAACATTACTAGCCAAGGAAGGTCTTGTCCTACTAATCTGTTATATTTTTTTGAAGGTATGAACAAACATGTAGACAAAGGTGGGCCGGTCAATATAATGTATCTGGAATTTAAGAAAGCCTTTGGCAAGGTCCCTCATGAGAGACTCTTGGTAAAATTAAAGTAATGGGATAGGAGGCAGTCTACTATTGTGGATCAGGAACTGGTTGAAAGATAGAAAGCAGAGGGTAGGGCTGAATGGTCAATTTTCCTAATGAGGAAAGGTGAATAGTGGAGTACTCCAGGGACTTGTGCTGGGTCCACTACTTTTTAACATATTCATAAATATCCTAAAAATGGGAATAATGAGTGAGGTAATTTGTAAATGACACAAAATTATTCAAAGTTGTTAAAACCCAAGATGATTGTGAAAAATTGCCAGAGGACCTTGATAATTTGGAAGACTGGGCATCCAAATGGCAGATGACATTTAATGTAGACAAGTGCAAATTTATGCACCTAGGAAAGAACAACTCAAACTATGGTTACACGATGCAAGGTTCCACATTAGGAAGCACCACCCAGGTAAAAGATTTAGGTGTCATTGTGGATGACATGTTGAAACCCTCTACCCAGTGTGCAGTGGCGGCCAAGAGAGCAAATAGAATGCTAGGAATCATAAGGAAAGGAATGGAGAATAAAACAAAGAATATTATAATGCCTCTTTATCGTTCCATGGTGTGACCACACCTTGAATATTGTGTGTAATATGGTCGCTGCATCTTAAAAAGGATATAGCGGAATTAGAAAAGGTACAGAAAAGAGTCACCAAAATTGTAAAGGTGATGGAAGGATACCCCTATATGGAGAGGTTTAAAAGGCTAGGGCTCTTCAACTTGGAAAAGAGACAGCTGAATGGAGGTATGATAGAGTCTATAAATTAATGAATGGAGCGGAATGGGTAAATGTAGATCGATTGTTTACGCCATCAAAAAGTAGAAAGACTAGTGAACATGAAATGAAGCTACAGTGTAACCTGTAACGAGAATAATAGAAAATATTTTTTCACTCAAAACGTAATCACACTCTGGAATTCATTACCAGAGAACGTGGTAAAATCTGTTAGTATTGCTGGGTTTAATAAAACGTTTGGACAAGTTCCTGAAGGAAAGGTCCATAAACCATTATTAAAGAGGACCCTGGAAATCCACTGCTTGTTCCAGTACAATCAGCATGGAACCTGTGTGTCTTTTTGGGAAACTGCCAGGTACTTGTGACCTGGATTAACCACTGTTGGAAACAGGATACTGGGCTTGATGGACCATGGTCTGACCCAGTATGGCATTTCTTATGTTCTTAGAAGAAAGGACTCCATCATACTAAGTACTCAGCACAATGTTAGTGATTGCAGCAATTCCTATTCTTAGCCCACTACTCTAACCATTCGGCTCTTCTAGAGGTCTAGGTTCTGAAATACGGTTCTGAGGATGTCTATGTAGACCGCCTCACAACAAGCATATCAAGCATGCCCACATTTGTGAAATCATGTCTGCACCATGCTTGCTTTTTTTTCCCACACTTTCTGGCTTAGACATCACAAATTGCACTTAGATGTCCCTTCTAAAATTCCCCTCCACATAAAAAATAGACATAATGAAGACAATTTCCAAATGCTATTTACTCAGGTAAATGGGTTATTTGAAAAGTACCTGCCCTCTCTGCTATGCTCACTTGCCAACATAGTGAATGTGACTGAATGATCAGTCACAATTCTTTGAAAAATATTTACTGCTTGACAACCTGACATGCATGTCGGGCTTATGATGTGGAAATGTTTAGGCCAAAAATGAAAAATCCTTTAAGAGCTCTGAATTGGCTTTCTTTAAAATAAAATATAAAGCATTTTTTAAAGGGCAGGAGAAGCTATGCATGACTGTAGGCCCCATAGCTTTGGCAAATAAATGACTTTGCTTTACTATAGTGGGGCCTCTCTGTTGACCTAGAATTGAATAGACATTATTTACAGTTGAAAGCGGCATTAGAGAAGACCTCCTAGGACAGTAGCACTGCAAAGCTTTGCAGCTTATCTGTTAATGAAAAATACAAATAAAATTAATGAAAACATTCAATTAAAGCCTTTGCCTGCATTCTACACATACACTCTCCTACTGTAACCAGAAAACCTAATAAGAAAAATAAACTAGAAAAATACATTAAGGAAAGATAAGTGAACTAGACTTGGCATGAAAATAAACAGATCAGAAGTGTGAAAAATGCTAATTAAAGTAGCTGTTAACTAGGAAGGCCTGTCTAACACATTTCTAAAAATTGACCCAAGAGAGTTTTGGAGAAAGGAAAAATGCTTTTAAAATTAAGACCTACTTGTTCTGTGAAATCTAAATCCATTTTACACATTTAAGTATCACATTTAAACATTATTTTGTCCATCTTTGCAAATTTGTTTAGCTTGCTTCTAGTACTGTGATGATTTTCTTCTTCTAACTCTTGAAATGCAGCATAAAGGCAAATTTGAACTAGTACGTGGAGATCAGAATTGAAACACTGAGGTGGGGGCATACAGAATTCCATTGATAATTTTAAAAAACAGCTCTGCCAAATGTGGAGCCTTTTTTAAAATAGTGTGGGACTACATGGGGGGTTATTCTGAGCCACGAATAATGGGGCTGGATGTCCCAATAGGATATCCATCCCCGCTATTCGTTGCTTCTCCTGCCCCCGAATAACTTCCCCGCCAGCTGTACAGGGACGTTAGACAGGGGCAGGGAATGTGCAGCCCAGGGCGGAGTCTGGGCAGGTAGTGGGCGGTCGCTAGCTCTGGATGTGCAGGGAGGATTCTAATGTCAGCCCTTTACATCCCGGGCCGGCAACATGTTCGGGGAAGTTATTCCACCTCCATGGTGGAATATCTTCCTTGGACATGTTCTTTTTACAATGCCAGGGCGTGGATGGGGCAGGGGGACGAGGGGACGGGAGCCAGGGGACATTCCCCACATCTTGACCCTGGCCTCAGAAGGCCAGATCGGGGGTCAGGCTGAGGGGAATAACCACTTTTTGCAGGCGGCCGGCATCGCGTCTCTTCAATGGAGCCGCAGTGCCATGGCGCCGCAGCTCCATTAAAGAGCCTTGACTGAGTTAGCTGGGGACAGTCCTGCATGTGCAGGCCAGACTGAATCACAGCCCTGGCCTGCACATGCAGGACTGTTCGCGATTCTGATCCCGCGGGGCTAGATGTGCCCTGTGGGATTAGAATCGCGATCCTCTCTGTACTTCCGGTTCAGACCAGATGTAAGAGGGGATCTACGTCTGGGACAGAATCGGGTCCCATTTATATTTCCAAAGAGGTAGATCCAACGGAGGCATTTTATAAATCCATAGGTGGGAACTCAGCAGAGGCAGCTCGGCAACCTTCCACACACCCTTTATAGAATCCTGTCTTCAGGTACAATCAAAGATAAATATTTACATTTGGTTTCAAATTCAGAAAAAAATGAGCTTTTCAATGTACTCTGTATCACTATATATGCTGCAGGAATTTTATTTATGGTCTCTAATGTGCTAACGCTTTGATAAGGTAGGCTAGGCTAGACAAGGCTATATATCCTTCCATAAGCTTTAGAAACAAAGAATGTGCAGGGTAAGTTTGTATTTTGCTTTGATTCTTATTTTTAGGGATACATTTTCATAAACGGAACAGTAAGGGTCGTATTTTTGTCCAAGCTGATTTCCCCCAGTACTGTTTCCAGAAGTTTTCCTTTCTCTAGTTCAGTAAAATCTTTGAGCTCAGTATGTGCATATCCCTTCTTCTTCTTTGCCCCTGTACGTAGGTGCTATTATATAAAGACATATAGGCATCTATGTATTTTTACAAAACGTCAGCATAAGCAGCAAGAATGATGCCTGTCATGCAAGTGCAGATATTTGCTGGTGCTTGGCAGAATCTGTAAATGCCCATCCCTAGATTATTTGCATATATGTGTAAATTAACATATTTTAAATCTGTGCACGAACTTGCCTGTTCTCCACTTAAGCTTCACGTCTGTACAAACCTACCAGCAAAGTACGTGTCATCATGTCAACATGCCTACCTTTACACCGGTTGGAATTGTATACTATTGATGCATTTATGTGGTCACTTACACGCAAAAATGACTTTTAAAATTACCCCCATATTATATTGTTGTTCTGTTATATTGATATATATATTACACACTCACTCTTATAGACTCTTATTAACATTATACCTAAAAAGTCCAACCGAACATCCCGACCATACATTAAAATTAATACACACAAAATAAACTCTCAACAGCTCTGAATACCACTTCAGAGCTTCAGGTATTCAGAGCTCTGGAGAGTTTATTTTGTGCGTATTAATTTGAATGTATGGTTAGGATGTTCGGTTGGACTTTTTAGGTATAATGTTAATAAGAGTCTATAAGAATAACTCTTGAAGGACTAGAAAAGGGGACTGTTACTTCAGGAGAGAGATCTGCAATTGTGAGTATATACTTCTGGGAATTTTCTGAAAGGAATTCTTTCTATTAAAGCTATTTAATCTGTGAACCCACTATTTTTTGTTAAATCAGTCAGGGCCTAGTAGCAGCAGTTTAAGTTTAAATTTCAAACACAGAAGAAAACTTTCTGGTTACATTTCATACCCAGCAGAGGGCTTGTAGTTTTAATTTAATAGTCACTCCGGGCCTAGTATCTGCAAAGTACTTTTAGTTTAAATTTAAAACACAGAAGAGAGTTTTCTGGTTAAATCTGGAACCCAGCAGAGAGCTGTAGTTTAAATTTAATAGTCACTCAGAGTCTAGCATCAGCAAAGTACTTTTAGTTTAAATTTAAAACACAGAAGAGAGCTTTCTGGTTAAATTTGGAACCCAGCGATGAGAGCTTGTAGTTTAAATTTAATAGTCACTCAGGGCCTAGCATCAGCAAAGTGTTTTTAGTTTAAATTTAAAACACAGAAGAAAGCTTTCTGGTTAATTTAGAACCCAGCAGAGAGCTTGTAGCTTAAATTTCATAATAAGTTAGAGCCTAGCAGCAGCAAAGAGCTATAAGTTAAATCAAATAAGAATATAGATTAGTACAAAATGCAAAACAGGGTCAGTACTCTTTGAGCAGCAAGTAAAGTCTTCTAGAGACCTTTACAAAGAGGCCTTCTATCTAGGGGGCAAGAGACCTGTGAAACCTCTTCAATAGGTGTTATCACCAGGTGGCAGGTCAAAAGGCCATTTTGAAAGACTCCTTCTATCCAAGCAAGGACTGTTATCCAGGAAGTTGGTCACAGCTTACCTCAGCAGCACAGGCATAAATAGCTCAACCAGAGCTCTGTGACCCTCAGTCTTGAAGGACTAGAAAAGGGGACTGTTACTTCTGGAGAGAGATCTGCAATTGTGAGTATATACCTCTGGGGATTTTCTGAAAGGAATTCTTTCTATTAAAGCTATTTAGTCTGTGAACCCACTATTTTTTGTTAAATCAGTCAGGGCCTAGTAGCAGCAGTTTAAGTTTAAATTTCAAACACAGAAGAGAACTTTCTGGTTACATTTCATACCCAGCAGAGAGCTTGTAGTTTTAATTTAATAGTCACTCAGGGCCTAGTATCAGCAAAGTATTTTTAGTTTAAGTTTAAAACACAGAAGAGAGATTTCTGGTTAAATCTGGAACCCAACAGAGAGCTGTAGTTTAAATTTAATAGTCACCCAGGGCCTAGCATCAGCAAAGTACTTTTAGTTTAAATTTAAAACACAGAAGAGAGATTTCTGGTTAAATTTAGAACCCAGCAGAGAGCTTGTAGTTTAAATTTTATAATAAGTTAGAGCCTAGCAGCAGCAAAGAGCTATAATTTAAATCAAATAAGAATATAGCTTACCTCAGCAGCACAGGACAGGGTACTGTGTAGCAGCCCTCTTTTAAAAAGTGTTATTTCCCTCCTTCCTCCCCACACCCACCCACCCCTGGGATAATCGTAGCTTTATAGGTACTTACACATCTTAAAAGACAGGAGGTGCTCTCAGGTGAAGCTTGTTACCCAAATCAGTCATACACTAAGGACCTGAGATTAATTAAGCTTCAGGTGAACAAGGTATATTAAACGTATTAGGTACAGTTTTATTGATATAAATATCCATAGCAACCCTTAGTAAGTAAAGAACTTAAAGATCTAAACAAAAACTTAAAGCTAAGATGCAGACAGCAGTCCAGCAGCGAGATGGGGGCTTTCCAGTCTTTTGCATTGAGTGTCACATGTATGATTTTCTCCCTGTTGGTGAGAGGTCTTACGTGTGCACTAAGTGCAAGGAGGTCTTTGCTCTCAGGGAATGAGTCCATTCTCTCGAGGCTAGAGTAACAGACTTGGAAAACATAATAAAGACAGAGAGGTACATAGACGAGACCTAAAGGGATATAGTCCTGAAGTCCCAACTCCAGTCTGGCAGCATCCCTGTTGCCATTGAGGAAAGAGGTCACGTAATAGGAGAGCATCACCCTGGTGTGGCAGAAAGTGATCCTGTAACTAGGACCTGTCCTCCAGGTGATGTAAAACCCTCTCACACTGAGGAAGTTTCTCCAGGGACATGTGCCCATGAGGGAAGGGTTAGGACAGCCGTTATAGTTGGTGATTTGATCATTAGGCATGTAGATAGCTGGGTGGCTGGTGGACGTGAGGATCGTCTGGTAACATGCCTGCCTGGTGTGAAGGTAGCGGACCTCACGTGCCACCTAGATAAGGTCTTAGATAATGCTGGGGAGGAGTCTGCTGTCTTGGTACATGTCGGTACCAATGACATAGGAAAATGTGGTAGGGAGGTTCTGGAGGCTAAATTTAGGCTTTTAGGAAGGACGTTGAAATCCAGAACTTCCAGGGTAGCGTTCTCCGAAATGCTTCCCGTTCCACGTGCAGGATCCAAAAGGCATGCAGAGCTCCGGAGTCTCAATACGTGGATGAGACAATGGTGCAGAGATGAGGGGTTTGGATTTGTTAGGAACTGGGGAACATTCTGGGGAAAGGAGGGGCTCTTCCGAAGGGAAGGGCTTCAACTTAACCGGGATGGAACCAGGCTGCTGACATTAACCTTTAAAAAGGAGATAGAGCAGCTTTTAAACTAGATAATAGGGGAAAGCCGACAGTCGCCCAAGAGTGGATGGTTCGGAAGAATGCATCCTTGAAGGATACTACCAAAAGCAGAAGTTCCAAAAAAGAGTAAAGTAGCACAAATGCCCTTGAGTATGGAGTAGACAGAGCTTAAAGATCCCAAATTACCCCTGTCTACCAATAGCCAAATTAATTGAATAAAATACAGTCTCTAAAATGCTTGTATGCAAATGCTAGAAGTCTATAAAATAAGATGGGAGAGTTAGAATATATAGCACTAAATGAGAGGTTAGATATGATTGGAATATCAGAGACATGGTGGAAGGAGGACAACCAGTGGGATACTGTGATACCTGGGTACAAACTATATTGTAATGATAGAGCTGATCAAATTGGTGGAGGGGTTGCGCTCTATGTTAGAGAGGGCATTGAGTCAGAAAGGATTAAAGTTTTGCAGGAAACAAAATTTGCTGTAGAATCTCTATGGATTGAAATTCCATGTAAAAAGGGAAGGTGATGGCAGTGGGGGTGTACTATCGACCGCCTGGCCAGAATGAACAAATGGATGATGAAATGCTCAAACAAATCAAGGAAGCTAACAAAAGTTACAGCGCAGTAATAATAATGGGTGATTTCAATTACCCTGGTATCAACTGGGTCAGTGTCACGGTAGGACATGCTAGGGAGATAAAGTTCCTAGATGAAATAAATGACTGCTTCTTGGAGCAGCTGGTTCATGAACTGACCAGAGGGGAAGCCATATTAGACCTAGTCCTTAGTGGAACACCAGATCTAGTGCAAGAGATAATGGTGATGGGGCCACTTGGCAGTAGTGATCATAGCATGATCGTCTTTGATTTACTTAGTGGAGGAGGGATAGTAAGGAAATCCACAGTACTACCTTTTAACTTTCGAAAGGGAGACTATGATAAAATGAGGAAAATAGTTAAGAAAAACTAAAAGGAGCAGTTGTAAAGGTTAAAGACTTACATCAAGCTTGGGTGTTGTTGAAAAATACTATCTTGAAAGCCCAGACCAGCTGTATTCCGCACTTTAAGAAAAGTGGAAGGAAGTCCAAAAAACTGCATGGTTTAAAGGTGAGGTCAGAGAGGCTGTTGTTTCCAAAAAAGCATCTTTCAGGAAATGGAAAAAATAGCCAAGCGACGAAACCTGGAAACAGCACAAGCACTGGCAAGTCAAATGCAAGGCATTGATAAAGCAGGCAAAGGGAGAATTTGAGAAGAAGCTTACTGCGGAAGCAAAAATGCGAAAGAAAGATTTTTTCAAGTACATTCGTAGCAAAAAACCTGTGAGAGAGTCAGTTGGTCCATTAGATGATTAGAACTAATAGATAAACTGAAGAGTAGCAAATCACCTGGGCCGTATGGTATACATCCAAGGGTGTTGAAAGAACTGAAATATGAGATTGCAGACCTGCTATTAGTAATCTGTGAACTATCATTAAAATCATCTCTAATAGCTGAAGATTGGAGGATCGCCAATGTAACACCAATTTTTAAAAAGGGTTCCAGGAGTGATCCGGGAAACTACAGACCAGTGAGCCTCACGTCAGTACCGGGAAAAATGGTAGACACCATCATAAAGAATAAAATTACTCAGCATGTAGATAGTAATGGCCTAATGGGAGACAGACAACGTGGCTTTAGACAAGGAAGATCTTGTCTTACTAATTTGTTATGTGTTTTTGAGTTTGAATAAACAGGTGGACAAAGGTGAGTTGGTTGATATTGTGTATCTGGACTTTCAGAAAGCCTTTGACAAGGTCCCTCATCAGAGACTTTGGGCAGAACTAAAGAGTCATGGGATAGGAGGCAGTGTATTTCTGTGGATCAGGAACTGGTTAAAAGACAGAAAGCAGAGGGTAGGGCTAAATGGCCTATTTTCCCAATGGAGAAAGGTGAATAGTGGTGTACCCCAGGGATCTGTGCTGGGTCCGCTGCTTTTTGACATATTCATAAATGACCTGGAAAGTGGAATAACGAGTGAGGTTATCAAATTTGCAGATGACACAAAGCTATTTAAAGTTGTTAAAACCCAAGAAGATTGTGGAAAATTGCAAGAGGATCTTGATAAATTGGAAGACAGGGCATCAAAATGGCAGATGAAATTTAATGTGGACAAGTGCAAAGTTATGCACCTAGGGAAGAACAACCCAAACTATGGTTACACGATGCAAGATTGCACATTAGGAACCACCACCCAGGAAAAAGATTTAGGCGTCATTGTGGATAACATGTTAAAACCCTCGGCCCAGTGTGCAGCAGCAGCCAAGAGAGCAAATAGAATGCTAGGCATCATAAGGAAAGGAATGGAAAATAAAACAAAAGATATTATAATGCCTTTATTGAAGATTCTCAGGAGAATATTTCCTTACGGTCTACCCTGTTGGTCACCTTTCCTCTGTGGTGACCAAACAGCGTATACTTAAAGCATACTTTTGAGTGAAAGCTGTGAATTTTTGTGGGCAGGTTGTCAATATTTTCCCAGATGTATCGCGTGCCACCCAACTGCGCCATAGGCAGTTTCTAGCTTTGAAGCCTCGTGTGATTGCGTTGGGTGCCACGTTCTTCTTAAGGTTCCCGTGTAAGTGCGTCATCAATTATGGCGGTGCTTCCTTTATTTTTGTTGAAGTAATGCATTTAGAAAAGTTTTTGATGGATAGACAGGGTTCGGTAGGGGATAACGCAGTAGTATCATAATTCTCTCCTTCATTGAGTGGGTCATAAATTGACCCTGGTTTCTATGGAAATATAAACTTCCTTATTATGTATCTGAATTTGCTCTCATGACGTGGACTATATCATTTGTGTTTAATTGCTTGATGTATATTGCCTGTTGCTTGTTTTCTGATTTTCTTTTATTGTATTTTGATCTTTATATTTGGTGGAAACTAATAAATATATTTTCACTATAATGCCTCTATATCGTTCCATGGTGAGACCGCACCTTGAATATTGTATGCAATTCTGGTCGCCGTAACTTAAAAAGGATATAGCGTTATTAGAAAAGGTTCAGAGAAGAGCCACCAAAATGGTAAAGGGGATGGATGGATACTCCTATGAAGAAAGGCTAAAAAGGTTAGGGCTCTTTAACCTGGAAAAGAGACAGCTGAGAGGAGATATGATAGAAGTCTATAAATTAATGAACGGAGTGGAACGGGTAAACATAGATCAATTGTTTATGTTATCAGAATATAGAAAGACTAGGGGACATGCAATGAAGGTACAGGGTAAACTATTTAAGACTAATAAAAGAAAATATTTTTTCACTCAACGTGTAATCAAACTCTGGAATTTGTTACCGGAGGATGTAGTAAAGGCTGTTAGTGTAGCTGGGTTTAAGAAAGGTTTGGACAAGTTCCTGGAGGAAAGGTCCATAAACCTTTATTAAGAAGGGACCCAGGATATCAATGCTTGACCCAGTACAAGCATTGCAGAACCTGTGTCTTTTGGGGAAACTGCTATGTACGTATGACCTAGATTGGCCACTGTTGGAAACAGGATACTGGGCTTGATGGACCTTGGTCTGATCCAGTATGGCATATCTTATGTTCTTATGAATGAGTGTGTAACATATTGGCATATTTTGTTTATTTTTAGAACAGTTCTACCCTTGAAAAAGCTTCATTTGAAGCAAAACATTCAATTGGAGCCATTGAGTATTGGCGTTGGGTATAAGCTGAATATAGCTTTTCATTTGGGAAGAGCACCTATGTCTGTAGTTTCTAAGAGAGAAAACCGGCAGTTAAGTTCTTTTGATTTTTATATGGATAGGCTGGGGGCTTGTTAAGGATGGTCGGTGATGCAATCAGGCATGAGCATTTAGTAACCGGGGAGCTGTATCCGGCGCTCCCCCCGCCCTGCCCCACCCCTCCTCCTCCGTACCCCTTTGGACGGATCCCAGAAACTTCACACCACAAATATTTTGGAACAAACACCAGGTCTCAGCTTTATTGCCCAATAACATTTTAACATTTGTAACATGAGTAACAACTTAATCAACCAACCCCCCCCCCCAGCAGAGTGATACCTCACCCGCCGTACCATTAGCAAGGTGACCTCGCTTCCGCACCTGCTCCGGTCAACCACCGGTCCAGTTACTACCGCCCCTGCCCGACTTCGCCATATTACTAGCAAAAGCCAGCTAGGGGTTCTCTGGGTCATGGGCACCCTGCCCCTGCCCCAAGTAGCCTACGGCTCCGGACCCCGGAAACCTCCAAGCTCCCACCTCATCCTTTCCCCCTGCCAGCTGCGACACCCCCAATCCCCCACTCCCACCCTTAGCTTAACGGGTGGGAGGACGGGACACCGGCCGCTCTCCCTCTCTTCTACCATGTGCTCGGCAAGCGTCCCCACTGCCGCAGCACATGGCCTTTCCACCTCCCTGATTGGCTCCCGCTGCGCGCAACCCCGCAGCAGAGCCAATCAGTTTGAAAGACGCCACTTGCATCATTAGAGCCTCCAGCCCCCACCCCCCCTTCCTCCTTGACTTTCTTCACGTTGGCAGGGTCACGCGCCGGGACACGCCCCCGGTTACCGGCAGCCGCCGGAACCCTGCCCGTGGCCTTCTCATAACCGGGGAGCTTTACCTGGCACTCCCCCCGCCCTGCCCCACCCCTCCTCCTCCGTACCCCTTTGGACGGATCCCACAAACTTCACACCACACATATTTTGGAACAAACACCAGGTCACAGCTTTATTGCCCAATAACATTTTAACATTTGTAACATGAGTAACAACTGTCGTGACCCCAGCCCCGGCCGAGGGCATAGAGGCATAGGGCTGCCAATTTTAGTCCTCTAATAAAGGAATTAAACACTATTCTTGTCCACAGTGAGGCATTCTGGGACTTGTAGTTTTCCTCGTTCAAGGATAGTCGTGTAAACCAAGGGTTAAAGGCAAAGACAAAAGTTTTATTTTTCCCCAAAAAGCACCACGGTTCAAACACACAACGTCAGGATATTCTTCTCCAAGCAATACTTCAGAAATTATACATAAGCTGGAACTAAGGAAGCTTCATAAGTTTTTAAAACATGTGCAGTTGTTTTCATAAGGTAATCAGCAAAACAAAATACAGCTTCTCTGTTTAAGCAAAGTTAAATGTCCTCATTTACCTTCTGCTTCTTTAAATACAAAATGTAGAAGCTCGCAACGTTCTCTTGAGTTAGTAGGTATTTCTTAGCAAAACAAAACTAGGTTCATTCACACTGCTTCTCAAGACCTTTCTTTATCAAGCATTTCTTATCAACAGACTTTCATAGCTTCTGTCTGGCATAATGTACAATCCATTGGCATTTCACCTGATATGGAGTTTTGATCTGCACAGTCCACTTGCATATCCTCTTGTTCTAAAGCATATACGTCTGGCTCTAAACTCCCACAATCTGCTCCTCGGTGAATGCTCTGGGGAAATCCCTGGACCTCCCTCCAGCTCCGTTTTCCCCGGTAAGGAATGTCTATACCTCTAGTATGGGATATTTTATTTTATTTATTTAACAGTATTTCTAAACCGCCTTATCATAATAATCAAGGTGGTATCACAGCAAACAATCTGGTAGTGTGAGTGTGTTATACATGCAGTGAGGGTGAGGATTTTGTTTAGTGTGTGTTGTATTGTGTGCTGGATTGGTTTGAGCTATGTACAATGTGGGCTATATACAGTGGTGCTAAAGACATTTATATACATACAGTGTTAGGCGGTTAACATGTGCTGCTATACAGTCAATTAGGTTATGTGATGTGTCCATAGTGTTCTATGAACAGCATGGTTTTCAGCTGTTTTCTATCTCTCCCTGGTTCAGTTGCCTTGGCTCCTCTCCATTTTTCAGCCATGGTTCCTTGCTCCAGGCTGGGTTCTGGTTACCTCTAGCTATAGCCTTGTTCACCCACCTTTGAGCAGCTAGAACCCTTCGGTCCAAGACCCGGGCTAGAAGACTTCCCTGCTTTCTTTATCTAAGCAAAGCACATGTGGTTTCTTGGCTCTCAGGCTCCTTCCACGTCCTTCTCCTTCCCCTAATGTTTCCTCCTCTGAGTTCCTCTCTCTGAACTCCTGGAATAGCTGAAACACGCTGAACTCTCTGGACTTGCCCATGATTCTGGACTGGAACTGGAACACAAGCAGTTTGAACCGCAACGTGATCCTGCACCCCAACTCCCTTCTCCCCTTCTGAGCAGGGTTTATAAGGCTGCTTCTTAGCTAGCCTTTCTCTGTCTCTGCACAGGTGTTTGCCATTACCCCTTAAGATTGCACTTATGTCAGCAGAGCTTGGGTGTGGCAAACTGGCTCTATCAACTCCGTGCTTTCTTTCTTTGACTGCAGTCTGGAACCTGTGAATTTCAGGAATGTCTCTTTCCTTAAAGGTATATTCACTATCTTTTCCTATTTCCATCGGTTCAACAGGGCTCTCCTCATCACATATCCCCCCCCCCCTTAAGATATTACAGGCTGGCGAGATTTCACCCACACAGCTCGTAATTCTTGCTAGGGTGTCTGTATTTCTCTGTACTTCAGCCAGATGAGCGAACGCTATTCATTCATGCCAGGGCCTCAAAACATTTACGTGGTACACCTGTTGGTGGCCCCTCCCATTTTCTACCGCGTAAGATACGGGACCCACCTGTTTGACCACTTTATATGGCCCTTTCCACTGGCTCTCAAATTTTGGGCTGGCGCCCGCCACCATTACTACTACTTTCTCACCTACAACTAGTTGGCGGGGTTTTGTACCCCAATCGTAGTAATTTTTCTGGCGCAACTGACTGACTCTTAAATTTTTCTCCGCCATTTGAGAGGTTCGGTGCAACCGTCCCTTTAAATACCTCAAAAAATGGGGTACACCTGTTTCCTCCACCTCAGGCTCAACCCACTGCTCTCACAATATATCCAAAACTCCTCGTGGAGCCCGCCCATACATTAATTCAGAAGGGGAGGCTCCCAAGGATGCCTATATTCACTCTCGGCAGGCATACAAGATGAAGGGAAGCATTGTATCCCACTCTGCCATGTTACCATCCAAGCCTTGCCTTAACATTTGCTTCAGTGTCTGGTTTTGTCTTTCTACCAGGTCATTTGACTGCGGGTGATACGCGTCAGTTTTAACATGTTAGATCCTGAAGGCGTCCCACACCTGGGCCAAATACTTAAACATGAAATTACTGCCTCAGTCTGTGTGCACCTCCTGTGGGAAACCTACCTCGCAGAATAATTTTATCACCTCGGAAGCTACCGTTTTGGCGGATATATTGCACAGGGGAATGGCCCAGGGAAACCTGGTGGCTTGATCCACTATGACTAACATGTATTGGAACCCTCGGGGTGTCTTTACCAGAGGGCCCACTATATCCATTGCCATTCTGCGAATGGGCTCTGATATCACGGGCATGGGGAGCATGGGTACCTCTGATGGACGAATGGAGGTGACTCGTTGGCAAGAAGGACAGGACTCACAAAATCGTGAGGTCTCTTTGAAAATGCCTGGCAAGTAAAAACGAGCTAATATCTGGTCCAGAGTCCCCTGTACTCCTTTATGACCTCTTACCGGGTGGTTGTGAGCTAATCTCAAAACCACCGTTTTAAACGCTGTAGGCACCACCAGCTGCTTACGGATGGTCCCAGAGCGGGGATCCAGACTTTCCCTGTATATCACTCCCTGATCTAATAGGAACCTTGGAAAGGTATCCCTTTCCACCTGGGCGTATTCAAATGCCCGCATAAGAGCGGGATCAGCTTGCTGCTCCTTGGGAAAGGATGGAAACTTTTCCACTAGCTCAGCCGGGACCCAAGGCAACCCTTTTCCCTCTTCTAACTCAGCTCTGTTTTGGGCCCTGCACCGCCTTTCCCGGCGCTTCTCCCCTTTCCTTTTCTTTTCTTATTCTTATCGAATGGGGAAGTTACTAGGTCCTCATGAGAGGGAAGATCACATACTGAATCATCGGGCGGTTCTTCCTCTCTATCTAAAACCTCTGACTGGGCACGTGTAGATACCAAACCTGCCCGTGGATTCAGACCCTTTTCTAATCCCCTCTTAAATTGGGGCTAATCTCTACCCAGCACCAGGTCATATGGTAACCTTGGGACGACTGCTATCAGGATTTCCTTTCTCACCCCTAAGCCTTTTACTATCACTTTATGTACGGGATAAAAGGACGATGCCCCATGAATGCACCTAATCTTAACCTTTCCTTCAGGTTGGCTCAGGACTGCCTCACCCTGGGTTTCTATCACTTGCCAGAGTTTTCTAGAAATCATACTCTGGTCTGCTCCGGAGTCTAGTAAAGCATCAGTAGCAATGCCCTGCACTTCTACAGACAGAAGAAAACCTTCCCTGATTCCTTTTCCATTGGCAGTTATCAGTGCTGTTCGTGCTTTGCAATCCTTTTCCAAATGCCCCTCAACACCACACCGAAAACATTTTCTCTTTATATAATGGCTTCTTTGCATAGACATACACACTTTCATACCATCCTCTTTTGGCCCTACCTTCCTTTCTGATAATTCAAAACCTGCTGCTTTTGAAGCGTCCCTTTTCCCTTGACCCGCTAATTCCGCTTCTATATAGTGTTCTGTCAGCAAGGTTGCTTCACTTGCGGTCTGGCAGTTTTGCAATATCAGGAAGGCTTGTATGTCCCTCGGGACTGCGGCCATTAATTGTTCTAACACAATATTATCTATAACAGATTCTATGGTTTTGCCTTCTGGTGTCAACCACTTTTCTACTAAGCTTCTGATCCTCTGGCAAAGAGCTTTTGGCGTCTCACCAGGTTTTAATTTTGTACTTCTTAGCAAGCGATGATAAACCATCGGGGTTAATCCTAGGCGATCCCTTATGGCCTTTCTTTGCTCATCATAGTCGTTAGCAAGTGCCGCGGGCATGGCCCTATATGCTGCCAATGCCTCACCAGTGAGGGATGTGGCCAGGCGTACAGCCCATTGCTCCTTTGGCCAGCCTACTGTGTGTGCAACCCTATCAAATGATTCCAAGAAATTGTTTATGTTATCATTTGCAGACAACTGTCCAAAAGTAAATGTCCCACAAGACTGTGGTCCTACCCCACAGGTATGTACTGTTCCTGCAAAACCTGGAGGGGTTTGTGCCGCTTCTGCCATCTTCTTCTGGCTAGCCAGCAACGCCTCCATCATGTACAATACAGGTTTTTATTGTGCTTGCATCACCGCTGCGGCCTGCTCCTGGGCCTGGTATGACATCACCCTCTGTTTCTCAAATTGAGCTGCCATCCATTGTAGTACGTCCTTGCACTCCATAGCTGTAGTTTTCTGTAAGGAAGAAAAAAAAGAAAAAACACCACCAAGTGCGATACGACAACAACACTTCAGCTAGTCTCTTGGCTTAAGCTGTTTGGGATTCCTGCACTTTTTGCACTTGAATCCTTTACTATCCCAATTATCTACAGGTTACCTGAGAACAGGCGTAGATTCAAGCCTCTCAAAAGTGAAGGTCTCAGCTGTCCTCTGTGACTCAGTTGACCTGCCTGCGTTTTCCCACTGTAATCCTCTGCGCAGTTCAGACGTGCATGTGTCTTCTATGCAAATCCTGAGGTGTTTGGAAAATCCTGGCGCATGCATGAAAAAATCCTGCAAACTACGCCACTTGTCGTGACCCCAGCCCTGGCCGAGTGTCGAGAGGCATAGGGCTGCCAATTTTAGTCCTCTAATAAAGGAATTAAACACTATTCTTGTCCACAGTGAGGCATTCTGGACTTGTAGTTTTGCTCATTCAAGGATAGTCGTGTAAACCAAGGGTTAAAGGCAAAGACAAGTTTTATTTTTCCCCAAAAAGCACTAAGATTCAAACATACAAAGTCAGGATATTCTTCTCCAAGCAATACTTCAGAAATTATACATAAGCTGGAACTGAGGAAGCTTCATAAGCTTTTAAAACATGTGCAGTTGTTTTCATAAGATAATCAGCAAAACAAAATACAGCTTCTCTGTTTAAGCAAAGTTAAATGTCCTCATTTATCTTCTGCTTCTTTAAACACAAAATGTAGAAGCTGGCAGCGTTCTCTTGAGTTAGTAGGTATTTCTTAGCAAAACAAAACTAGGTTCATTCACACTGCTTCTCAAGACCTTTCTTTATCAAGCGTTTCTTATCAACAGATTTTCATAGCTTCTGTCTGGCATAATGTACAATCCATTGGCAAGTCACCTGATATGGAGTTTTGATCCGCACAGTCCACTTGCATATCCTAAAGAATATACGTCTGGCTCTAAACTCCCACAATCTGCTCCTCGGTGAATGCTCTGGGGAAATCCCTGGACCTCCCTCCAGCTCCGTTTTCCCCGGTAAGGAATGTCTATACCTCTAGTATGGGATATCTCTCACTGGTTCAGTTGCCTTGGTTACTCTCCATTGTTCAGCCACGGTTCCTTGCTCCAGGCTGGGTTCTGGTTACCTCTAGCTATAGCCTTGTTCACCCACCTTTGAGCAGCTTGAACCCTTCGGTCCGAGACCCAGGGTAGAAGACTTCCCTGCTTTCTTTTTCTAAGTAATGCACACGTGGTTTCTTGGCTTTCAGGTTCCTTCCACGTCCTTCTCCTTCCCCTGATGTTTCCACCTCTGAGTTCCTCTCTCTGAACTCCTGGAATAGCTGAAACATGCTGAACTCTCTGAACGTGCCCACGATTCTGGACTGGAACTGGAACACAAACAGTTTGAACCGCAAGGTGATCCTGCACCCCAACTCCCTTCTTCCCTTCTGAGCAGGGTTTATAAGGCTGCTTCTTAGCTAGCCTTTCTCTGTCTCTGCACAGGTTTTTGCCATTACCCCCTAAGCTTGCACTTACGTCAGCAGAGCTTGGGTGTGCAAACTGGCTCTATCAACTCCGTGCTTTCTTTCTTTGACTGCAGTCTGGAACCTGTGAATTTTAGGAATGTCTCTTTCCTTAAAGGTATATTCACTATCTTTTCGTATTTCCATCGGTTCAACAGGGCTCGCCTCATCACACAACTTAATAAACCAACCCCCCCAGTGGAGCGATACCTCACCCGCCGTACCATTAGCAAGGTGACCTCGCTTTCGCACCTGCCCCAGTCAACCACCGGTCCAGTTACTACCACCCCTGCCTGACTTCGCCATATCACTAGCAAATGTCAGCTAGGGGTTCTCCGGGTCGTGGGCACCCTGCCCCCGCCCCAATTAGCCTATGGCTCCGGACCTCAGAAACCTCCAGGCTCCCGCCACCGGCACAGGCACGTTGCTGTGCCTTTGCCTCCCCCCCTACCTGAGCTCAAGCTGCGATCTGCCCGTTCTGTCCCTCACCACCTGCTCCAATGCTTCCTGCCAATCATTTAGGAGCAGAACAACCCCCACCGGTGCTAGATGCACCCCATCACTCCTGTACAAACCCGCTCAAGCCACATCCACCCACTCATGCTGCACCTGATACCCCCCATCCTCTGAAACTCATATCCCAATCTGCCTATTGATCTTCGTCAGCCCCTGCGACCAGCGCCGCTGCCCCCAGCACACTGGCCTCGGGATGACATCCGACCAAATCAGCACCACCCCTTCGAGCATCACCAATATCCGAGCCAAGTCTTTCTTTGCAGCATTAATCATTAGCTTGCAGGTCCAAGACACTAGATCATTGCCTCCCAAGTGCAACAGCAGAAACCCCGGTGGTGTCCTCAGTCGCACGTGGTGACGAAGCAAAGGCATCAGCTGCGGATATTTCAGCCCTCTCTCGCCCAGCCATGAAATCGTCACCACTTCCGGCTCCAATCTCAGGTTCTGCCAGATAGGCCTCACCTCAGCGCATCGACCAGCCCAGACCACAAACGAATGCCCCAACATCCAACATCCCTGCACACTTCTGCCCCCATCTGGAAAAGAAAACATTGGTTATCTGTGTAACGTAGTCCCCCATCATAACTGGACATAACTCTGAAAAGCCTTTGACTGCCACCAGCCAATCGTCTGTATCTGCAGGCCCGACAGCCCGGCACCTGCCGCGCTAGTCGCTGCCCCGATGCAAAAGGAATGCGCTGCAAATTGGCTAGAGTCCTCGCCTATCCGCTGGAGCCCTAAACGTAACACCACTGTCACCTGGTATCTCGTGACCAACCATGCATCCCCGTGAACAAATAGCCCGCCCTCGGCCCGCAGGTGACCTCCCAGGTATGCCTGCATTGCCGCTACCGGGCACGTGGCCCTCCTATAGCCTGCAGTACTACCCAAATGCCTCTTCCTTGCTGGTCCGTTTTAGATTTCCTCAACAGAACCTTTAACAGATCCCCCTCCACCCGTAAATGCTGATGCTGCAGACTGTCCCCCCCCCCCCACTTGTTTTGGAATCCGCCACTAATTCCCCAACCTGGAATGCACCGAAAAAGGCCAAGCTGAATATTGCCCTAAATAGCGTGGCTTCGTACCCTGAAGCTGCCACCGCCGGTAACACCTCGCAAAGACCTCTAAGCAAGTCATGCGTTATCGGTCGCAGCGTATCCTGCAAAGTCGGCCTTGCCCGCCCCCACCCCTGCATCAACCTTTGAACTAAAAACCCTCCCCACGATGGGGGCCATCCCACCGCTTTTGCAAAAAACGCAAAGCCCGCCAAATGACCCCGCACTGACGCCCGAGATGCGCCCTGCTTTTTTGCGTTGAGGATGTACCTCCCCAATAATTGATCCAACACCACACCCGCCTGCCATCCCTGCTCCTGCAAGAACTCCACCACTCTTCCGCAGCCTCTGCAATATGCATCTCCATCACTGAGTTCCGCAGCATCTCTCTCATCTCAGCAGGTCACAGCTCCATAAGCTCCAAGGGACCACCGCCCCTTCTGCATCCGCCTCTGGTGCCAGCTGCCAGAACTGATCCCACTGCAAACGGGAAAGAGCATCAGCGATGCCGTTATTGTGCCCTGTAATGTGGCGCGCTTTCAATGCCACATTCAGGCGCAAACAAGATAATACTACCATCTGCATCAATGCAGCCACTTGGACACACTGAGGCGTGTAATGATTCACTACACTCACTACAGCTTCATTGTCACACCACCATACCACTTTTTTGTTACGCAACTTACCTGGCCACAACTCTAGGTCACCAAAATAGGGAAAAGCTCCAGGAATGTGATGTTCTTTGTGAGCCCCACGTCACCCCACGACGTTGGCCATCTATCTGCGCACCATGCCCCCCAAAAGTAAATTCCTAATCCTATGACCCCAGTCATGTCCGTGTACAGCTGCAGCTCCTCACTCAAACGCTCCTCCTCCATGAGCACTGTCGACCCATTGAAATTGGTCAAGAACGCATCCCACACACACAAATCTTCACGGATGCTCTTGGAAATTCTAATCCAGTGGTGAGGTTTACAAACACCCGCCGTTGCAGCCGCCAACCGGCGAATGAATACTCGCCCCATCGGTATCACTCTACAAGCAAAGTTCAATGACCCTATCAATGCCTGCATTTCTTTCAACGTGAACTTCGCTGATGCCAATGCATTTGCTACCAAGACCTTCAACTTCACAACCTTCTCCGTTGGCAGGCGAGCCACCATTTCCACCGAATCCAACTCTATGCCTCGAAAAGTGATCTGAGTCGCCAGTCCCTCTGTCTTCCCCTCAGCCAGATGCACCCCCAATTCCCCAGCCACCCTCACAAAACCCTCCAACAATGCCCCACACTGGGAAGCCTGTGCTGCCCCCACAAACAAAAAATCATCCAGGTAATGAACCACATCCGAACAACCCACCCGCTGCACCACTACTCAATGCAGAAAGGTACTAAATTTTTCAAAGCAAGCACACGACACTGCACAGCCCATGGGCATGCATTTGTCAAAATAATACTACCCAGCAAATTGGAAACCCAGCAGATGAAAAGAGGTGGGGTGCACTGGCAGCAAGCGGAAAGCGGACTCAGTGTCCACCTTTGCAATCAATGCCCCCCTACCGGCCTTCCTCACTAACCGAACCGCCTTGTCAAACGAGGCGTAACGTACCGTGCAGCACACCAGTGGAATGTGATCATTAACCGACGTCCCCTCAGGAAAAGACAAATAATGAATTAACCGAAACGTACCCGGCTCCTTCTTCGGTATAATCCCCAAGGGAGACACCACAAACTTCCTAAATGGGGGCTCTGCAAACGGACTGGCTATCCTGCCCAGCTTCAACTCACCGTCCAATTTCTCACGCACCACCGCCTCGAGACGGCGTATTGACGGGGCATTCTTAGAAGCCGCAGCAACCACCCCATCCTGTACTGGACTCACAAACCCCTCCCGGAACCCCCCATTCAAAACCTCCCTATCCTTTTTCCTTGGTTAATGGCGCAGCCACTCACTTAAGACCCCCACCCGAACAGGCGAGGGGGCTATGCCACGCACTGCACCCTTACTTGGCGGTTGGTATTGCGACCCCCAAGGGACCTTTTTTAAGACATTTGGCTGCCGAGTGCCCTCCCCCACACACAGAACAGACATGCCAGAACTTGCAATCCGGGAAAGGAAAGGAGGACTTGTTGAACCTCCAACATACGTCCCCCTCACCCACAGCCCCCTGCTTGCTCGGCACCATGACCCCTCCTGCTCTAAAGGAACGGTTACCCAAAGCATTAGTCCCCCCTCTCGAGTTTTACCCCATCCCCAGCCCCCCCTGCCGCGTTTGACCTTACCAACATTTGGGTGAGCCACAAGTTCATATCTTGGGTGCCCCATGATAACAACTTGTTCTCTTCCATTTTATCCCTGAACTTTTCGTCGTAATTAAGCCAAGACCACCCGTCATGCGTCTGTGACACTTCGAGAATTGAGTTCGCATACGACAAAAGCATCCCATACGGTTCCGGGTAGCGCTGACCCCATACACTAGCCAAACGCAAGAATGCCCTTACCCAGTTAACAACCATCCTCACCACCTTCCTGACTCTCCCGGCCTTTTCGTCCTCTTTGCGCTTCTTCTTACTGTCACCCGAATGCTTACGACCCTCCAATAACCAGAAAATGTCAATATAACCTATCTTCCTTATTCTCCTCCTCAACTTTTTTGGCACTCCTTCCCACAACTCAGACAAAGCTGTCACTGCCGCAGACCCCTCTGCCAGATGCGCTCCTCTCTACACTCTTCCTGTCACCCGCCGACGATCCTGTGGACGAACTCGATGACGTAGACATGGACAATCCCGAACTGCGCATCCGCCGGCACGCGTGCTTCCTCTTCCTGGTCGCCTTTCCTGACTGCTCCACATGCCCCCCCGGCCCCCCTGCTTGTTCCTCTTGCAACTCACCCATCTCTGCTGCATCCGTCATCTCCTGCACCATCCGGCGCTGCCCCTCCGGAGGCAGTTCTTCCACTAACTGTGGCGCTCCTGCTCCCCGTGCCACCATCTCTGCCACCGGACCTCCACGGGCATCCGTCACTTATGCTTCGCTATTCACGGTCCCGCATTGCTGCCTGACGCAACGCATCACTCCCTGAGATGCCAGCAATGGAATTTGTGGAGACAAAAAGGGCAAAACCGAAGGGGGAACAACCGCAGGCCATGCCGGCTGCCATGCCCTCGCCCAATCAGCCCTTGAGGGGCCCTGACCTCCCCCCATCCAGTGCTCCCATACCTGTTGCCCCATAGCCCCCACACCACCCGGACTCACCATCCCTCCCCCCGAGAAACTTCAACCACCCCCCACCCCTGCTGGTACCCCGTACCCGGACCAATCAGCTGCACCCCATGCCCCTTCATTGCCTTGTCTGGTCCCTTCCCCCAGAGCCTGTGTATGGTTCTCTTCTCCCCCCCAAGCCAGCCCTACCCGTGCCCCCCTCCACACTCCTCTGCTGATCAGCGCCCCCGGCCCTCCTACCCTGCCTAGCACATGCAGTTCCCCGAGCTGGAGGTCTGCACCCCACCCCTGCACCCTGCCCAACTGTCGGGGGCCCTCCACACCCTCTTACTGCCGGCCCCACCGTGCCTGCCCCCCTTTCCTCAGCTACACACCTCACACGCTCTCCGGGACCCCCCTGCTGTCCCCGTCCTCCCCCCTTGCCCCTCATTCCCCTCGCACACTGCCCTGTATCTGCCCTACTCCCCTCTCGCCACCCTCTCTTGCTCCTTTTTCCACCTGGCATCCTACCCCCTAATGCCCTGCTCCTAAGAAGCAACCATCCCAATCCCTTCTCCTTCTGCTGCCTTTTCAAAACTGTCCCCTTTGCCCTCTTTTTTTTTTTTTTTTTAGTTTTATTTCGATCCCGTGTCAGCTCCCAGCCTCTCTCCTTCCAACCTGCCTCACAGGCCGCCCCCGAGAATCACTATCGGCTGTGACCCTTGCCCCCTTGCCTGTATCTGCCTCAGTGAAGATCGAGCAGCTCCACCGACCCCAAGACTCTCCTCCTCCGCTCCCCTTCTCAACCGCCACTCGCCAATCGCTGCCCTCGGCCCCCGGAACTCAGCGATCACACTGGCTGCTCTCCCTCTCTCCTACCATGTGCTCGGCAAGCGTCCCCACCATTTGATTTTTGAGTGATTATTAGTTTTCTTTTGTTATCAGTTTAGACAGGAATTTAAGATTGAGCATATTCTGTCTTCTAAGATTCTTTGGTCCAATCATGTTTTTGCCTGGAAATTGAGAGGTATAATCAAATGGATCAGGATATGAGGGTTTCTAGATCTTATAGGGATGTAAAAGTGGAAAATGTTTTGAAACAGATAAAGCAATCTTTAGTTATAGAGAATGATGTGAGTTTAGATAAGAAGTTGTCAAATTGGAAAGCTGTGCTAACTGGCTCGTTGGAAGCGGTAGAGTTCACTAGAAAGAAAAGAATAAAAAACAAAAGAAAAATCATTTTCCTTTCTGTAAGGAGGTAAAGCAGTTATGGTCATACATAATAGCACAGTAACATAATATATGACAGGAGATAAAGACCAATATGGTTCATCTAGTCTGCCCAGTAAGGTGTCTAGAGTAGATGTACCCGCCACTCCATGCAGGTCACCCTCTCTATGCCTTTGTTTAGGGTTGCACCGCACCATGCAGATCAGTCCCTTCTATCTGTTGATGTATAAGAAATAGTTAAGTTTATTTTGATGTTATCCCACCCGCCCGGGACATAGCCATCAACCTCCTACCGCTCCCCCATGGTCTACCCACATGAGCACAGACATCCCACACACACATAAAACACATTCAACTGTGAACCACAAACAGACACCCGCCTCCCGTTCCCGCCATCCACCAACGCCCCACTTTTTATCATTAGTGACTTCCATTAGCTCCCCCCTCCATCCGTCCTCCGCCCACCCGCCAACCTTTCCCCCCCTCCTGCAGCCCGCCTTTCCAATATCTCTACCGCTATCCCCCCCCTTGTCACTCTCACCTGGCAGCTGCTGCGGGGGGACAATACCCAAGAACACAACTCCAGTAACCAAATACAGTATCCACCACTCTGAATAAGCAACACACTCTTCACTTCTTCTCCCCTCATCTTCATAAAAGTAAGCACCCGCAGACCACCCGGGCCCTCCCCCCACCAACCACAGGCCTCAAAAGGTCCAACATTCTAGTCCCTGGATCTGCTCAGGACGATCCCAGCGCCTCCGCGTTGTCGTCCAGCACTGCGGCGTCAGGTCCGGGAGAAGCCTCCCGCTGACTTGTATCATTTCCTTTCTGGACTCGCAGAAGAAACTTCTCCAGAGCGTCCTTCGTATTAAAGAATTTCCGCACGCCGTTCACCACCATCGTGATTCTGGCCGGATACCAGATCGCCACTTGCACTCCTCTCCTTGCCAGGGACTCTTTCAGTTTCACCAAGTCTTTCCTACGCTTCACCGTTTTGGCCGCCAGATCAGGGAACACATACACCTTCCAGTCCTTAAACATCACAAACTTAGACCTCCTGGCCACTCGGATCACATGCTCTCTGTCCTGGAAGTGGAGGAGTTTGACTATGAGAGCACGTGGCGGCCCAGTGGCCCCGGGCCTAGGCCGCAGTTCTCTATGTGCACGCTCTATCTCATAGGCTGGTGTAGACGGGGCCCCCGGAAAGCATGTCGAGAGCATCTCAGTCACAAAGCCAAGCGTGTCTTCCCCTTCCACTCCTTCAGGCACACCAAAGATGCGCAGGTTAGATCGACGATCCCGATTTTCCATGTCCTCGACTTTGCCATGGAGCCAGCTGACCTGCTGCTGGAGGGAACCTACTGAGCGTTGTATCGTTGCCTGAGAGTCCTCCGTCTGGCTTATTCGGGCCTCCACCTCCTCAAGCCGATGTCCAATATCCGCGAACTTCTCCTCCAACTTCTGAAATACTCTGTCCACTATTTCATCTTTGGATTCACAAATTTCTTTCAGCACAGCCGCGAGATCCGACTGGGGGGTTTCCTCCCCCTCACTCCCTTCAGGGCCTTCCGAGGTGCTAGGAGAGGCCGGCGCCGCCAGAACTCGGCGCCCGGTCACCGCCGTCTGCGCGCCTCCCGCTTTTGCTGCATACAGCTCCTTTATCGGGTTAGTCGGCTTAGATTTCACCATCTTCGGCATGTTTTCGGCACTAAGGGAGTTGTGTCTACCCGATTTTACACCCGGCGGGCGGAGAGCTCACTCACACGCGTCTCCTCTCCTCCGTGGCTAAACCGGAAGTCCTTATTCATTCCTTATCTTGATGTTTGTTTGTTTTTTTAATGTGGGTGTATTAGTGCAATTTTTGTGCTGGATTTTTTTTGTTTGTTTTGTAAACGCTGTGATGGTTGGCTTTATCAAATATATTAATTAATTAATTAATTAATTAATTAAATAAAGACCATATGGCTTACCCAGTCTTCTCTTCCGTATCAACTACAAAACTCTACAGTCCTTTTTTTTTCCTTTAGAGATCTTCTGTGTTTGTCCCATGCTTTCTTGACTTCAGAGTCAGTCTTTATCTCTGTTACCTCCACTGGGAAACTATTCCACATATCTACAACTCTTTCCATAAAGAAATATTTCAGCAAAATACTCCTGAGTCTATCATCTTTCACCTTCATCTTATACCCCCTCATTGTAGAGCTTTCTTTCAATTGAAAGAGGCTGTTCTCCTGTGCATTTATGTCACAGAGGTATTTAAACATCTCTATCATATCTTCCCTCTCTTCTTTCTTCCAAAGTATACATATTAAGATCTTTAAGTCTGTCCCCATATGCCTTATGGCAAAGCCCACTGACCATTTTGGTAGCCACCCTCTGTACCGACTCTATCTTGTGCATTACATTTTGAAGGTGTGGTCTCCAGAATTGCACACAATACTCCAAATAAGGTCTCACCAAAGACTTATACAGAGGCACTATCACCTCTCCTTCTTCCTGCTAGCCATTCCTTTCCTTATGCACCCAAGCATCCTTCTTGCTTTCACTGTCACCTTTTCTACCAGTTTAGCTACCATAAGATCATCAGAAACAATCACTTTTAGGTCCCAATCTTCTTTCAAGGACAGAAGTATTTCATCCCCTAATAGAAAAGGAACTGAGGAAACAGACAGAAGTGAAGAGATGATAATTGAGTAGAGAGACAGAGAAAAGAGATAGAGGAAGGCAACAGGATAGATAGATTTCTGGAAGATGGAAAAGAGACACATAGAGGCACATTTCCAATGGAACATCCAAGTGCAATCTGGGAAGTCAAAGCCAGAATGTCTGAAAAGAAAGGCAGGCACGTTCAAATTCAGGCACAATTCCAAAAATGTGGACATGCCCAATATGCATTAACTCTGGTAACCCGGAGGCCCACCTCGCCTCTTAGCCAATTAACCCCTTTGATCTATGCTCCCCCCCCCCCATCCACACAAACACCATGGAGACTAATCATGGTACAACTCTGGTCGCAGCTTTATTCAAAACATGTAACCATAACATAACCGGCCCAACATGGGCCAACATATTCAACATCCCCAAATAACAACACCCCCCCCCAGCACCGGACAATGCCCCCACCCGCCATCTTAGTAGCAAGGCGGAGCATTCTCCACCCCCGAACCCCTGCCGCCTGCCTTGCCATGCTAGTAGCAAAGGCCGGCACACCACCCTAAACCAGGCCGAGACCCCCAACCGGGATGCCTCGCCAACCCCAGGGAGCCCTCCGCTCCCCCACTGCTCCTAAATTAGTTGAAGCCCCGCCGCCTCGGCGAGCACGGGATCTCTACCACGCCACCCCACCCAGCTGCAACAAACCCATAAACAGAACCCACGGGAGGGCGGGCGGGAACGCTGCCGTCCCTGCCGAGGAGCCGCACCGAAAAGGCCTGACCACGCGGCTCCTCGGCAAACCAGTCCCCGTCCCCAACACCTCCTCCAATGAGATCACTTCCCGGATTACCAGGGAGCGATCACTTTGTCCTCCTTTTTGCCCCCCCCCCCCCGACTCCCATGTCACGTGCCAGAGGCTGAGGCCGGGCCCGGGCCCAGGTTAGTGGTGGCCGCGGGGACCCAGCCCACGGCCTGGCACATGTATATCAAATATCTATATAGACATCCCCAAGAGAGCACTTCGGAACCAAGATGTCTAATAGCATAATGTTTTCAGTAGTGGATTAAGAGCTGGATGGCCAGGGGTCAAATCCCAATGTAGGACTTTGTAATCTAAAGCTAGTCACTTAATTCTCCATCTTCTCTACACTCTCTGGATGTTTTAAGGTGAAAAGAAACACTTTCCTAATGCCTATCCATGCCTGGAGCAAGAATAAACATGCATGTGCCTGCAGACAGCTCCATTGCTTCTGGGATCGAACGGGGACATAGAAGTCCATTGCCCCTCCCTAGACACACTTCTGCCACACCCCTGTGCCTACTTGAACGTCCCCGTATTGGAGACATCTGTGAAGGGCATTTGTGGAATGGTTATAGAGACATGTTTATGATTTTGATGTCTGTGTGCATGTCTGCAGACATCCAAACCACGTCTAAACCTTTTAGAAAGACCCTCATAATCAAAGTTCATGGGAAAAATGAACCAAGAAAGCAGTCAGGAGAAGATAAGTTACACAGAGACTGATCAGTATACAATGAGGAAAAAAGACAAGAGTTTTTATTTTTAGTTCAGAGATCAGATTATGACTTTTGAATTGTTAAGTTATTATATGTTGTATACTTTTTATATATGGTACAGTTAGCATTTTTTTTCTTTTTGTAGTAATGAGTTTCATGGTTTATTATGATATAGAATGTCTTCTTATAGAATACTATTTGCTTACAAGTTACTCTTGCTCTTGATTCTAAAGAGATGTGAAGAACCTGGCTTTGGATAACTATGAGGCATTTTGTTCTACATCACCTCTCCTTAGGGCCAGTGCAAGGATATGAAGTGCTCTAGGCAATCCTCATCCCTTGTGCTCCCTCTACCCAGCCCCTGCTCTGGTTGCCACTGCCATCCCTCACTGAGACATGCAGTGACGGCAATGTATCTAAAATGCTACCAAAGTGCCAGAGTTACCTTCATCCTCAGCAATATGGATCCGTTCTTGCTTCTGCTGTGTTCTGATTTCACTTCCTGTTGGCATTGGGGGCGCCCAAGAACCTGTCCGAACCTCTTTTAAACCCAACTACTCTGATAGCTTTTGCTAAATCCTCCGGCAACAAATTCCAGAGTTTGATTATGGGTTGAGTGAAAAAATATTTTTTCCAATTAGTCTTAAATGTGCTACATTGTAGCTTTATTGCATGTCCCCTAGCCTTTCTATTTCTTAAGGAGTAAGCAACCAATCTACATTTACCCATTCCACTCCACTCATTATTTCATAAACCTCTATCATATCTTTCTTCAGCTGTCTCTTTTCCAAGATGAGGAACCCTAACCTTTTAAGCCTTTCATTATTATCCTTTTGGTGGCTCATCTAAGCACCTTTTCTAATTCTGCTGTATCCTTTTTAAGATATGGTGACCAGAATTGCAAATGATATTTGAGGGGCAGTCGCACCATGGAGAGATACAGTCATTATAATATCCTCAGTTTTATTCTCCATTCCTTTCCTTATTATTTCTAGCATTCTATCTGCTTTCATGGCTGCCGTTGCACATTGGGCAGAGGCTTTCAACATATTATCCATGATGATGCCCAGATTCTATTCTTGGGTAGTGATTCTTAATGTGGAACCTTGCATCGTGTAACTGTAGTTTGGATTGCTCTTCCCTAAGTGCAATGTTGCACTTGTCTACATTAAATTTAATTTGGATGCCTAGTCTCCCAATTTCTCAAGGTCCCTGGTTCAAATCTCACTGTTGCTTCTTGTTATCTTGGGCAAGTCACTTAACCCTCCACTGCCTCAGGTTCAAACTTAGGGGCCCTTTTAAAAAAGTGCAGACCCATGGTAATTGTTACTATAGGGTGGGGCAATTTCCACATGCTGAAATGCATGCTAACTGCACATTGCATGATAGGATGGGATCTGGGCAGGGTTGTGGTGAAGAGTGGGCATTGACCCACATTGCTGTTAGAGTGAGCATCAGTAGTGCATGCTAATAGCCAACATTACAGTTACATTCACCTACTGTAGCCTCAATAAGTGGCATTAGGTGCATCCATAGTAATTGCCAAGGACTGGACTTGCCTGAGCGGTAATTGTTGAGCACTTGATGGCCATGCCCAAGAAAGTTACCACAGTGTGGTAGCACCTAATGTACATTGATTTTAACTCAAAATGTGCTTTTGGGGTAAAATAAATACCGCACTTAAGTAAAAGGGCCTCTTAGATTGTAAGTCCTCAGGGGATAGGAAACATATCCACTGTACCTGAACGCAATTCTCCTTGAACATTTAAGAAAAGGCGTGAGCTTAGTCCATTCCTTTTATTTATTTGGTTTTTTTTTAAAATGAGGTAAAGTAAAAATATTTGGACTAGCACAAATCTATTAAGCAGACTTGTTTTTCTCTAAAGTGACAAAAACTGAGTACTCAAGATCTTTCAGAATCTTAAACGAACCCCTCACATTTTTATTCACCACAAAGTGATAAGCCCACGGTAGAGAGTGACATATTCTTGCCAGGCTCATAATGCATAACAGTTCTTTCCATACCTTTTTCTCCCTGCTCATGTTGCTATATGTCTCAGTTACACACATGCAAAAGATAAAATAAGAGCCAGTCTTCAACATCCAGCTTTCAGATGCTTACCTCTACCAGTTAATTTAATTTGTTGCAAAATACGGAACTCTTATCATGCAGCATTCTAAAATGTTTAAAAAGACCCAGCTGTAGCTCATATTAGAATTCCAGCACAAGGAGACATATAAAAAAAAAGCCAATTGGCCTGCCGCTTCAGCTGATATATGACAAGACTTAAATCAAGCTTCATTGGGACATCATTTCATTTATGAGTGCATCCTGTAGAGAGACATCAGTCACGGGCACAAATCTACCATATCCTTACATCGAACATCTGACTACATTCTCTATCAGAAACAATAGCACCTTACATTCATCACAAACCAGATTTTTTTTTAATACTATCCAGTCAAGCTATAGCACAAATGAATATGTTTCATCAAGACAAAAAGACAGGCTTGAAAAGATCTGAGCTTGACAGCTGAATATGTTCCTCTATCAAGCTCACGCACATTTTCGGCACTCATGAAGTAGGACTGTACATTTGTTTGAAATAATATAGGAAATGTCAATAACATGTCCTATATTGTTTCATGTTGGTTTTGATCTGAAACAGAAGAACAAACCTAATATTCCAACGTTTTCTGTCCCTCTGTCATAATGAGTACACACTATAGGTAAATAGTATGCACTATTGCTCAATTGTGTGTGTGCTATGGCTGAATTGTTCACACTAGGCAACCAAGTCCAAAAACGTAGCACAAGGAAGGGAAAGCTTAAAAAACATTTTATTTTTAATGAAATTGCGTGCCAAAGACTCAATACAGGCCGTGTTTCGTCACTCCTTCATCAGGGATATTGGCATACTAAAATCATAAAACAAAGATAATTAAAACACATATAAATAACCATTAAAAAATACATTAAGACCTTAAATAATAACCAATAAACTGTTATATAAAAGAAGGAAGGGAAGGGAACTGATATAACAACATATACATATATGATTTACTCCATAGCCAATACATTCATACTAAACCAATAAATACAATTAAAATGTATAATATCAATAAACCACTTAAATTTGATGAGACAAATAATATAATAACTTAAATGCATATGAATCAATAAATACAATAAAAATGTATAATATCAATGAACCACTTTAAACTGATGATGAGACAACATCTAAAAACACATTAAGAAGTATAAATGGTACAAATTACCTCTCTTGGCTGTCTTATTATTATTTGCTATTCACTCATGGATAATTGTGCCATTTCTTTTAGATGTTTGTGCCGATTAGCCACACTTTTCTTGTACTAAAAAATTAAAATTATTTAAATAAAACTATCGAGCAAGCCAATCACAAGAAGTTAAAACAAAAGGTGTGAAACAAAACTTTAAAAACAAATGGAAGCAGGAGTGAATCAAACCAACATGTAAAACCATATAAAAGCCCATTTAAAAATCACTACAGGTAACCAAACCTCAATGAGTTTTCCTATGATTCTTCATATGTCTTCATAAACACTATAAAACAAAGGACAAAACATATTTATTTTTGCCTCTCATTTATAACTATTAATGACATCTCCCCAGAAATGAAAATTTAAAAAAAAAATCACAACAAAGCAAAACAAAAAAAATCCCGATAAATGACACAGGACAGTAAACAACTATTTTGGGCCTTTATATCCCTATGATATAGTAAACACACAAAGACAAATGGAAGCCCTTTTACTAAAGTATACTGCGATTTTGTACCTAAGTGCAAAATTGAGGCATGTTAAGTGCAAAACCACTGTGCTGTCAGGAGCATGTACAGCATTTTCCTGACAGTTAAAGCATGGTGTAGTTCTGTAATAGGGGGCACATTACCACGGTACTGTTAATTTCACCTATTGAGGAGGTAATAGCACCCAAACTAATTGCAAGAATTGCAACCAGTGCACGGTGTTTATCCATGCCCTGACTGCATGGTGTTCACCATGCCCACTCTCCATCCCTAATCCACCTATTTTATACTCTAACATGTAAGGCGCAGTCAATAAGGAAATTGGATGCACTGTGACAGCCACACACTAACAGTTAAATCAGGTCATAACGCATGTTTAACATGTGCCCAAGTCCACATAGTACACTTTAGTTAAAGGGCCCCATGGATTTAAACATCTGCATCTAAAAAATGAGGCATTAAGATACTTTCTTTATGTATTCATTTATTTGTTTGGACTTAGTACACACCTTTTCACTGGTAGTTCAAGGTGAATTCAAGGACGGTATATATCTCCCTTTTCCCAGAGTGCTTACTATCAAAGAGACTGATGTAGTTAGGTGACATTTTTTGACAGCAAAGAAATAGGTGTGAACACATGTGCAAAACATTCAGAAATGCATGAAAATGCTAGTATTTTCTCATTTTGCACATTTTACATTTGTGTTTCCTCAGTGTGAAAGTCTTTACAAAAAATTTACAATTTTTATAATAAACCTTTACTCATAGCCTGTAAATATTAAGCAACTTCTGTGATGGAATACCATGTAAAACAGCTCATTAAAGTTGTTATTTAAAAAAAACCAGACAAACAAAAGGTTTGTGGCCCATATTTGAAAATAAAAGTAACTGCTGTCCAATGAAGTGTACTTGCCAAAGCTGTTGTCCCTGTTCCAGATTTTGCCTCTGTCCAGACAGAGATCCCAATGCCAGTTGAAGGACCAGTTCAATGTGCAGGATGCCTGCATGCTGAAGCCCTCAGGAAACAAGTGGAGGAGCTCAGAGAAGAGGTTGTAAGGCTGAGAAGCATTCGAGACAGTGAGAAGTTTATTGATGAAATGTTTCTTGAAATATCCAAGCTCTCCGACAGAGGTGAAATGGGAGGTTACAGAATGAAGAAAGTTGGACAAGAGTCACCAGATCATGCAGATTCAACACTTTAACTCCTACAGTCCTTGAATTGAAGAACCAGTATGAAGACCTGTAAGTGGAGGAGATGAAAGCATCCCAGGAAAGGGAAGAACCATAGATCAAACACCCCAAATTTGCAGCATCAGTGACCACAAAGAAGCAAAGGGTAGTGGTGGTTTGTGACTCTCTTTTGAGGGGTGCTAAGGCATCCATCTGACGGCCAGACTTGATGTCCAGAGAGGTGTGCTGTCTGCCAGGTGCCAAAATCTGTGATGTTATAGCGAGTTTGCTGAGACTCATCAAGCCTACTGACTATTATCCGATGTGGCTCATCCATGTCATCACAAATGATACTGCTAGGTATCCAACTGAACATATCAAAAGTGACTTCATGAATCTGAGACAGAGGCTGAAGTAGATACGTGCACAGGTGGTGTTATCTTCAATCCTCCCTGTTGAGGGTAAAGGCTGAGGCAGAGAAGCTCACATCCTAGAGATGAATGCATGTTTGCGTGGATGGTGCCATCAAGAGTGTTTTGGTTTCCTGGACCATGGGATGATGTTCCAAGGGCTGCAGAGCAGAGATGGTGTCCACCTGTCCAAGAAGGGTCAACGTGTCTTCAGCAGGAGACTGACTAACCTACTGAAGAAAGCTTTAAACTAGATTCATTGGGAATGGGTGATGAAAGCCCCGAGGTAAGTGAAAGCCCCCAGGTAAGTGAAAAATTGAATACCTCTGTAGAAATGGGTAATAGGGGCAACATTTGGATAGCGGTGTGTATAAATTCCCATAGCATGGGAAAAATAGATTTCAGATGTTGAGGCTTTAATGGAAGATGGTGACTTGGATTTAGTGGCGGTTACAGAGACATGGTTCATGAGCAACCATGACTGGAATGTAATTATACCAGGCTATTCAGAAAGGACTGGCTAGGAAGAAGGGGGAGGGTACTATATGCAAAAAATACTATTAAATCATAGAATTACAGGGCTTAAAAGGAAGAGAGGATGCACTGTGGGTTAAACTAGAAAGAGGGAAAGGGAAATCCATTTGCATTGGAGTGATATACAGATCATTCTCGCTGAGAGAAGTGGATGGATATTTAATAGAAGACATATGCAGCATTGCCATTATAGGCAAAGTGCTACTGATGTTGTTGTTGTTAAGTGCCGTCAAGGCAGTGTCGACTCATGGCAACCCTCTGGATAGTTGTCCTAAACTGTGTTCGGTCTTCAGTCAGGTGGCTCATTGTTGATAGAGTGGCACCCATAGCTGATGTTATTGTATCCCTTAATATCATTGCTGGCCTTCCTCTTTTGCATTGGCCTTTTTCTTGCCAAGCATGATTTCTTTCTCTAATGATCTCTTTCTTCGCATGATGTATCCAAAGTATGAAAGTTGAAGTCTTGTCATCTGAGCTTCTAAAGAAAACTTAGGTTTGATCTCCTCTAGTACTGACTGGTTTGTTCTTTGGGCAGTCCATAGTGTACACAGTATTCGTCACTAGCACTATAATTCAAATGCATTGATTTTCTTCCTGTCTGTCTTTTTCATTGTCCAATTGATAGGTGATTTCAATATGCTAGATATTGACTGGCACATCACTGCTGTGGTGTCATCTGGAAGTATGGATATCCTAGATCTCTACAGGAAGAACTATTCAGGCAACTGGTAATAGAACCCAAATGTGAAGTGACCATACTGGACTTGGTGCTTAAAAATGGGGAAAGTGGACTTCCGGTGACGTCACGGAGCGAATGGCTGTGTGCTAGCTGAGCTCCTGTGGAGTCCTGTAATTTTAGGGGGAAAAGTGCGGACCCCGGCGCCCAAGTGAGTGGAGAACGGGTCAGGGCGATGGCGCAAGCAGCGAAAAAGAAGCTGGCGGGCTTTCGATCGTCCTACGTGACGCGGAAGGAGGATGCGGAGCGGACGGCTGCCGAAGCGGCGAGGCCTGGTAGCAAGGCGAGTTCGTCGGAGGATGAGGAGAGTGAGGAGATCCAGGAGATGGAGTTGCCTCTCCAGGAGTGGCTGAGGGCTTTCCGGAAGAGCATGCGGGCAGATCTGGCGGAGATGCGCAAGGACATTAAAGACTCGCTAACGAGTTTGCATCAGGACCTGAGCGGCCTGGGAGACCGCGTGGTGGTTCTTGAAGAGCACGCGGAGGCCTGCAGTGGTGAACTGCAGGGGCTGACTGAAGCGCAGTGCAAACTGGAGAAGCAGCAGGAGGCGATTGTGGAGAAGTTGGAGGAGATCGAAGATCGGGCCCGCCGGAACAACCTGCGGGTGAAAGGTATTGCAGAGTCGGAGGGGCAACAGAACTGTGAACAGGTGGTCCGGCGTCTATGTGTGCATATTTTGGCGCTGGAGGGCGGTTCGACGCCAGTGGAGCGGGAGATTGGGGTAGAGCGGGCACATCACAGTCTAGGCCCGCGGCGTGATAAACAACCCCGAGATATCATCGCCTGCATGAGCAGCTTCCCACTCAAAGAAAAGATCCTGCAGATAGCCCGGAAGTATGGGCGGATTGCGTGGGAAGGCGTGGAGGTGGACATTTTTAATGACTTGTCCAAAGGGACTCTGGACCGGAGGAGAGGCCTGCGGGAAGTCACTGCCTACTTGAGAGGGAAAAGCCTGAGATACAGGTGGCTGTTCCCCTTCGGGCTTCTAGTTACCGTGAATGGCGTGACGAGAAAGGTGAAGGAGGCCGAGGAAGCCTGGACTGTGTTGGGTGAGTTGGGTTGTGAACAACTCCCGAAGAGGATAAGCGGAGCGGGTGAGAAAATGTTGGGTGGCGCAGCAAATCCCAGGTGGCAGCGAGTGGCCGAGAAAGGACGGCGGCTGCAGCGGAAAGGGGCAGATCGAGAGGAGGGGCAGCAAGCGCTACCGGCGGAGTGAGCGTGTGGCCCTTTGCCTCTGAGACTGGTCTTGGCCCTGTTTAATGGATCAGACCTCTGGACATTGGGGTGATGATGGTGGGTGATTGGCAGGAGGGTTGAGATTGAGGGTCGAAGGTGTGGGAGGAGGGCGGGGGGGATTGGGGTGAGATGCAGGATTGTCACTATCGGAAGTAAGGTAAAATGGAGGGGTGGTGGGAGGGGGGGGATGGGAGGGACGGGAGGGGGATGGGAGGGGGAGGGGGGGAAGGGGGGGAGGGGGGAGGGGGAGGGGGAGGGGGGGTGGGGGGTGGGAGGGGGAGGAGGGGAGGGAGGGGGAGGGGGGTGGGGGGTGGGAGGGGGAGGGGTCAGGACATATGTTCAAGGTAGGGGGGGTATGTCGGGGTACGGTACAGGATGCTGCGGGTAGGCACACTTAATGTAAGGGGTTTGAACACGCCTACCAAGCGGCGCTTATTGTTCCGGGAGGCGGAGAAAAATGAATGGGATGTGATCCTAGTACAGGAGACGCATTTGCGTCGGCGGGATGTGGGTCTGATGCGGCACCCCCGGTATGGAGAACAATACTTCTCTTGTAGTCGGGAGGGGGGTAAGAAAGGGGGGGTAGCGGTGCTCATACGGGGGGGGAGTGGGATTCGAGTGACACGGAGCTTTGAGGATGGGGAGGGGCGGGTGGTGGGCGTGGTGGGTAGCTGGGGGGGAGAGGAAATTATGATTGTGTCGGTGTATGGGCCGAATGGCGTGCAAGTGGGGTTCTGGCAGAGGGTGTGTAAGTTATTGGGGCAACAGGGGGGGGGGGAAAGGGTGGTGGGGGGTGATATGAATGTGGTATTGGAGCGCTTGATGGACAGGGAGTCGGGGAGGGGGGAGGGTAGGGGGCGGAATAGGAAGGCTTTGCATCGGATGATGACACGGTTGAATTTGGTTGATGCCTGGCGGGTTTTGCACCCTAGGAAGCGGGAGTTTACACGCTACTCCATCCCCCATAATAGTTGGAGTCGGATAGAGATGATGCTGGTGGATCAGGACTGGATGTTGGGGGCCGGCGGGGGGGGTTGGTTCCCATTGCTTGGTCTGATCACAAAGCGGTTGAAGTGGAGTTTAAGGGGCGGGATAGGGATGGCTTACGGTTTTGGCGCCTGAATGAAGGGTTGTTGAAGTGTCCGGCGGTGGTGAGAGATATTAGGGAAGAGATCAAGGAGTACTTGGCGAGGAATGATATGGGGGAGGTCCGGGTGGCGATGGTGTGGGAGGGGCTCAAGGCGGTTATTAGAGGGAAGTTTATTCAATGGGGGGCGCGTAAGAAAAGGGAGCGATATGAAAAGGAACGGGATTTAGGGAGAAGGTTGCAGGAGGCTGAGGAGGTTTTTCGGAGAACTGGAAAGGAAGGGCCTCGGGGAGTGATGGAAGCGATTCGGGGGGAGTTGCAGGGGTTGCAGGTGGAGCGGGTAGCGTTGGAGCTGGCCTGGGTGCAACAACGGTTTTATGAGTTTGGGAATAAAGCTGGGCGGATGTTGGCCCAGCGGCTGCGGAGTCGTAGGGTGGCCTCCCGGATTTATCAGATCAAGGGGAAAGGGGGAGAGGTGCTGTTTCGGGAACGGGACATTCAGGAACGCTTCAGGCAGTTTTACCAGGAACTCTATTCGGAGGATGAGGGGGTGGAGGGGGAGGGTATAGAGCGGTATTTGGCGGAGGTCCGGCTTCCAAGTTTGTCGGGGGAAGCGCGGGAAGCTATGGAGGCCCGGATTGGAGTGGCCGAGGTGGAGCGAGCTATTCAGGGGATGCCAGGGGGGAAGGCACCGGGGCTAGACGGGCTCCCGAGTTCGTTTTATAGGTTATTCCAGGCGGAGATCGGAGAGGTTATGTGTAGGGTATTTAATGGGATGTTGGAGGAGGGGGGGGATCTGCCGGTGGGTATGTTAACAGCTGGGATTACAGTGTTGCCGAAAGGGGGGCGGGACCCGTTGGAGTGTGGGTCTTTTAGACCTATCTCACTTCTAAATGTGGATGTTAAGGTGCTAGCCAAAATTCTGGCGGGCCGTCTGGGGCCCTGGCTGTCTACAGTGATCAAGAATGACCAGACGGGGTTTATCCCGGGGCGCCAGGCTGCTGATAACATTAAAAGGGCGGTGGGGGTGTTATGGGAAGCGCGACGTGGGACGGAGGAGTTTTTGTTAATGTCTGTGGATGCCGAGAAGGCTTTTGATAGGGTGCATTGGGGTTTTTTGATGGCGGTGTTGGAGCGCCTGGGGGTGGGGGAAAATATGGTGGGTTGGATACGCGGGCTTTATAAGGGACCGAGGGCGAGGGTGAAGGTCAATGGTTGTTACTCACGGGATTTTAGTCTGGGACGGGGGACGAGGCAGGGGTGTCCTCTCTCACCGCTGCTTTTCGCAATGAGTGTGGAGCCCTTGGCGGAAGCTATTCGATCCAACGAGCGGATTAGGGGTTTGGTAAGGGGGGGGGGGTGGCTCATAAAATATCTCTTTATGCGGATGATATCCTGCTGTATTTGGAGCGGCCGGAGGAGTCTCTCCCGGAGGCCATGGTGGCGATGCAGGTGTTTGGGGCCGTCTCCGGATTCAAAATGAATGTGGATAAGACGGAAGTATTGAGGGTTCGGGTTTCACCGAGGGTGGAGGAGCGGTTGCGGGGTATGTATCCCCTGAGATGGGTTAACCAGGCTCTGAAATACCTTGGGGTGCAATTGGGAGCTAAATATGGGGATTTATACCGACTTAACTACCCGGGGGTAGTGCGGGCATTGGAGAGGGATTTGGAGGGCTGGATGAGACAAGACGTCTCGTGGTTAGGACGGATGGCTGGGGTTAAGATGAATGTGTTGCCGCGGTTGTTGTACCTATTCCAGGCCTTGCCAGTACGGGTGCCCGATGCCGAGTTACGGCGCGTGCAACGGAAAGTGTTTCAGTATATTTGGAACAGGCGACCGCCGCGGTTGGCCCGGGAGGTACTTTACGCCCCGCGGGTGGCGGGGGGGCTTGGGGTGCCCAATATCCTTGATTATTACCGAGCGGCGCAATTAAGGCATGTTATGGACTGGCGGAAGCGGACGGATATGCAGCCTTGGGTACATTTGGAGCGTACAGTGGTGAAGGGTGGCCACCTGGAGGCTTGGTTGTGGGCGGGGAGGAAGCACCGCAAGGAATTAGGTGCGGGATCGCCGGCTATGCAGCAGGTAGCCAGGGTGTGGGACGGGGTGCGGCGTGGGGGACGGGGCGAAGGGAACGGGAACCGGTTTTCGGTTATGATGCCGTGGCGTGGATGGAAGCCTTTTACACCGGGCTGGGAGGGGGGTAGGTTTGATAGTTGGACGGAGAAAGGGCTGGTGTGTTTTACCAACTCTTGGAGGAGGGGGTGGTGCGGCCCTTTGAGGCAGTTCGGGTAGAATATGGCTTGGAGGAGCGGGACCGATATCCATATGTCCAGGTGCGCTCTTTCCTTTGCAGGGGTAAGGGGTTGGGGGGGATGGGGGAGGAGGTGTCGGCCATGGAGGCGCTTTGGTATGGGAAGTTTGGGTCCAGAGGGATGGTTTCTGCGTTATATCAGGCTGTTCGGGAAAGGGGGGCGGGCAGGTTCCCTTATATGCTAGAGTGGGAGCGGGATCTGGGGAGGCCCTTGTCAGCGGCCGATTGGAAGCAGATCTGGGATAGGGTTAGGGGGTTGCCTTGGGCCAGTAGTATTAGAGAGAACTGGTATAAGATATTATTCAGGTGGTATTACACTCCAGAGCGTCTTCATAGGATCTATCCGGGGGTGGCGGAGGGCTGCTGGAGGGAGTGCGGGGGGATAGGCACTTTTTGGCATATATGGTGGGGGTGTCCTAAGGTACAAAGTTTTTGGGGGCAGGTGCTTCAGTGGATCCATCAACATCTCGGCGAGGAAGTCCGGTCAGACCCTGGGGTAGCTTGTTGTCCTGGGGGGGGGGGGCAAGGGGAGGGGGGACCCATGATTCGAGCGTGCTTGAGTGCGGCACGGTGTGCGTTGGCGGCAGCGTGGAAAAGAGTGGGGGTACCTACAGTGGGGGAGTGGGAATGTAGGCTGCGGCAGGTGATTCTTATGGAACAATTGACAGCGGTTAGGAGGGAACGGGCGGCGAAATTTAGGGCTCAGTGGGGAGATTTATGGAATGTCCTGGGGGGGGGAGGACAGGGAGGGGCGGGAGGAGGGAGTGTTTAGTGGGGGGGGACGGGCAGGTGGGAGGAGTAGCGGGGGCGGGGGGTAGTGGGGGTTGGTCCGGGGGGGGGGCGGGGGGCTGGGGGGTTGGGGGGTACTCCTGGGTGCTGGTTGTTGCTGTGTTGTGTTGTGTTGCAGCTGATAATAACCACAAATTTTGTTGTCTAATTTGGAAGGGAGGGGGGTAGGGGGGTAGGGGGAGGGGAGGGTGGGATAAAGCAGAAAAGAAGGCATGCATTGACAGTGGGGTGTGTTGTTCTCTTGTGTACTGTGTGTTGTTTCTGATTTGGTGGTGTACCGTTGTGTTTATTCCTTCATTAAAAACTTTAAACTATAAAAAAAAAAATGGGGAAAGTGTTTCTGATATAATAGTGGAAGATCATCTCTCATTCAGTGATCACCAGATGATGTGGTTCAGTATTAGGACTAGGACTGATAAAATCCATTCAAAAGTGAGGGTCTTAGGGCCCAATATTCAAAAAGGCATTTACACGGTTTACAGCCCAGTAAATCATGTAAATGCCTTAGATGGGGATATTCAATGGCACTTACATGGTTAATGCCATTGAATATCCCCATTTACGTCCCCTACACACCCTGATGCTATCCGGTTATCATCAGGGCATGTTGAGGACATGTTGGGTGGAGCAGAGGTGGAGAATGGTGCTAACCATGCTGCATGATTAGCGATTGGCACCTTAAAGATAGGCAAGGAAACCCCTCACCTATCTTTAAGGTGCCGATCGCTAACCGGGCATCAGCCAATATTGCTGCTGCACAGTTAGCTTCGGAGGTTTCCGGCTTTGGTGGCGATCACTGGATATTCCATGTCATTGATGTGGCATGGAATATCTGGTTTGGAAGTTGGCAGGGAAGGAATATTGGGCCTTTAGACTTTAGGAAAACTAACTTTGCCAAGATGGGGCAATACCTCATGGAGTCGTTAGTTGGATAGGAACAGCTGGGTGATGCAGAAAAACAGTGGGAAAAACTGAAAGGGGATATTTTAAGGGCAACAAACATTTTTGTTAGAAAGGTAAGTAAATGTAAAAGGAAAAGGAGACCGCTATAGTTTATGAAAGAAGTAGCTGAAAAGGTGACGAAAAAGAGGGAGGCCTTTATGAAGTACAATAAATCACAGAGAGAGGAAGACAGGCATCTATATTTGAAAAAAAACTTAGAGAAGCTAGCAAAGTAGTCAGGAAAGCAAAGATACAAAAAGAAGAAATAGCCAATGCCATAAAATGTGGGGATAAGACATTTTTCAGATATGTTAGTGAGAGGAAGAAGGGCAAAAGTGGTATTGTCAGACTCAAGGGTGAAGGGGAGGAATATGTAGAAGCTGATGAAGATAAAACGGAATTGCTTAACAAATATTTCTGTTCTGTGTTCATAGATGAAGGCCAGGAAAAGAACCTCAGAAAACACCCACAAACAGGAACAGAAGTGACGGTAGCTAGAACGATTTTCAGAAGACTGTGTTTGCGAGGAACTAGCTAAACAAAAAGTAGAGAAAGTGATGGGACAGAATGGGATGCATCCAAGAATACTGAAGAAACTTGGGGACGTTCTAGTTGCTTCACTGACTGACCTTTTCATTGCTTCTTTGGAGTTGGGAGTGGTCCCAGATGACTGGAGAAAGGCACGTGTTCCCTTTACACAAAAGCAGCAGTAAGGATGAGGTAGAAAACTACAGGCCAGTTAGTCTAACCTCTGTGGTAAGTAAATTATTGGAAAGCTGCTAAAAGAGAGAATTGTGAGTTTTCTGGTTCCAGTGGATTGCAGGATATGAGGCAGCATGGGTTTATCAGAGGCAGATCTTGTCAGACTAATCTGATTGATTTCTTTGACTGGGTGACCAGGGAGTTGGACCGAGGGAGAGTCCTAGATGTGTTGCACTTAGATTTCAGTAAAGCCTTTGACACTGTTCTACATAGGTGACTTATAAACAAACCCATCACCCTAGGAATGGACCTACAGTTACTGATTGGGTTAGAAATTGGTTGAGTGGGAGGTGACAAAGGGTACAGGTAAATGCAGCTCACTCTGACGAGGAGATTACCAGAGGTGTGCTGCAGGAATCTGTCCTTGGTCTGATTCTTTTTAACATCTTTGTTTGTGATATTGCAGAAGGGCTGTCAAGTAAGCTTTGCCTGTCTGCAGATGATACCAAAATCTGCAGTACAGTAAAGACCCAGGAAGGAGTAGATAACATGAGGAGGGATATGGCTAAGCTTGAAGAATGGTCTAGAATTTGGCAGCTGAGATTTAATGCTAAAAAATGCAGGGTCATGCCTTTAGAATGCAAAAATCCAAGGGAGCAGTACAGTGTAGGGGGTGAAGTACTTCTGTCCACAAAAGAAAAGCGGGACCTGGGCGTGATTGTGTCTGATGATCTTAAGTAGGTAAACAGGTAGAAAAGGTGATGGTGAAAGCCAGAAGGATGCTTTGGTGTATAGGGAGAGGTAATGGTCAGCAGAAAAAAAAGGAGGCGATAGTGCATCTGTATAGGTCTCTGTTGCAACCTCATTTGGAGTATTTTGTGCAGTTCTGCAGACCACATCTTCAAAAGGATATAAACAGGTTGGAGTCGGTGCAGAGGCTGGCTACTAAAATGGTTAGTGGAATTCATTAAAAAGCATATGAGGACAAACTTAATGATCTTAATATGTATACTTTAGAGGAAAGGCAGGATAGAGGAAATATGATAGAGATGTTTAAATACTTCCATGGCATAAATGCACAGGTGGAGAGTCTCTCTTGATTGAAAGCATGCTCTGCTACAAGGAGACACAGGATGAGGGTTAAATGGGATAGACTCAGGAGTAATATGCATAAATATTTATTTATGTAAAGAGTGGTAGATGCATGAAATAGTCACCCATTGGAGGTGGTAGAGACGAGGACAGTATCTGAATGAAAAAAAGCATGCGACAGACAGAGTATCTCTAAAGGTAAAAAGGGGACTATTGTAGCTGATATGGAAAGGAAGACTAGATAGGCCATGTGGTCTTTTTCTACCATCATGTGTCTAAGTTTGTTTATTTATTTACTTATTTATTTTACAGGATTTTTATACCACTTTATCCTTTAGTCAAAGTGGTTTACAATATAATGTAGCAACAGTTCACATTAAAACAAAAGTGCGTTAGCGATAGAAGACATTAACATGGTAACGGTTGTAGGTAACATTAGTGGTATTCATTATAAAGCATATGAGGACAGACTTAAGGATCTTAATATGTACACCTTAGAGGAAAGGCGGGATAGAGGTGATATGATTGAGATGTTTAAATATCTCCGTGGCATAAATGTTCAGGGAGAGAGCCTCTTTCAATTGAAAGCAAGTTCTGCTACGAGGGGACATGGGATGAGGGTGAAGGGGGATAGATTCAGGAGCGATTTGCAGAAATATTTCTTTATGGAAAGAGTGGTGGATCCATGGAATAGTCTCCCAGGGGAGGTGGTAGAGATGAGGACAGTAACTGAATTAAAAAAAGCATGGGACCAACACAGAGGATCTCTAAAGATAAAAAGGGGACTGTTGTAGTTGTTGATATGGAAGGACAGACTAGATAGGCCATGTGGTCTTTTTCTGTCATCATATTTCTATGTTTCTATATACAGGATAATGTATGTTGTGATGAAGCAGAAGCCAGTGAACCTATGGAGATAGGAAAAATCACTGATCCCTTTAAAGAAAGTGACAGACCTAAAGTGCAGTTATTGCAAAGCGCAGCCAGAGGGAGCAAGCACGAAGAATCAGAGGGTAGGCTGACACACCCAAGCTTGGATGATGCAATAACTAACTCAAGGGATAATCAGACACACCTGATCAGGGTGAGAGAAACCCTAACTGAGAAGCAGCTTTATAAGCATGGCTTAGACAGGACAGAAAGGGCAGCAGCAGCAGCAGCAGACGCAGAAGAGAGAGGAAGGAGACAGCTCCGAGGAGAGAAGGAGAGGCAGTTGGATTTGCGGTCCTTACAGAGAAGGAACAAGTTCCAAGAGAAACAGTTCCATGGTGGAAAGCTCCAGGGGGAAGTCTTCAAGGAAGACAGAGAAAGGAGAGGGACCTGGAAAGTGCCTGGTAAAGAAAGTACCAGAGAAGCACAGCTTAGAGAGCAGAGGTACCTGCATACTTCCTTTCCTGACCATGAGCTACAAGGAGTTCAGAGGTGGGTACACAAGACTCAGCCCAGGAGTCTGAGAAACACAACACTGAACCAGGAACCGGGGCCAAGCCCTAGAAAGGCATGGAAGCCAGAAAGCCGTAGGTGCAGTAAACACAGCTGGAGAGAGGTTTGGGAACCTGTACAAAAAGTGCTAACTAAAAGTCCTGTTACCTGTTTTCCAGACCAGGTAGAGCAAGGCTGGAGAGTTTTAGAGAGAAACTCTGAAGTGAAGCCAGAATTACATGAGGAAAGCTCAGGGCCAGCAGATATTGCGTCAGAACAGGAGGAGATGCAAATAGACCCTGCTGAACCCGATTCATTGCTACCTGACTGTCTCATGGATTGTACACTTTGTCTAGCTGGGAGTTTGCAATCCTTAGCAGAAGTATAGCTCGCAGGGTATACGTTAAAATACAGTTTTGATAAGCTAAAAGAAGAAGCTTGCTTTTGTTTGCATGAACTGGTTTGTTCTAACACCTGCATAGCTAATAAGACTGTGAAGCACGTCTAATTTTTGAATTCTGTAAATACCTTTTTGAAAATCCTGAATGAGGTGAGAATCCTGTTTTCCTTCGTTGAACCTTTGTTTGTGCATTATGGGAATAAACCTTATCCTTTACCTTGCACATGGCTTTCACAACTAATTATTTCAAGAAAAGGACTACTAGTACCAACATGCATCTGGGCTAAGAAACGTTTCTCCCTTTGATGAAAACAATAATGTCCACCCTGACCCTTTAAGCATGTGGCTCGGGGGCTGGGGTTGCGACAATGTACATCATGACTTGAATGGGGGGAACTGCGCTATTAATATGATGTGGTGTAGTCAGCGTACATTAAGTGGTTAACTTGCTGTGGGGTAGTCATAGTACAGTGCGGGGCCATGAAGTGGGGTGTTAGGTGTCTTCTTGCTATGTTATGTTCTTGTTCCAAAATGCTCAATGTACCAAAAGGTTTTTAGCTTTCTTTTGAAGTCTTTGATGTCCTCAATTTCTCTGATGTTCTTTGGGAGGGAGTTCCATAGAATGGGTGTTGCTACTGAGACGTTTCTCTTGTAGGTGGTTTGCTTGGCTTTAGTGTGGGTGTTTGGTGCGACGATCTGTTTTTTGTTTTTTTGTTCTTCTGGGACAGGTTTCAGGGACTTTGGTGACCAGTGTCTGTAGTGCCTCTGCAGAGACATGGTGTAAAATTTTAAATATAGTGCAAATTGCCTTGAACTTGGTGTGTGAGTGTATAGGGAGCCAGTGTAGTTGATTCAAGAGGGGTGTTATGTGATTGTGTTTTGCTGATCCCGTGATGATGCAGGCTACCATATTTTGTGCTGTTTGTAATAGTTAGATGGAATGCTTTGGAAGGACTTGATAAATGATGTTGCAATAGTCCAAGATTGGTGTGATAGTGGCCTGGCAAACAGTCCAAAGGTAATTTTGGTTGAGTAGCGGTTTAAATCCTTGGATGATTCTCATTTTATGGAAAGTGTTCTTTGAGGTTTTAGTTATCTGTAATTGTAGGTTGAGGTTTTGATCGAGTGTGATTCCCAGGTACTTCACTTCATCCCTTACTGTTATGTAGCTATGGAGGTCATTCCCGAATGAGGATTGAGGGGCTGCATGTCCTGGCAGAATATGCAGTCCCGCAAGGTGCCCAGGGTTGATTTCCCCTCTGGCTCTCCCTTTACGTCCTGTGCATCAGATGGAGAGCCAGTGGGGGGGCAGGAGAGGCAGGAATTGAGCAGAGCGGGGGTAGGCCAGCCCAGCAGCATGTACAAGGATGATTCAGGTCACGGCCTTGTATGTGCTGCTAGGCCCTTGGGGACATGCTGCTTATACCACCTCAAAGGTGATATAAGTAGTACTTTGTGGACTATCGGGCCTGGGAAGCCACCCAGGGCTAGAGCCAGGTGCGTGGGGGGGGGGGGTGTCACCGCCACCCGATCCAGGCCATGACAGACCAGCAGTGGGTCAGGCGGCGGGGATATTGGGGGCCGGAATCATGTATGCCAGAGGTGCCTACAGGGAGGAAGTCCCTGTAGGCGGAAGGGGCACCCTGGGCCGTCCATGGGCCCGATTCTGGCAACCATGGGAACATCTTATTTCCATGGACCAGAATTGGGTCCTAAGATCTCTGTCTTCATCGGGGACGTCTGGATGGCCTGGACATCTCCCTCCTGGAATCGGGCTCCACGTGTAGTTTTATAGTAGGAGGGGGGAGAAATGATGGGTTTCTAGTAATATGAAGTGCTTTTGTTTTTTTTGTAGTTGATTTTCAGGTTGTTTTAGCTAAGCCATGTAATCATTGCTTTCATTGCTTCCAAATAATTGGTTATGACTGAGTAGTCGAGCTTATATATACTGAATAAGGTGTAAATCATGACATCATCTGCATATAATTGACATTGATTTTGTGTTGTTTTATAATGTTACAGATGGTTTGTATATATAGGTTGGACAATAACGAGGAGATGGATGAGCCTTGTGGGATGCCCTGGGGTAGTGTGAATAATATGGATTTGCTTTGTCCATCATTTACTTGCATTTGCCGGTCGCTTAGGCAAGAGCAGAATCATCTGATGGTGTGGTTGTGGAGGCCTATTTCCTTAAGTCATTGCAGTAATATGAGGGGGGGGGGGCTAATAAGTCTTTGACCTTGTAATGAAACTGAAAGCTATGCTCACACTTCAGTTCTGGAGGTCTGAATGATCTCTCTACAGTTTCATTTTATTTATCTGCAGAGAGCATTCGAACATCAGGAACTGGTGTGCTTGTAGCTTTCTGTTTCGTTACAAGGCCAGGCACTTATCAGCTCCCCCCCCCCCCCCCCATATCTTGTGGAAGATGGTCTTGAAGGCAGTGGATACATCTAAGAAGATGAGGATGATGCCTGTCTTGATGTCATCTATCTATTTATGATGTTGTCGAGGAGGGATGTCATTAGGGTTTCTGCACTATGGTAGCATTTAAAGAATGCTGGTGGGGATCCAGTGTAACATGTAGGTTCACATGGTCCTGTAGCTGTTGATCCACTGTTTTCTCTATGATTTTAGCAATGACTGGCATGCTGAAGACTAGATGGTATGTTGCAGGTTTGTTTGGGTCGAGTAAGGGGTTCTTAAGGATTGGTCTTATGGTTGCTTGTTTCAGTGTTAGAGGCATATCGCCTTATGTAAGGGATATTTGAGTCATTTTTTTGCATAAATGGGCTTAATTCTCTTCTAGTTAACTTAATCCATAAAGTAGGGAATGGATCTGATTGAGATGTGGTGGTGTTCAAATTGGCGATAATCTGTTCTATTTGTCCTGTGGTCGGAATATGGAATTTGTCCCATGTTCCGCTGGACTTGAGGTAAGTTGTGTGTGTTGTCTGTGATTGCGTATCATCTCATATGTATTTTTGTTTTTCCATTAGGAAGTTTGCCATGTTTTGTGGATGTATGTCCCCTTCTTTTCCTTGTGTGGGTTGTGTCCGAATTATTTCAAATAGTTCCCTAGGTTTATTGACGGCTTGTGTGATATTATCTTTTATGGATAGTGGTGGGGAGTGAACTTCTATGTAGGCAATTATTTATAGGTCTTGCAAGGCTCTAGTGACAGGCACCCCTAGATGGTCACAAGTACACTCCTGATATCCAAGTACACTCCTGCACCCCCTTTTACATATTTTGCAAAAGGCTCTACATTTGGCAGAGCCTTTTTTGAAAATACTGCCCCTAGGCATCTCTTCCTCACAGATATGCTTTATCTAAAATGTGGCTCCACTGGTCTATATTTACAAATAATCATGAAATAATCACCTCAAGGATAATTTTACTGAAAGGTTAAGCTACATGGAAATACAGTTACGAGTGTCAAGGATTCAAACAGACAATAAATGGAAAAGAAAAAACTCTATGTATCTAAATTTGATATTTTACTGATTTTTAAATATGAAGCTCTGCTGCACATCTTGAGAAAATGGAGCAAATATTTTCCAAATAAGTTTTTAGGCCATCTCACACTTTGAATCATGAATCTAAATTTAAGTTTAACTACAAAAATGTACCAGCTTTGTTATCCATTCCCAGTTATGCAGGATCACATCATCAACATCTGGAATTGATTATTCAAAGTGTTCTCAGCATAATTCTACAATTATGTCAGTTTGAATTAAGGTCAAGAAGCTAAACCACTTGTGGTCTCATCGGTCCTCATACTGCCTAATTTAAATATGCTCAGTAACACTTGCACAATTAACAGGAATCAGTGGCAAAAGGAAAAAAAAAACATCTTTCATTTCATGTAGAAAGAAAAAACATCAACATTCCAGGTAGAAAGAAAAACATCAACAATAAAAGGGTAATTTTGTAAAACCCTGCACAATGCACATCACTACCATAGCGATGTACTGAAAAGCCACACCATCATAGTGATGTACTGACAAGCCATACCCTAGGCCAGTAGTCTCTACCCAGTCCTTGGAGCACACCTGGGCCAGTTGAGTATTCAGGATTCCAACAATGAATATGCATGAGAGATTTGCATACAATGAAGGCAGTACATGGAAATCTATCTCATATACAGTCAAACCTCGGTTTTCATTTGCCCCGGTTTTCATACGCTTCGGTTTTCAACGTCTTTTTTGACTGAGATTTTGTCCCGGTTCTCATACATCGCTTCGGTTTTCAACGTCTTTTTTGACTGAGATTTTGTCCCGGTTCTCGTACATTGCCTCGGTTTTCGTAAAGTACAGTACTGCAAAAATACATACACCCTCGTGCTGCACACCGGTCTGTATACACTGCCGGAACGCCCGCCCGGTCCCGGCAGCACTGCCCCCCGGACTCACCGATCGCCAGCGTGATGAGAAGCGAAAGCCAGCTGAGCACGTAAATGAAACACATCCTCGAGCCTGGTCAGAGTCAGAGAGGCAAGGATTGCGCAGAGAGGAAGGCCCATCTCGTCCACCGCCTGCCCGTTCTCTGGAGCGCCCCCTCAGGCTCGGAGGTAGCAGGGAAGAAAAGCTGTCAACGTAAGCAGGAGATGTTGCATGAATGTGGGAGGCAGTTTTTTTTCTTGCAGGGTACGTCTGAAGCTATATCATTAAGATTTTCTGCCATTCTGAAGCATTGAGCAGATAATGTAAAGGTATTTTAATGGGCTGAATCCAATGTGATTCCGAAGAGAGCTGGGCACAGCAGCTTGTCAGAGATGGCTAAAGCCAGATGTTAACATACTGTACTGTACAGTACTGTACTTAGCTTGCTTTCAGTGATGTTAAATGTTCATTTATCCATTTCATTAGTCATTTATATTTATTACTCATTGTTTTCTGTATGTAAAAATATAGTTATTCTCTATAAAATGTATTTTTTGTGAATATTTTTGGGTGTCTGAAACGGATTAATTGGATTTACATTATTTCTTATGGGAAATATTGCTTCAGTTTTCATACGTTTCGGTTTTAGTCAAACGTTTTTGAACAGATTAATCATGAAAACCGAGGTTTGACTGTATATTCATTGTGGGAATCCTGAAAACCCGACAGGCTTAGGTGTGCCCCAAGGACTAGGCTGAGAACCACTGCCGTAGGTGTGGCAGTTATGCCCTAGAGCAGGTTTAGCTGACCATGCCTAGATCAGTGCAGAGGCGTGAATACATCATAGTATTCTATAATGTACATGCATCCCTTTTACCTATACTCTGTCCAAGCCCTTACCCCATGTACACCCCTTCCAAACATATATGCAATGGGCACTTCCATGCACTCTTAAGGAAGAGCAAGCAGCCAAAGCACATGTGGAAATGTAAAAAATCTTGGCAACTTCTGACTCACATTTGATGTACAGATACATCAGCAGATCCAACCACATCATAAATGCTGGCTTTACTCTGAGAAGTCTTCAGCTCATCCCAAGTAGCAATTTGAGTGCCTTCCAACCTGGGGGTCTCATCTTCTAGAACTATAGTGAAATTTATTTTGTGACTTTCCATTGGGTTTTCATTGCAAGATACAGAAGTAGATTTCTTCCAAGCAGTTAATTCCAGATAGAGATAGAGCAGCTTTTAAACTAGATAATAGGGGAAAGCCGATAGCTGCCGAAGAGCGCATGGTTCAGAAGAAAGAATCCTTGAAGGATACGACCAAAAACAGAGAGGTTCCAAATAAGAGTAAAGTAGCCCAAATGCCCTCGAGTATGGAGCAGAGAGAGCTTAAAGATCCCACATTACCCATGTCTACCAATAGCCAGAATAATATGAATAAAATACAGCCTCTAAAATGTTTGTATGCAAAAAATAAGATAGGAGAGTTAGAATATATAGCACTAAATGAGAGGTTAGATATGACTGGAATATCAGAGACATTGTGGAAGGAGGACAACCAGTGGGAAACTGTGATACCTGGGTACAAACTATATCATAATGATAGAGCTGATCAAATTGGTGAAGGGGTTGCGCTCTATGTTAGAGAGGGCATTGAGTCAGAAAGGATTAAAGTTTTGCAGGAAACAAAATTTGCTGTAGAATCTCTATGGATTGAAATTCCATGTAAAAAGGGAAAGGCGATGGCAGTGGGGGTGTACTATCGACCGCCTGGTCAGAATGAACAAATGGATGAAGAAATGCTCAAAGAAATCAAGGAAGCTAACAAAAGTTACAGCGAAGTAATAATAATCGGTAATTTCAATTACCCCGGTATCGACTGGCTCAGTGTCACTGCAGGACATGCTAGGGAGATAAAGCTCCTAGATGAAATAAATGACTGCTTCTTGGAGCAGATGGTTCATGAACCGACCAGAGGGGAAGCCATATTAGACCTAGTCCTTAGTGGAACACCAGATCTAGTGCAAGAGATAAGGGTGTTGGGGCCACTTGGCAATAGTGATCATAGCATGATCGCATTTCATTTAATTAGTGGAGGAGGGATAGCAAGGAAATCCACAGTACTATCTTTTAACTTTCGAAAGGGAGACTATGATAAAATGAGGAAAATAGTTAAGAAAAAACTAAAAGGAGCAATTGCAAAGTTTAAAGACTTAAAACAAGCTTGGGTGTTGTTGAAAAAAACTATCTTGAAAGCCCAGACCAGCTGTATTCCATGCTTTAAGAAAAGTGGAAGGAAGTCCAGGAAACTGCCAGCATGGTTTAAAGGTGAGGTCAGAGAGGCTGTTGTTGCCAAAAAAGAATCTTTCAGGAAATGGAAAAAAGAGCCAAATGACGAAACCTGGAAACAGCACAAGCACTGGCAAGTCAAATGCAAGGCATTGATAAGGCAGGCAAAGGGAGAATTTGAGAAGAAGCTTGCTGCGGAAGCAAAAACGTGAAATAAAGACTTTTTCAAGTACATTTGTAGCAACAAACCTGTGAGAGAATCAGTTGGTCCATTAGATGAAGAAGGGTTAAAGGGGCACTAAGAGGCGACAAGGCAATAGCGGAGAAACTAAATGAATTCTTTGCTTCGCTCTTTACTGAGGAAGATGTAGGGATGCTACCCATGACTGAAGTGGTATTTAAAGGTGCGGAAGAATTGAAGGAAATATTGATACATCGGGAAGATGTATTACAACTATTAGATAAACTGAAGAGTAGCAAATCACCTGGGCCGGATGGTATACATCCAAGGGTGTTGAAAGAACTGAAAAATGAAATTTTAGACCTGCTATTAGTAATCTGTGAATTTTCATTAAAATCATCTGTAATACCTGAAGATTGGAGGATCGCCAATGTAACGCCAATTTTTAAAAAGGGTTCCAGGGGTGATCCGGGAAACTACAGACCGGTGAGCCTGACCTCAGTACCGGGAAAAATGGTAGAAACCATCATAAAGAACAAAATTACTCAGCATGTAGATAGTCATGGCCTAATGGAAGACAGCCAACATGGCTTTAGACAAGGAAGATCTTGTCTTACTAATCTGTTATGTTTTTTTGAAGGTGCGAATAAACAGGTGGACAAAGGTGAGTCAGTTGATATAGTGTATCTGGACTTTCAGAAAGCCTTTGACAAGGTCTCTCATCAGAGACTTTTGGCAAAACTAAAAAGTCATGGGATAGGAGGCAGTGTACTATTGTGGATCAGGAACTGGTTAAAAGATAGAAAGCAGAGGGTAGGGCTAAATGGCCAATTTTCCCAATGGAGAAAGGTGAATAGTGGTGTACCCGAGGGATCTGTGCTGGGTACGCTGCTTTTTGACATATTCATAAATGACCTGGAAAAGGGAATAACGAGTGAGGTTATCAAAATTGCAGATGACACAAAACTATTTAAAGTTGTTAAAACCCAAGAGGATTGTGGAAAATTGCAAGAGGATCTTTTTTTTTTTTTTATAAGTTCTTTATTAGATTTTCCAAAAAAACAAACACACAGTGAACAATAAGTAGACACATAACCAAAAGCAACCAAAGCACAATAAAACACTATAAAGCATTCCCCACCCCCCACCCCCCCCAGGCTCTCAGGTAAAGGAGACAAAAACACATCAATGTCTGAAAAGGCAATCCCTGTCAGCTGTGTTGCCTGCCTAACTACAACACCACCACTACTAATTATCAGCATGACATGGAGACAAACTTCTAAAATGAAACTACAGCTGAACGAGCAACATATTGGTCAAAGAGAGACCATTTATCATGGTAAAGCTCCCCTCTATCAGGATGATGGAGCTTATCATATAGCCGTTCATACTTGGCGTATTGACAAACCAGACTCCACCATTCACCCTGCCGCAGCCCCGCCGAGGACTTCCAGTGAACCAGTATCAACTTGAAAGCAACAGCTACCATGAAATTTAAAAGGAAGTCCTTGGCCTTACATCCATCCCGGGCTAACCCCAGGGACCGTAAAAAGACAATATTCTTTTTTTTTTTAAACTTTTATTTTCATTTTGGAACATCGAAACAAAAGGACATACAGAATAGAAGACATGAACAAATAATATTATACAATCACGGACAGTAAACCCCCACCACCCCCCTCCCCCCCTGCTTCTTCTCTGGGACACATAACAATCCAGTATCGGGTGTATATACACATTATTATCTTTCGAGATAATATAATTATCTGCAACATGATGAGTGTAGCTATACGGCTATATTGGAGCATCTGGCAATCTGAACATAGTCATTAAGCATCTGCCACTTAGACAAGTGAGAGCAGTCCTGAACCTGGAATGCCATCCGACGAGGTATCTGCTCATATGTACTATATAAGCAGACAGAATTCCACCATTTGGTAAAAGTTAGGCGGGAGCCATTCTTCCAATTTTTCGTGACTAAGCATACAGCCATACCCAACATAAAATCTAGGAGGAAGCGGCCTGTCCTGGGAAGAGAGGGGATCCCCGCCACAGAGCGTAGTCCCACAATCTTCCAAGAAAGGGGCTCCCGGAAGTGTAGGATACTTTGTATCTGGTCCCAAACCCGCCCCCAATATTGCTGTAGTGCTGGACATTCATAGATAACATGGGCGAAGGTACCCACCGCTGTATGGCATGACCAACATCGATAGCTTGTATTGACATTCCATTTGGCCATCTTCTCAGGAGTATAAAAGCATCTGTGGGCAAAATAGAAGAGCGTTTGAGTGACAGAGGCGGATCTAGAGACCCGCACCACTTTGCTCCAGACTATCTTCCATTGCTGGGGAGTTAAAGTGATGTGCAATTCGCGCTCCCATGCCTGCTGGGCCCTAGGGGTGTCCCTGCCTGGACTATGAGTGAGTATTTTATAAAAGTTAGATGCCACCCCTGGTAGACTCCCGATACAACGAATCACCTCTGACAGCCCTTCCACGCTAGTATCAGAGCGCGGAATGACCCGAGCGCCTTTAAGGCAATGTTGGAGCTGCACCCATTGAAAGTAATATTTCGCCGGTAGACCAAATTCCGTTTGTAAAGCATTAAAGGTTTTCCAGCGATCCCCAGCAAACAGCTGCTTAGGTGTCCAAATCCCCCTGGAGTACCAGGGTCTCCATGCTATCGTTTTTTGTTAATTTGAAATCGAGAGTTATGCCATATCGGGAGATGGTCCGGGGGGCACGCCTGCGGACCCAGAGATTGAATGAGGGCATTAAAGGCCACTAGAGTGTCTACAACCATTGGTGAATGGCGGGAGTCTGAATGAGGGCACATTCCGGGGAAGTAGGCCAGCGGAACTGGTCCACTAAGCTCTTCTTCAATATCTAGCCACACCGGGCGGCCTGCTGCCGGGGTATCCAACCAACGGGCACCTTGCTTTAAGAGGAAGGCTTTATGATATTTGAGAAAATCTGAAAATCTAGCTCCTCCTCTCGCTTTATCAGATTGCAAGTGTTGTTTAGCTATCCTGGGTGTTTTACCCTGCCATAAATAACGGATAAGAAGGCCTTCTATATCTTTGTAGATGTGTCGGGGCAGTAAACATGGTAGCATTTCGAGAATGTAGTTCACTTTAGGAACTATCATCATTTTCACTGTTTCCAAGCGGCCCCACCATGTAAGAGTTAGTGGAGACCACCGATTGGTAAGTTCACGGACTTTGGAGATTATCGCCTTGGCGTTGAAACTAATAGTGTCCTCTAAAGGATAGCAATAATAGACCCCGAGATATTTCACCATACTATGCTGCCAGAGAAAGGGAAAGGCTTGCATGTCGGCCGCATGTACCCGGTGGTTAAGTGGGAAAGCAACCGATTTGGTCCAGTTGATCTTATAGCCCGAGAGCTGCGAATACCTATCTAGTAATTCTAAGACTACTGGGACCGAGTCCAAAGTTATAAAAAGCATAAGATCATCTGCATAAGCGGAGAGTTTGATCTCTCTGTGTCTAAAGGGGGCACCTCGGATGTCTGCGGACTGCCTAAGTAACAGGGCTATAGGTTCGAGCGCTAAGTCAAAGAGCAGAGGAGATAGGGGGCACCCTTGGCGTGTACCTCTTTGAAGGCTGAATGGCTGAGATTTGATAGCATTCACACATATACTGGCTGTGGGTTCGGCATACATGACTTGAAGAAACCGGAGAAAGCCCTCCCCAAAGTCGTACCAACGGAGAACAGCAAATAAGAAGGGCCATTCTAGACGGTCGAAGGCTTTCTTGGCGTCTAGGGAGAGGCCAACTAGTGGTAGATCTAGGCTTGCAACATTAGTCAAAACATGACATAAAGTCCTAGCGTTGTCGGCAGTGGATCTTCCGGGTATAAAACCACATTGATCAGGGTGGATTAGTGTAGACATTTGGTCAGATAGTCGAGAGGCTAAGATAGTCGCAAAAAGTTTATAGTCTGCGTTAAGAAGGGAGATTGGGCAGTAGTTAGCTGTTAACAGCGGATCCCTCCCTTCTTTTTCAAATACTACCACATTCGCCGCCGAAAAGGATCCCAAGCAAGATGTGTCTTCAGCCAGAGCAGTGAAATAGAGTTTTAGGTGGGGGGCTAGATCAGCACTGAACGTTTTATAAAATTCGGCCGGAAGACCGTCAGGGCCTGCGGCGCGTCCCGAGGCCACACGTTTAAGGGCAGAGTGAATTTCATTAGTAGAGAAGGGTTTATCCATCGCAACCCTATCCTCTTCAGAGAGGGTCGGCCGTTGGATTCCAGATAGTAATCGCTCAAAAGCCTCTGACGTGAAGTCACATTCTGATTTATAAAGACGAGTATAAAAATCCCGGAAGAGCTCTACTATCTCTGTATTATTTGTCACTATGTCCCCTCCTACCGGGTTTCGGAGAGCCGCTACCCGTTTGGCTTCTTTTTGACCTTTCAAGGCATTAGCTAAGAGTCTACCAGCACGGTTGCTTTCCCGATAGTACATCCCTTGCTGCGATGCGATATTTTTAGAAGCTGCAGCAGACAGGATTGAGTTATATTGAAAGCGTAGGCATTGCAATCGTAACAACACACAAGGATCAGTGCGGGAAGTAAGAACCCGTTCCCCAGCTTTAATTTGTTGCTCTAATATTAATAACTGTTGCTTACGCTGTTTCCCCAAGCGAATTTGATAGCTAGTAATGGTTGCACGAATGGCAGCTTTAAAGCCCTCCCACCAAGCCCAGCCCATGGTATCATGTGGTAAGTTAAAATGGAAATAGTCCTGAATGGCGGCCCGGATGTCTAACTGAAACTCTTGTTGCTCTAGCAGGGTCCTATCAAAAAACCAATTTCCCGGATTCCCACTGGGTAGGTTAGCGTGCAACTGGAAGGAAATGGCAGCATGGTCTGAGATATGTAATGGGTGAATCATCGCTGTGTCTACCTGAGATACCAGCACTTTAGATATTAGGAAAAAATCTATTCTGGACTGTGATAGATGGGGGGGAGAATAGAAAGTAAATTCCAGTTCAGCAGGATGCAACAATCTCCAAAGATCCACTAAAGCGAGATCTTTGATCAAGGAGGTGAGTGTGAGGGAGCTCTTGGGCAGGCCACTCGTTCTAGGCGGTTGCCTGTCTATCAGAGGATCGACGACTTGATTAAAGTCGCCACCTATTATCAGTGAGGTGCTAGCAGAGGCCTGCGCAACCTGAGCAATGGTAGCAAAAAAGGCAGGATTATCCACATTGGGGGCATATATACATATACATGTTAGTTCAAGGTGTCCAATTTTAAGATGGACGCGGGACCATCTGCCCTCCGTGTCAGAGCTAGTGGCAATAATGGTGACAGGCAAGGATTTCCTCACCAGAATAGCTACCCCACATTTCTTAGAAACAGCCGGAGAGTAGGCAGCTACCATGTAAGGTTTAATATTGAGTTTCAGAGTTTCGGTAGAATTTAAGTGCGTTTCCTGAAGAAAAACCAGATCCGCCTTTTCATGACTCAAATAACTAAGGATTTTCTTTCTTTTAATCGGGTTGTTGATTCCCTTTACGTTCAATGAAAAAACCTTACATAGGGCCATAAGACATTGTCATACATTTGAAGTAAAAGCGCAGGCGAGTATGGAATATATACCACATCTGTACATCTATTTCATACACATCAATTAAGATACCAGATACACCCCATATAAGAAAACAAGCACCGAAGTGCCCCAGAGAAGAAGCATAACCCCAAATATAAATGGCGACCATATGTCTGCGGGAGGAGGCCCAAGAGAGTGCGATTGTAATATTCGAACCCTTCTGTTATTATAGTCTCCGATCTCCACCGAAGTAGCTGTGGGCATGATAGAGCAGGGCCATCAAGGCTAGTGAAAGCCAAGGCTGTGAATTGCCAAGGCAGTCTCTAAGGTAGAGAGCGTCCGAAAACAATATGGCGGGTTTTACCAATATAAGGTCAATTAGCTAAGTGTTCCTTGGATCAACGCATCTGATCTGCCTCTTTGGACTCCAAAAATTCCGCAAGTAATTCAGGATCATCAAATGTTCTGGTCTGGTTGTGCAGCGTTACCCTAAGTTTAGCCGGGTACATCAGGCCATAGCGAGCTTGCAGTTGTTGTAGCCTCGGTCGAAATTCCAGGAATCGCTTTCTACGATCAACCGTGGGCTTAGCCAAATCAGGAAAGAAGGATATCCGGTGGCCCTCAAACTCGATGGGGCCTTTTGCGCGAGCGGCGTTCAGAATTTGCTCAACATGTTGGTATCTTAAGAGCCGAAAGATAATAGGCCGCGGGGTCTTCCGATTGAGCGCCATATTTGAGGGCACTCGATGAGCCCGGTCAATCTCCAGGTCTTTAGCAAATGTGATCCGAAGTAGGGAAGGAAGCGCCTTACAAAGAAACTCCTTCATGTCCCCAGACTCAGCTCCCTCCGGTATGCCCACGAGCCGTATGTTATTGCGGCGGGCCCGATTGTTGCCATCTTCCACTTCTTTCTGAAGGGCCCGTATCTGGCGCTCTACTTTGTCAAGTTTCGCCAACCGGACCGTGTGTGAGTCCAGTATACCTTCCATTTTGTCTTGTCGTAGGGAAAGCCCTTCAAGTTTGCTTTGCAGCATGCCGAAATCTTCACGCAGCGCTCGGAGTGACTCCCCGTTGGATTGCACAAGGTCTTTTACCCCTCGTATTTCAGTGAGGATCTCCTGCTGCATCTCGGGACCTTCCCGAGGTGCGGGCTGCTTCTGCGGAGACGGGGGCTCGGTTTTGGAGCGTTTACCATGGGAATTCGTTGGGGTCCCGAAATCTAGACGTGCTGGTTTGGTCCCCGCCATCACCCCAAGGTACCCCGGTAGAGTCAAAGCAATATTCAGAATTAAAACGGTTCAAAATTCAGGAGTCTTGGTAGGCCTCTCGGGAGCCTCAGCGCTATGCGACTATCCCGCTGGACATCAGGCTCCGCCCCCAAAAGACAATATTCTTAGATAACTTGTCAGGTATGTCCAAGATCACTTGAATGGTACTCCAAACCGCTGCCCAAAAACGCTGGACATATGGGCACTCAAAAAAACATATGTAAAAAGGTGCCTTTCGCTGTCTTGCAGGACCAACAAGCCCCTATGGAGGACCGGTCCCACTTAGCTACCTTCACTGGTGTGAGATGGGCCCTATGCAACAGGAAATAAAGGGATTGTGTAATGGGCGCCGAGCGAGAGACCCTAGTTATAGTGCTCCAAAGCTGTGCCCACAAATCTTGTGTTCGTGCCAAAGGCAAGTCAAATTCCCAAACCCTGTATAGCCCCTTCGGGTCTCCACAGGCATAATCCCTAAACAACGCATATATACCTGAGATGATGCCTTTTTGCCCACATATGACTTTAAGATTTTGGAGTAATGTGCCCTCCTCAACTAAATCTCAGACTGAAATCTTAGATGCCTCGACGGTATGCTTGAGTTGCAACCATCGAAAGTGGCTATTCAGGGGCAAGGAAAATTCCTCTCTAAGGGAATTGAAATCCTTCCAGCCAGAATCCCCCACTAGTTGCCCCAAAACCCAAATTCCCCTGTCTTGCCAGCTACGCCAGGCAAATCTCCGCCCCCTGATCTTAAAAAGTGAGTTCCACCAAAGCGGTGTCCATCTGGAAGGCTGCCCATCCTTACCTGCCAATAGGAGCAACTGCGTGAAAGCAACTTGAGTGGCCCGCATCGCCCTGCCCTGCAACCCTTCCTCAGGATGTAACATCCCTAACAAATGCCTCAGGGGGTAGGGGCTCGCCATGTGGGCCTCTACTTGAAGCCATCTAGGACCCAGGGTCTCACCTTCAACATCCAGCCACACAAGTCCCTGCTTGAGAAGGAGTGCATAATGGTACCACTGGAAGTCGGGGAAGTGAACGCCCCCCTTTTCCTTAGGGGCTTTAAGTTTCCTGAGAGCAATACGTGGCTGGGCACCCTTCCAAAGGAACCCCAGAAGACTTCTCTCTAACTTAGCATACACCTCAACCGGCATTATAAAAGGGAGCATGCCCAACACATAGTTAATCTTAGGGACCAGCACCATCTTGATAACCTCAAGTCTGCCCCACCAGGTGAGATGTAGAGGGGACCATGCAAGTACTTTACTACGGACGAACCGAGTAAGCTCCTCTACGTTCGCCTGTATAGTGTCCGCTACAGAGATACTATACCAGGCCCCCAGATATTTAATTCCAGCCGGCTCCCACCGGAACGGAAAGGGGGCCATCATTGCAGCTGTCGGGTGGCTATTTAGCGGGAAGGCCACTGACTTGTCCCAATTTATCTTGTATCCAGAAATACTGGAGTAATTGTTAATTACGGTCAGAATCTGCGGGATCTCCGCAGGTTGCGTAAATAACAACAGATCATCCGCATAGGCGGATAGTTTCACTTTCGTCCCAGCAAAGTTAAGACCCTGAATAGCTTCACATTCCCGAACAGCGATAGCTAAAGGTTCGAGGGCTAAATAGAAAAGTAACGGGGATCAAGGGCAGCCCTGGCGGGTGCCCCGGTGAAGGGAAAAGGAGCGATGCAGGCGGCCATTAGCACAAACCCTCGCACTGGTCCTAGCAGAGAGCAGCTTAACCTTTCCTATAAACCCCTCCCCCAGGCCGTACCAATTTAATACAGAGAAAAGAAAGGGCCACTCCAGCCTATCGAAGGCCTTTTCGGCATCTAGGGAAAGGGCTACATAAGGAGACGAGCCCACTGCTGCCCTATCAATCAAATTACACAAAAGCCGGGCGCTCTCAAACGTAGACCTGCCAGGTATAAAACCACACTGGTCAGGGTGGACGAGATCCTCAATTACTAGGGCGAGCCGTTTGGCCAAAATACTCGCGTATATTTTATAATCTGCATTTAGCAAAGATATAGGTCGATAGTTCCTGACATTTTCTGGAGTTTTCCCAGGTTTCTCCAAGACCACGATGGTGGCCTCTGAGAAATTACCGGGATGGCCAGATTCCTTTTCCAACTCCCCAAAGTACAACATTAAATAGGGAATCAGCTCATCACTCAGAACTTTATAAAGCTCTGCCAGTATCCCATCGGGGCCCGCGGCCTTCCCCCCCATCATAGTTTTGATGGCCGTGGAAACCTCCTTATAAGAGAAAGGCCTGCCAAGCTGTTGGGCTTGCTGCTCGCCTAATGTAGGGTGTCGAAGCGGGTCAAGGAATTGCGCAATTGCTACAGGATCTGCAGTGGCCTCCGAGGAATACAGCCTATTATAAAACGATGAAAACTCTTCTAGAATTTGATCATCCTCAACCAATCTAGTCTGATTATCATCCACGAGAGAAACAATTCTAGACTTCTCCCTACTCCCGCGCAGGGTACTCGCCAGGAGCTTGCTGGACCTATTTTGCTCTACGTGATATCTGGCCGCTTGTTTCAACATTACTTGCTCTATCTCAGAGCTCAACAGCTCATTGTATTGAAATCGTAACCTCTGCAACCTAATCAAAATCCCCGCAGCAGGCTGCCGAATCCATAGCCGCTCCCCTGCTCTAATATGACTTTCCAGGGCTGCTAACTGCTCCCTCCTCCTCTTGGCTTCCTTAATCTTATAACTTGTAATAGTAGCCCTTAGGGAGGCTTTAAAAGCCTCCCACCAGGCCCAACTGGCAGTATCCCCTAGTTTGTTATTCAGAAAGTATGACTGAATCGCATCCCTTAGTTCGGATTGGAAGGAAGGCTCCGCAAGCCAAGCCCTATTAAAGGACCACACTGGACTACCTCCAACGGCCGCCTGCATTGGGACTTTGAGTGTGATAGCGGAGTGATCAGACACAGTCCCTCCCAAAATTTCCGCTGAACAGCAGCCTGACGCCAGGGACCGAGAGACTAGGAAGAAATCTATCCTGGAGAGAGAATTGTGTACTGGCGAATGAAACGTATAGTCCTTCTCAGAAGGATGAAGCAATCTCCAAACATCGACCAGTCCACAATCCTCTTTGAGAGCTAGAAAGGCACAGTCTGCCCGAGAGAGTCGGTTTATCCGCGCAGGGCAGCGGTCTATCAAAGACTCATTTACCAGATTAAAATCCCCCCCAGCAATTATTGGGGCAGTATAATTCTGCTGTAGGGCACAGCTCAAGGCACTAAAAAAATCAGGGTCATCTTTATTCGGGCCATACACATTCACAAGTGAGAACCGAGCACCCCCAACTTCTATCAGGGACCATGCCCACCTCCCGTAGGCATCATTATTGGCTTGAACCACCGTAGCCCCCAACGCTTTCCGGACTAGGATGGCAACCCCATTTTTTGTTACGGTCCGCTGGGGAAGAGCCCGCCAGAAAATACCTCTTACCCTCTAGTTTCATGATTTCCTGAGTGGTAAGATGGGTCTCCTGCAATAGTACTACATCTGCCTGGTGCCGAGCACAATACGCTAGAATTTTTTTCCTTTTTATGGGGGTCTTAATGCCCTTCACATTTAAAGACAAGACATTTAGCCAATTAGCCATTGCCGTCTAAAAAGCAGTATACTCTAAATGGCAGGACATAACTATGCATCATATCTCGGGATTGGCTGCCCCTATAAATAACCTTTGGAATCCTTCCCTGAGAGCCAACAAAACCCCCCCAACAAAACTCCCCCTGAGAACAATAAAAACTGGGGTGAGACAGCAAAGGCAACCAACAATACGCAGCCTAGCCCCCATGGATATTACCCGCCACCCCCTTTTATTCGTATCTTAAAAAAGGGAAATAAAATTAAAATCAAAACAAGAGAACAACAAGGTCACACATATACAGCCTGAAAACTCGGCGAGGGGGCTCCCCCGTATCTAAGAACATAACCAGCCATACTCAACTCAACATCCCTACACAGGCCTACCGGACAGCAAAATTATTTTGTGTTTTTTTTTGTTGTTGTTGTTTTTTTTTAATTTGACTGTCCAACCCGGCACTGCGCCACGAGAAACTCAGGCCCGGCTCCACTAACATTGGGAAGCCACGTAGGTACCATGAGTCAACAGATCCGCAATCCATCCAGGGATGAGACTGTCCTCCAGCAGGCACTGCCAATTAACTCGACTGCATTTGCAAGGCCTCTTGGCCTTCAATATATACCGCCAGTTCTGCAGGATCCTCGAAGGTCTTGGTCTCGTTGTTTAAGGTCACCTTGAACCGGGCTGGACTAAAAAGACCATACCGTGCTTGCAGGCGCTGGAGCCGAGGCCAAAACGCCAGGAATTGCTTGCGTCGTGTAGCAGTTGGTTTACTAAAGTCTGGATAGAAGGCCACTCGCTGACCACCAGGTAATAGGGGCTGAGCGGCCTTAGCTGCCATCAGGATTTGAAGGACATGCTGGTGTCGGAGGACACAGAATATCATCGGGCGTGGAAATTTAGAGCGTTGATTAGCTGGGTTTGAGAGCCGGTGAGCCCTTTCTATTTCAAGCGGGCGAGAGAATTCCACCTTCAGGAGCTTTGGAATCAGAGATTCTAGGTAACTGATGGGATCGCTCCCCTCGGCTCCCTCCGGGATTCCCAGGACTCGAACATTATTTCGTCGGGCCCTGTTATTTGCATCCTCATAGCTCTTCTCAAGCCCCTCCAGCTTACGAATCATCCTGGGGACGAGGGCCAACCGCTCCTCATGCTCCGCCACAGCCTTATTTATTTATTTATTTATTACAATTTCTTATATACCGCGCTATTTAGCATCAGTGCGGTTTACATTATAACTTAACGACCATAACAACAAGCTGTCAGGTTTACATCGAACAGGAGTATAAACTTGGAAAACAGGGTTAACTATATACATAATCTATTTACATTGGAAGGATAGATAAAAGTCAGATAATGCATGTAGGTCTTTTAACTAAATTGGGTCAATTCCTGAAAGGTATATCTAGGATCAATTGCTGTCAGGTAAGTGTTGGAGGAACAGGTGGGTTTTGAGGGCCTTCCTGAACTGATATTGGTTGGCTATGGCCTTTTCCGCTCGCTCAATTCTTTGCGTGAGCTGTTGCATCTGTGTCGTCAGCTCCTTCATACTGGATTGCATGGCATCAAGAGATTCGCCATTGGCATCGACTCGGCAGCGGATCGCTCGCACCTCCTTCAAGACTTCCTTCAATCCCTCTGTGGCCTCGGACGGCGCCGCCATCTTTTGGGGAGAGAGAGGGTCAGATTTAGATCTCTTAGTGCCGGTCGCCGCCGCGGCAGCAAAGTCGAGTCGGGTCTGCTTGCCGGCTGCCATGTGCAACCCCTAGTGCCTCCAAACACTATAGTTTAGGCGGGTAAAGGTGCTGGATACCAGGAATCGAAACCTAGGGGGCCAGGAGAGCAACTCTTATGCGGCCATGTTGGTTCCTCGCAGGCTCCGCCTCCCAATTGCAAGAGGATCTTGATAAATTGGAAGACTGGGCATCAAAATGGCAGATGAAATTTAATTTGGACAAGTGCAAAGTTATGCACCTAGGGAAGAACAACCCAAACTATGGTTACACGATGCAAGGTGCCACATTAGGAACCACCACCCAGGAAAAAGATTTAGGTGTCATTGTGGATAATATGTTAAAACCCTCAGCCCAGTGTGCAGCGGTGGCCAAGAGAGCAAATTGAATGCTAGGTATCATAAAGAAAGGAATGGAAAATAAAACAAAATATATTATAATGCCTCTATATCGTTCCATGGTGAGACCGCACCATGAATACTGTGTGCAATTCTGGTCGCCATATCTTAAAAAGGATATAGCGTTATTAGAAAATGTTCAGAGAAGAGCCACCAAAATGGTAAAGGGGATGGAAGGATACTCCTATGAAGAAAGGCTAAATGTTTAGGGCTCTTTAACCTGGAAAAGAGACGGCTGAGGGGAGATATGATAGAAGTCTATAAATTAATGAACGGAGTGGAATGGTAAACATAGATCTATTGTTTACGTTATCAGAATATAGAAAGACTAAGGGGTATGTTTACTAAACCATCCTAATGTTACCAGCGCTAGTTGCAGTGATAATGTGAAGAATGCCATATAAGAAGTGGGCGTTCCAGTCCTAAGGTAGCAAGAATATGTATTGCGCGATAGTGTGCGCCGTGGCACGTTAACGCACGTTAACCCTAAGTACATGTCAGCGCAGTGTTAGAAGCTACAACAATGTAGCCCACTGGTTACTGCAATGACTGTGGAGGCAGAGGTCATGGATTTGATCCTGCAGTGGTGTAATCTAAAAAGGCTGTTTGAGGCATTTTCTTTTAATTTAAATCAGTGCTGCCAGCAAAAACACCCTCACAGTGCCATAACCTAAGGTGACTCATAAGGCGCCCTATAGATCACATTATAAAGTGCCCTGTTTGCCAAGGCACCCTATAATGTGCCCTATAGGGTGCCTATGAGGCACCTTAGGCTACAGTACTGTGAGGGTATTTCTGCTGGCAGCACTGATTTAAATTAAAAGAAAATGCCACAAACAGCCTTTTAAGATTACACCACTGCAGGATCAAACCCATGACTTCTACCTCCACAGTCATTGACGTAACCAGTAGGCTACATCTCTATAGCTACTACCACACTGCTGGCTGGCTATAGAAAGACTGCAGGTCACCACACAAGCTGTCTGCTGTGGTTACCAGGATAGGGTAAATCCACCCGTACCCATGACACACTGCACATGCAGATCAGCAGTCTGCAGCTGATCACATAATGGGGTATGCACCCCCACAGCACCTAGGCCTGGTATGGGGAACCGACCGTGTGTGTTACTGGCACAGTGTAGCTACAGACCGTGTGCGGGTCCTGTGTTCACCCTGAGGGTGAAGTGGGGCACCCAGTACCAGGTCTGCAGTATCTGGCTTGGCTGAGATAGGCTATGCTGCAGGTCCCCATCAGTGCCAGTGTGTGATAGGTAGTTCTTGCAGGCACACCTAGGGTACACCTTTGTCCATCTGTATTTCCCAGCCACGTCTAGCCTTTGTGGACTATGATGCACCCAGAATAGTGCATATTCTGTGTGGGTGCCATGGTGACATGTTATAGGTGAAAGGGGGTGTTTGGATCCAAAAGCGGATTATGTAGTACCACCCAACCCTCCCGCTGTGCCTCAGGGTGGGGGAACAGGATCTCCCACCAACAGATCCACACTGTACATCTCTGCAATGGTGGCAGTAGAGAGGACCATCAACCCCAGTCCTGCTGGGGAACAGGCACCCTACAGGGCAGTCGAAGCAGATTTGTACACATCATATAAGGCAATGGCAGACAGGCAGAACACTGGAGAAGCTCAGCTGCCCCCCACTACTATCTCACATTCACCAGCAGAGGGCACCATCAGTCTCCACCCGCTGCAATCTGCAAGGTGTCCCGACCATACACATGCTAACTGCAGAGAGTCTGATAACTAGTACATAGTGCATGCTCCTGAAGAAACTGTGTGCACACACACTAAGCAAGTATGTCAATAATTGGGCCCCAAAAAAGAACCTATAAATATCACTCAAAAAAATTGCTGCATAACACTATGGGGGAACCTAGCCATGCCGTTGTCACTGTTCAGTCAGGGTGAGAGTAACCTCCCAGCATGACATGCTCTGGCCACCCTGTCTGTGCAGGTGGTGGTCAGGCGCTACAATGTCCCAGCCATTGCCCTATACCCTTTGCAGATGCATCCTTCCCAGGCCAACATGTCCAGGACATACCCACAGTACCTTGCCTCTCATTATGCACATTGGCAGGCTAACACTGGAAACAGAGCAAGCAGTGTGGGCTCAGTAAAGTGTGGGCAGCCACAACACACTGTATAGACATACACACACTCCCACACCTATGCCAGCATTATGTTTATGTTTATTAGAGATTTGATATACCGCTCAGGCCAAAAGGCATGAAAGCGGTTTACAATACTATATCATTCAAGGAAAATAGGAAAAGAATGCCATTATATGATAGGACAGATTAAAGGACAGAGACAGTCACAGGCAAGATAAGGAAATATACACTGAACAGTTACCACAATAAGTAATCACGGACAGTCCATCTAAAGCCATCAATGTACCTTCCAGCAACAGACGCCACGGACCAACGCCTAAGGGCCACGCCAAAGGACCCTCTGGCGAGGCCCTCAGGCGCAGGCCCGCAAGGCGCGGGCGCACCTCTGCAACGGCAGATTTTATGCCGTTCATCATGGCTGCTTATTGGGGCTTAAGGAGGAAGGGGGAGCTCCTGCTCTCACCCCCGACGTGATGGCTGCTCTCCTCGCGCCTCTGCAACGGCAGATTTTATGCCGTTCATCATGGCTGCTGATTGGGGCTTAAGGAGGAAGGGGGAGCATTGTGCAAATATGGAGGTTAGTGGCAGCCCTGGCTGCCTTACCAGTCCTGGGCACAGTGTGAGCATTGCTATGGTGCGCAATACTGTTGGGGTCACTCCCCAGGGTGGTAAACACTGTCAAAAGCAATAACTGAAACACACTCCACAGATATCAGAAAGGTTGCTATGATGAATCTCTATCAACAAATCATAGCATCACATTAATCATAGCAACCTTTTGATATATGTGGAACGTGTTCCCAAGTTTAGGACGGCATTGCTAAGGTATGCATGTGCCAGTATTGGGAGATGCTGCTCTGCGCAGGGCCCAACAGCCTGACTCTCCATGAGGCTTTGGATAGTGGAGCCTGTGGCTGTGGGTGTGTGTACCCCTGTTGGCCATTGCTCTAGGGCAGAGGCTCCCAACTCCAGTCCTGGTGGGCCAAACACTGTTCAGGTTTTCATGCTGTCCCTAATGAATATGCATGAGATACGTTTGCATACAATGGGGGCAGCGCATACAAATGCAGCACATGCATATTTATTAAGGACAGCATGAAACCTGAATGGTGTTTGGCCCTCCAGGACTGGAGTTGGGAAACTCCGCTCTAGGGATTGCACATGTTTATGGTATCTGTGCTCTGTAGGGTAAAATGTAGGTGTTTCAGGCATGTTTATTCTATCTGCAATAAAGGTTTCGTCTTTATTACTGGGTAAAATATGGGGACAAGGTTGGCAGGAGCCACAGCAGGGACTTGAACCTTTGACTTTCTGCCCCTGAACACACTGGCTGTGTGTAGTGCACCAAAGTGTTGCCACAGGGGCAGGTAATTTCCTGGGGATACCATGACTGTTCATTAGGCAGACCCTGTCTGTTGCAGCGCACCAACCTAAACAGGGCTTTGCCGTCATCTAGTGTGGGCAGATGCCACTGCCCCCTCCGCCACCAGCACCCCTCCTCCACCATGCTGACATGCACTTATACCGGTGGTGCTGGTGGTGCGCAGTCGCAGGTCGCAGGTCATCCAGTGTGCCGGTAGGCAGCTGCCTATGGTGTGGGTTCTTGGGTAGGGGTGCCTACATGGACATGCGCGCTTCTCCCCAGCACCGCCTGCCAATGTTATGTGCCCTTGGGGGTATCTGATGGTAATATCCCCTGTGACACTGTGGACACACACTCATGCCCATGTTGGACCCTCGTCAGTTGCTGTTTTGCTGCTTTACAGTTTCGGCATTCCTATGTGCCAACTAGGCATCTGCCTAGTCTGCACTGTGCCCCAGCTGGACCACAGCATGTGCCACCTGCTGCCCTCTGTATCCCATTTACAGCATCAGTACAGTTGCCGTTTCCTACGTGCCCACTCTGCTGTTGCTGCACATGTGCACGCCATAACAAACCTGTCCAATATAAACGTCAAAAATCCTGATCACCGCTATTTCAATGTGGGATCATTCACTTTGTAGGGGGACAGAGCATAGACCCTTCCAAACATGATATCTTCCTTTTTACGCTTTGTCAGTAGTGTTGCTTTATTTTTATCATTAATATCACTATTGGCCAGCTTGGTTATTGGGATTTCAGATGTGGTTCTGGTCATTTTATATGTTTAATTGCCTTTTTGTTTCCTGCACATGTATCACTACTATCATTTTTCTGGGTTTCCATGCCTTGCTGTACATTGTTGACTGAAATGGTTTCACTGTCCTGCAAATTTTCAGAGCTTTATTTCACGGCATTAGTGTGCATGGATCCACTCCCCGCCCACTCTCTGCCCATTGACCCCTTCTCTCTGCCCCTGGGGAGCCTTACTCCATCCTCTGGGGTGCCTTTCTCTTACCTCTGTGCACCTCACCGCCGCCAGAGACGTTATCATGCGATACGTAACGTTATCGCGCGATAATGTTACATTATCATGCATTAACATTACGTATGATGTGATAACGTCGCCGCTGCTACGTTAAAATGGTTTAGTAAGCATACCCCTAGGGGACTTGCAATGAAGCTACAGGGTAAACTATTTAAGACTAATAAAAGAAAATATTTTTTCACTCAACGTGTAATCAAACTCTGCAATTTGTTACCGGAGGATGTAATAAAGGCTGTTAGTGTAGCTGGGTTTAAAATGGTTTGGACAAGTTCCTGGAGGAAAAGTCCATAAACCATTATTAAGAAGGGACCCAGGATATCAATGCTTGACCCATTACAAGCATTGTGGAACCTGTGTCTTTTGGGGAAACTGCTAGGTACATATGACCTAGATTGGCCACTGTTGGAAACAGGATACTGGGCTTGATGGACCTTGGTCTGACCCAGTATGGCATATCTTATGCTCTTATGTTCTTATGTTATGTTCAGTGTTATTGCATTTGTCACAGAAATGTGATCCTCCACTTACAACCCTGTCTCATTCTGCTGCTGCCCAGATGGTTGGTTTGTCTTGGTCTGGCACCTCAGCTGAGACCTGTCTATCTTAGGAGATCCTGCCAGTAGCTAAGCTAGCGATAGCTTAGTTCTCAGCATCACTGATGCACACCACACTATGAGTGCTCGGCTATTGTTGAACATTGTTTGGCCCACAACCATAAAATTGAGGATATCTCTTGGTCCATATTTGATCATGTCCCCCCAAGACCGAGGGGAGGGGATCGCATAGCAATGTTACAATTGCGAGAACAAAGCTTAATTTTTAAATTTAACACAGTTCATCCATTAGGGCTGAACAAAGAAATCGAGTGGTCGAGCTTACTTTGAGGTCATTCTGACATAATGGGACTCACCGATTGTAATAGGGTTTCCCTGTCATCCTATTGGTGTTCCTCGTTGAATGACAAATTATGCTAGCCAATCAGCATGCACAGCCCTTCATAATCGGCAGTTGAGAGTAGCCGAGCACTCATAGCGGTTTTTTACTAGCTGAAGGAAGATGGCACTTGAAACAGGGCAGTAGCCCCGAAACGTACACGTCGTGCCTGATGAATGAGATTGCCGCGAATATTTTTTAAATCTAAACAAGGAAGACATAAGGACATATATAAAGATAAGTTTTTGTAGCATGAATTAAATGATTAAAAGGGAACGAGCCATCTGGTGTGGTTGGATAGTAATTCCTTCCTCCTCCGGCTTCTTCCTATGCGGGATCTGGCAGCTAGGGGTCCAGGGGACACCAGTCAGACGGAGGGTGCAGATCTGGGCCAGCATAACAGGGGGAACCAATGGGCTGGCAACATACATGGTACACATGGTTGCATCCTGACCTGCTGTTCTGATGTTGCGCTGTTCCTCCTGCTGACACTGTGGGGTGTACTGTGTCACCCATCTGGTGTTGCACTGCATGCAGGGTTGGGCCCCATGTGGGCCCGTTGTGATCCAGCTATCTCTCCCTCATTAGTAGCTCCATTTGCGAGCCTGTCCTCTGTCCCTGGGGGACATCTGTGTGCCTGATGTATGTCCATGGCTGTGTGAGCTGCTTACATGGGGTATGTATGCAGGGATCTATACTGTGGCACTCTGCCATGTGCAGCCTATCAGCTAGGTGCCAGCTGTTCTGAGGCCTGCAGCATTGTTGGTGGTGCTGCATCCACTGGGGGGGGGGATTGGGGGGTGTTTGCTGGCTGTGGTATGAGTGATCTGGCATGGTAGGTCCTTGGTGTCCTATGCAGGGTGTTGTATCATCTCCTACTATTCCATGTATTGGAGGATATCTGTTTGTGAGGTGACCGGCCTCTTATGCCCTCGGTTTGCAGGACCATGGGTTCTATAGGTGTGTGCTCCATGCATGCACAGCACATGCTGTTGTTGGAGGGGTGTCTGTGGGTGCAGGATAGCTGTTCCCATGGGGAGGAGGCCTTAGCGCAGCACACAGAGGTGCAACCTGTGTTCAGTGTAGCTTTGTATGGTGTGCTGTGGTTCCCAAGCCTTCATTGGGTTCCCTGTTGTGCATCCATTCTGCATGTCCCCCAGTACATGTCATTTGCCTTTGTGTTCCATTCCTTCACTGACTGTGGTTTGGGCTGCGCAACCCCATATGATGCCTGAGGCTATGGTCCGCCATGGGACGCCCCTGTGCACCATGACCAGTGCTGTGTCATGCACACAGGGTGTGGGGCAGGGGGCATGGCATGTGGATGCTGCTGTGTGGGTATGATGGTGTCCCTACATTGAGCCTGGTGTTGTCCGTATGTTTGTGGCACTGCATATGTAAGTTTACACTGTGCATGGCTGACAAGGGAGCTGTGGGCTGGGGGAAGTGTGTGGGTGCAGCAGCAGGCCTGTCAGACACAGCATATGTCTCTATGGGATGGCTGGAGACATGCGTATACATGTGTCCCCTGAGGTGGCCCGCACATCCCCCTGTGTTGGGCCCTGCATGTGCTTGGCTGTGGCCCATCCCCGGCACACACCCATCGACCTCTGTACATCGTGTACTGTATGTGGTCATGGTACAATGGTTCAGTTGGGCCATTCTGGGTTCACGTGTTCCCTGTCCCTGCCAGGGTTGTACGGGTTTAGGCCATTTAGGCTGGCGACTGTTCTGACATGTACATTGTACCTGAGGATGGTATACTGCTGCTATTCTTCTCCCTGTTGGGCTATGTGACATCCACCCCTGATCCCTGGGGGGGGGGGGCGCTAACCAAATATCTTCATAGCTCTGTCAGCCATTGACACATATCCCCGACCTACCTGCATGTGGGTCCGCTGTATCGAGTGCGTGGGGCAGGCCATGAATGTAGATTGGCCCCAGCCAGTCTGCGAGATGCTGCTCCAACATGCTCAGGGTGGCCCTCCGCGGTTCACCCCCACCTGTGCCATGTGCATGGCACCTCTCCTGGGTCAGCTTATTCTGGATACTGCGCTTGATATCACAGTAGTGCTTCCTCAGGCTCTCCACATCATGCCATTGGCCCCCTGCCACCACCACCGCTGTCTGCACCTCTTCCCACACTGTGTTGCGCTCTGCACTGGTGGTGCTGCTGTTTTGTCGGCCAAATAGGACCTCGTAGTGGTCCAGGATACTGCCCATGAGGAGGTCGTTCTCTTCCTGGGAGAATCGGATTGCCCTCTTCCTCACCACATTGGGCACTGGTTTCTAGCAGCGCTTGGTCCCTGTTGCACCTCCAGCTTGGTCCTGTGGGTGCTGGGTGACCCTGGATGTGCCGGCCACCTCCCCATCAGTCTCAGCGGTGGTGGCGTCTTCCTTTTGGTGAGGGATGGGTTGGACTCTCCCTGTGCTGCTGTCTCCTTCATCCATGTTGTCAGGCTGTCCCTCCTCCTGTAGGCTCTGCCTCGTGTCCAACATACAAAAGCAGTATGTGCATGTGTGGCCATGTAACATATATTGGGTTTGCCCCGTGCATGTTGCGTAGGTGCAGCATGCGAATGCATGTTCTGCAACACCTGCGCACATGCCCATTATGCAATGTGTGTGCACATGTGCCATCCACACTCCAGACATAAGTTACCTGCCCCTTACACATGCGGGGTGACAGCGTGGCTGCTACACCTCATCATGTGCAGGTACGCGCCTTATGCAGGAATTGTATCACGTGCCCACATCCGTAGCTTCACAACTCTCACTATCGCTACTAGTATTGTATGCCGCTGTATCAGGGGTCTATCCCAGTATGTATCCAGTGCTGGCACGCGCTGTTTGCAGTGTGCACTACTGCTGTGTGAGATCTCCATTGTGTATGGCGCATTATGGCATGTGTAGGTGGGGTACACATGGCATCGCATATCTCTGATGTCTGGCAGGGCACGGAGACATGCCAGGTGTTCCTTCATGCATATGCGCTGTGGCTGCCTAGGAACGTGCGTAACAACGTACATTACGCTGTTACGCCTGCGGATGTGTTTTGTGATTCACTCATCTGCTGCTGGCGTTCGTTGCTGCATCTGCAGGTGTGTTGGGTCTGCTCTAATTACCTGCCACTCCTCACATCATATACAGAATTTGCTACTGCTCCGTCTGATGGCTATCATGGCTCATGTGGATGGTGCTGGTGTTGTTGTTGTGGCATTCCTGGGGCTTCCTGAACTGTGGTTGCCTGATTAGGGTGAGGGTGTCCATGGGGCTGTGGCACTGGGTATGGGTGCAGTCCCGCTGCAACTCAGACCTGCAGCTGTGGGGGCTCCACAGGCGTGGGAGGTACCAGCGCAGCGCCGTTGGTGGGCCAAGGTGCACCCTTGCCTGCCATGCCTCTACAGGCCCAGGCCCATGCTCCAGGACATATGTGAGGACCAGGTCATCACCCTCTACCATCTGAGCACAGGGGCTATTAGGGAGCTCTATGAGGTTATGAGACTTGACCTCGAGCCCCGGACTGCCCTGTCCCCTGCCATACCGGGATTGGCCAAGCTCCTGGGTGCCCTACACTTCTTTGCCTCTGGCTGTTTCCAATCCTCTGTGGCCACAGTGGGTGGTATGAGCAGGCCCACCTTCTCACGCTGTCTCCACCAGATACTGCAGGCCATGGTCAGCTGGGTTAGGGATTACATTGCGATCCCTAACAATAGGCAACATTGGGGGGCCCTGGGCCAGGCATTCCAGCAGATTGCAGGGATACCACACGTGATGGGAGCTATTGATTGCACACATGTTGCCCTGGTCCCACCCCGTGACAGGGAGGTGGAGTATCACAACCGCAAACACTACCATTCCCTGAATGTTCAGGTTGTTTGTGATGCAAATATGCGTATTCTGAATGTGGTTCCCAGGTTTGCAGGGTCCGCCCATGACTCCTATAACCTGCAGCACTCAGCACTGTTTGGCCAATTTGAGGCTGGACAATACAAGGACTGTGTCATGCTGGGTGGGTATTTGCCATCTCTGCAAATACGTCTCCTGTGTCACTGGGGTTGGGGCACCTATCTCGCGTCAAGCAGTGGCACCTGTGGTGTGTTGGTCGGCCCCTATGACTGCAACTCCCCTGCGACACATGTGACATGCATTGATGCAGGTGTGGCCTTTCCCAGGCAATATTCCAGCATCTGCCCCTCAGGCAGTGGGATGTCACTGGCCGCCTGTGTGTAGTATACATGTTACCTTGGTTTGCTCTGCCCACTGCATGCCACACATTGCATTGTGGCTTTGGGGCGCTACCCTTGTATGGGGCTGTGTCTCGCATCACACCATGTCACTGTCACCGGGGCCGTTGTCACATACGCCTGTAGCCGTCTACAGTTAGCTATGTCTACCACATTTCCATCCCTCATGTCTGTTTTCCTCAGCACCCTTGTGGGTGACACTGGTTTTAGGTGGCCCTGCTCACTTCCACCGGCCTCTGGGACTGTAACACTCTTGGCACCTGTGGTCCAGCCTTGCTATGGTGGGCTGCTACACTTGTTGGTGGTGGACACCTGCACCATGTGCCAAACTTTGTGTGTGTTCACTAGGTGACTGTGCATGCAACATCTGTGGTTGTGGTGGTAGTGGTAGAATGCTTGCCTCACCGAGTAGTCTTGTCAGTGTTCTGTGTGTTGGGTGGCCATTCCCCATTGCCTTTGTCTGGCATATCATGTATGTGGGCTGTGGTGACACAGTGCAGCGCACATGTCTGCTGTATATAGGTCAGCGTTCCTGTGTCATGTCTGCCATCTTGCCTGTACATGTTACTGTGTCAGCATCTGTGTGTGCACTGTATCAGGGCCGTCACATGATCCTGATTGATCTTTCCACATTTTCCTCTGCAGGTAATGCGGGATATGGCTGTCGTGCCTGGTTGCTGACCTCTGTGCATTTTCCACGGACACGTGCAGAGAGGAGTTACAATGAGGCCCATGCCTCCAGCTGCTCAGTCATCGAGCGCACCTTTGGCATTTTGAAGAGTCGCTTCAGGTGTCTGGATAGGACTGGCGGGGCCTTACAATACCGACCCATGACTGTGGCACAGATCATACTGGCCTGTTGCATCCTCCACAACATTGCTTTCAGGCATGGTCTACCACTCAACATTAATGAGGATCTTGAGGAGGATCTGCCATGCCCTCTTGTACGTGCTCATGGTGATACCCATGAGGGGGCAGCGGTCAGGCAACATCTGATTGAGGAGCTGTTCTCCTGTAAGTCGTTCACATGTAGGGAGGTGCTTATGGGTATACATTGTAATGGGGAAGATCTGTCCCTTGCTCTGCAGTCAGAGGAAACTGAGGAAAGTATGTCAGATTCTGACAGCCAAGCAAAGCACATGGCTGCAGGTTGCCAGGGGAGATATAAACAAACCCAGTCACGAGTTCAGCAGCCCTGCCCAAGTTGCAAATAATCCCCGTGCCCTGAGTGTAATAGTTAAAGTTTTCACCTGTCATCCATGTCCCAACACGTCACTGTCACGTCATCATTGGCGGACTATAAAGATAGTCGCTGTTCGGTATGATTCATTCGCCTGAAGAAGAGCTGCAAAGCTATGGCGGCTTGAAACACTGATTGGTGTCGCGTTTTGAATCATACGCCTCCTTCACTGGTTAAGAAGATCTGGTATAGTAGACTGGACAGTTTCCATCACTCTATGCGGCTGTTGGGATGATTCCTAATTGGAGCTTTTTAATGGAGTGCCTTTATCGAAGGCTTTAAAGTTATCTTTAATGCTTTAAGCCGTGTCTGAAGTTTTGGAGGTTTTTACAAACCATTTGGAAACGTCCTTTACATGGACTTTGGTTCTCGCAGTGCAGGAGCAACGGCTGGATGTGCTGTGCACCTGATACAATGACCTGTGATGGGCCATTTTAAATATTACTTGAATAAAATGGAGGGCTCACTTCGAGAGTGGTAAAAATTCCCATTCATCGGTGAGCGATCCGACAAAAAATTATATGTCACATTATAGGTTTACACAGTATTTCTGGTATTTGGTTATCAAGTAATTTATTGAGTAAACCTTACAGGCAAAAGCTAGACAGCGGTCTCTGTAAAAGGAACAGGGAGAAAACAAAGAATACCAGTTTTCCCTGGGATAATAAAGCTCTCCAGGACTCTCTTAAAGGTAAAGAGAATTGTTTTAAATCCCTGTGTGAATGTGTTCCCATGTATCCAGCGGGGGAAGGGCTGGAGGATATGCAAGTTGAATCCATAGAGGAATGTATAAATGATGAGTCTATGGATTGTACACTGACTATAGCAGATAATGTAGAATCACTTTGCTGAGTTGGATGTATAAAGCTGTAGGAACAGCATGGAGAAGCAAAGTGAGCACTGCTGCCTTTGAAAAGAAACGTTTATTGACTCCTGTGTTAAAGGACTGTATAGTGAAAGCTGGAAGAAAAAGGAGTTATTTTTCTGCAGTTCCTGATTTACTTTTCTTTGTACCAGAAGCATGGTTATTTTGTCCTAAGTTCTTTGTGCTTACCAAACCCAGGGACGGGGAAATAAAACCTCATTTTGACCTTACTACTTTTGGTTACATCTATTCCTCTGCTTGGGGAGTGTTTGGGACTTCATTACCCAGAGGGTGTGTACTACTATGCCTGCACAATCCCCACTTCCTGGCTCAGGATATTCACCAGCCTGACCCTCTCTGCATGCCCTAGGACCCAGGGTAGGCCACTGGTGACAACATGTACATGCTGTCTTGTGTGAATCGTGGCTCTATCATGCCAGATGTGTGTTTCATGTGTGTCCTTGCATCCCCAGGATTGGCATTTGTTCCTGCTTGGTGCTCTGGCAGCATGGGGCCTGTGTGTATGTCATTCACTCTGAAGCTGACTGGGGTGGGTGGACATGAGGGTAACGGTACTGTGGGGGCAGTGCAGCATTGTGCATGTCTGAGTCTCTCTGTCCACTGCACATATGTGTTTGTATACCTCTTGGACCTGCAACTCGATACTCCATATGTCCCAGTTGGCACCCTTATGGCCATTTGTTTGTGTTCTTTTCTATGGTGTATTCACTGTACATGGGGTATATGTGACAGCGCTGTGTGTATCTACGGCTATAGGGTACAGATGTGGTGTACAGCACATATACTCTTCCCTGGTGTGGCATTCACCTCCATCTGTGTATCATTGCACCAACTGTGATGACTGTCTCCACTGGTATGGGTTGCTGCTCAGACACACCATACACTACATGCGGAATGCTCTCCGTGTCCCACTGTGTTTGTCTCTGTGTCTCTGGGACATGTATAAGGGACAGTGCACTCTGCTGTCCTGTAGCATTATCCGGATTGGGGATGTGTTCTGTCACGTGTGTGGTGGAGGTCACTGTTCTTTCTGTACCCTCTGCTGTTGGCCTTGCGTACTTTGTGTGCATGTGTTTGCACATGTGTTCCATGGATCCACCTGACCTGTCTCTTGTTTGCTCACAGACCACTGTGCATCAAAGTTTCCGGGCCCTGCATCTCCCCATGCCTTGGACGTGTGACACCAACAGCTGGATATGCAGACATGGTGATTCAATGCATTTCAATGACATCCTCTGCCTTTCCTGTGACCTCCTGTGGCCTTTGCCTACCACTGCCAGTCCCTATCAGACAACTGCTGCTCACAGCTGGTAGGTTGCACCTTTGATCATTTGTGTCAGCCATCCACCTTTATCTTTTTCTGTTGGCCTTTTCTTTATCTGCTGCACTTTAGTGGGATAACTGTGCAACACCACTGCATGACATGCTGTCCACCTCTGGTTTGCCTGTGTGACATGGGCTTGGAGGTGGCCAGATAGGGGTGGCTGCCGGGTCTGCAGTGGTGTCTCCTGATGATCTCAACATGTACTGTGTTCAGTGTTGTGCTCGTGTCATATGTTCATGTCTGTGGTTTCAGCATATGCATCCTATGGTTTTGCTCTCTGCATTGTGGTGTGATGTTGTGTGCAGCATACCATGACCTTTCATCTATCCGCCTTTCCACACAGGGTACAGGCAATGCGCCCACCACATCTACTACACTGGATCTGCAGTCCCCCTCACCCAAATGTTGGTGGATAGGGCAACCGCATGCGACACTCCCTGAAAGATGGTGTCATTGTGGGATTGGACCTATGAGAGTCGGAAACATGCCTTTGATGGACCTCTGTGATGGCCGGGTACTTTACGCATCACAGGGATGACAGACACACCATTGGTGTTGTGCTTTGGCTGTGTGTTGCATTTATCACAGCTGGCACACAGCACCTTTGCATTACTGTGGGACATTGAGACATCACACGTGACTGCATGGCAATGTTCTCATGAATATTCATGGCAGGACTTGTGGGGTCACAGACATCATCTGCACTGTGGAGACTGCTCCATACCTGTACAGCAGGGGTGCACATGCGCGCTGCATGTTTTACATCCATCAAACATTGTGTTGAGGGGTGGGGCCCATGTGTGGGACTTGTATCACTGTATCTATGAACATGTTTGGATGAACAGGCACATGCAGCCATGTATGTAGCACAGGAGATTCATTCTGTAGATCCTGCTTATCTGTCTGTGGACCTTACACATTTACATGACACACAATTTGCCACCATTCCACTGTGATGCGTGCCACCAGCTGTGGTTGCTTTGTGCCCATTTCAGGCTATGTTACAGTGGATCTGGGGCATCACTCTGTCATGTGTCAACTTCCACGGTGCATGTGCATATGCGTGAATCATTTATTACACTGGTGCATGTGACAGTGGTCGAATTGTGTGTGTTCCTGCACCATTGTGGACCTCTCTTTGTACCTCCATGTACAGGTTGTTGTGTGAGTTTGACGGACAGCTGTGCCAATGCACATTGATGTGCAGGCTCATTTTTGCATGTGCGCACAGTCCTCATTAGCACATGACAGTGTGCCCCTCATGTTGCACCATCACCTTGGCAGTGTGGCAGCGTCTGTGTGCATTGCCTGCCTTCATTTGGCCATTCCATGTACATTGGCATATAAGTGAATCTCCTGTGGACACGGCACCCATTGCAGTGGGCCTCCCACATAGTGCTACTCCTGTTTGTTAGTGGGGCTCTGCTTTTGCAGTTGTTTGGGAACATGTGACTCTCGGACCTGTTAAAATGTCCTCATATCTCAGTGTGTCACCGTATTTGCTGCTATTTGTGCATCAAACATGTATATTTCCATGACTGCCTGACGTCTGCTCATTCTCAACACATCAGATGTTATTGTCTGGCCATCTACACTGCTGTATGACCCGCAGTTAGCAACACATTAGGTCTACACATCTGGGGTGTGGTGCTTGGCTATTGGAACATGTAATCATTGGCATGTTTGGCCATTTGCCTGTGCACTGTGGTTTCACTTCACTGTGTGGCTGCCTGACATTACATCTCTTTATCTTCCCTTCAGATCTTATTGGCTTGGGTGTGTGTTGTCAGCTTGGTGTGCCTGTCTGTACCATGCCTCCTGTCAGCTGTGTCTTCAGGTGCTATGGCCTTGTTGGTGCAGACAACTACTACTCCTACTATAGAGCATTTGTACAGCCATACATGGCATAGGCAGCACTGTACAGATGGGTGGGGGCATGCTCTACTCATTTGACCTTACAATCTAGTCAGGGCAGGCACAGATGGTGTGTTCAGGGATACAGCAGGGGACAGGGGGGTTGAGAGCCGGGGAAACATGGGTCATGTGCCGGAACGTGTACGTGTGATTGGGTCCTGCATTGGTGTAGGGTATGGAGACGGTGACTGGTGTACGCACAGCGGTAGTTGATTCCATGCATACATAGCATCACGGTGATGGGGCATGGTCTGTGGTAAGCAGTAGGGGGTGCATCACAGGTGGAAGTGTGTGTGGTGGGGCCATGTTCCCAAGTGGGGTTGTACAGGGGGATATGTGACAGGGGGTGATGGGGAGCCACAGTGTGACTGCATTTAGGGCTCAGCAGGCAATGTTTTCGATGCATGCGATGAGGGTTAGGGAGCCAATGACAGGGGCTGTCAGGATGGGTGGGGTGGGCATGGCTGGCCTCGCGCAGGATTAGACACACAGATGAGTGTTGCATACATTGACGGGGAGGGAGATGATTCCACGGGTGACCTGCAAGGGGCATCTTACAGTGGTCCTGATGGTATGTTGTGAAGGGGTGGGGAGGCCTTTTAGTGGTGTGTTTGTGGGGACTGGTGCGTGTTTGATTGATGTTTGTCAGACAGGGGAGGCAGGTGTTAGCTGTCAGATACCTGTGTTTGGGGAGAGGTGGGGGTGTCATTGATGGCCTCAGAGTGCACCCTGCGGACACAGGATGGGGTACAGAGTTTTCAACAGATACCAGCGACGTTAGGGGGGCAGGGAGGTGTTGGGGTGAGGGGAGGAGGTTAGGGTTGTGGCCAGGTTCACATTCAGTACACATAGGAAGATCCAGGCTGCAATGTTGCATCGCCAAGCATGTATCCTGGCTTGGTTAGCCTGTGGATGTTCTGGTGTGTGGAGGTGGTTCTGTCACTAATAACAGTCTTGATGGTATGGGACACCATGGGATGTGCTACACGCACAAGGAGACTGTGTATGGAGGGGGTGTTGGGGAGCAAGGGCAGATCCTTGGGGTACACCGGATGGGAGCAGAATGGCTAGGGGCCAAGGCACCACCAGACCACACACACAGGGGGCGGAGGGGGTATTGGGAGGGGGAATGGGATGGTACATGGACCCTCGAAACATGCAGGGGTGGGGTATCGTGGAGACGGCTCTTGTCACCGGTGTCAAGGTCACGAGGGATGTCCACATATATGGGTCCTTGGATATCGTCAGGACTTATTTGCTGCAAATAATGGCAGTAGTCGTTTCAGTGGTGTGTACTGGATGACAGCCAGACTGTGAGGGATCTGAGAGGGCATGGGGGGTGAGCTTGGGACAGCTTTCATCGCAGCCATCAGGCTCACTCACAGCACTGTGACCACAGTCCAGATTTCATATCATTGACCTCTGTGTGCTTTGTGACATACACAGGTGGTGTGCGGTATATCCGACCTTATGCTGCTGCATTCCTGCCCACAGATAGTTTCACTGATGTCCACATAGATGTTCCATTTAGGCATAGCTACGTTCATGGCTACCATGTGCCTGGACAGCTGCATGTCAGTTCAGCTGAGCCAGTGATGCTACATTTGGGTGTGTGTCTCTACTAATTGGCCACATGCATGCTCAGGCTTATGGGCCTACATCCCCACCTGGGAGTTTTTTTTAGAGCTAGCTGCCATTTTGTGCTTGTTGGTGCCGATGCAGATATTGTGGCAGTGAAAAAACAAGATGTGCTGCCACCTCCTGGTCTACACATCATTGGCTTCAGATATATTCATGTTATGCTGTGGTGGGGTGGTATGATGTTTCGCCCACTGGTCTTGGGGACCTAGGGGCAGGGGTTGGATTCCCACTGTGGGCGTTGTGAGGTCACATAATAAGCATTTCTCTGACAGGCTCCAGGTGATATTTGTCCCTCCCTGCTGTACATTACTAGGATGATGTTGCCATGTACACCTCTTTGATTGACAACATGGAGCCATATCAGACAGCTGTTCATTATATATGTGTGTACAATTGATGAGTTATTTCTGGGTATGCTTCTGTTGGTTGATGTGTCATGTATTGGTGTGATGGTGCTTTTGTGGGTGACTGATCAGGGCTGATATGTGTTGGGATGCCATCTGGCACCACCTACATTCTACATGCATGCATCTGTGACACTGGCATTTGCTACATGCAGCTGCATGGAGTGCTCCAGTCTTCCATGGACACATTCCCTTGTTTGGAACATATGATCACTGTGCTTGCTATGGCTTTTTAGGATGATGTTTACGGGCTTGCATTGTGCCACCATAGGTTGAGTGTTATATTCGCACACATTCATTTACATTTCCTGCCTTTTATTTCATTGTGTTCTGCTCATCTTACCATACACAGGCTCCAGCCTCATCACCACTATGCACACACATCTTCTCATCTCTGTGCATTGTCCCCTCTGTGCAGCATATCCTACACGTGCTTTGTATTGGATATGGTGGCTGTCCTTCTGCTTTCTGTGTTGGATTTTGGCTCATTGTTTTGACATTGTTGTCCATAAGCTGTGTGTTGGCTCTTCCAGATCCCAGTTCATTTCCCTCCTCCTCCTTTTCTTCTCTTGCCCATCCTGTCAACATACGTTGCAACCTGTGACACATCTGCGTAAAGCGCATAGGAACGCTGCACATTCTGCCACCACATATCCACTGTATCCTGTGATACTGGACTGCAATACAGCAGACGTGTTTGCAGTTTCAGCCAGTGGACGCCACAGGATGCTGCTGGGGCTGCACAACAGCTGCAGGCAGGGGAGCGTCCTCCCAGGATCCTCAGTCCTTCTCTTCCTTTGGGGGAGGTGGAGGCCTGGAAACGGCTCACCAGGTGCTATAATCGAGCCATCATGCACCCACATGGGCTAGGTGCATGTGGGCAGGTCACACACACCTGGACCTGTGAAACTGTGGGCAGCTGTCAACACAAATGTTATGCATGTTGAAGATGGGTGAGTGACAGTTCAATGGGTCACCCGGGCACCTGCCACATCTTTCCAGCCCATCAGCCTAGCCGCACATGGTCCTGCACCACCATGTCATATGTGCCGCTGCCATGCTGCTTGTCACGTGTGGCATGACCGTGGGCCTGCATGGTGCTGTCATCCATAGATAGTGAGGAGGGGGGGTTGCACTGCAACCCACACATATGCACTTTTTCAGCATGTCGGCTACACCCATCAGCTTGGCTACAACGCATGTGCAACATATGAACAGGCTGCGTGTCATGTGCCAATGTGCACATGTGCACATGAGGGGATGATCATGTGTGGCACCTTTGGGCCTTGGGACCAGATGGGGCCAAGGGGTGGGTGAACACATGCTCCCCAGGGTCCTGGGGCAAGATGGGGGTGTGCCGGTCACACACCTACCAACCAGTTCACCTATCATTGCGCCAAGGTTACCGACAGAACACTCTGATGTGGACTGGGGCATCCTTGGGCTGGGCCAGCCCTGTGAAACTCAACCAGGGGCAGGTACCTTAGCACCTGGATGAATAACAGGGCTCTGTGATGAGGCCTGGGCCATTCTGGGGATGGGCCAGCCCTGTGAGACTAAACCAGGGGCAGGTACCTTGGCACCAGGATGACTAACTGGGCTATGTATTGTGCCCTGGGGCATCCTGGGGCTGGGCCAGCCCTGTGAAACAATGACAGAAGCAAATACCATACAACCATGGTGATTAACAGGGCTCTGTGATGGGGCCTGGGGCATCCTGGGGCTGGGTAAGCCCTGTGAAACTGTAACAGTAACAATGCAGGATAGGTGTGCCAGTTGATGTGTGCAGGGCGGCGCTTACCACAGGTGGCCCCTGGTCTGTACAGCAGGGTCTGTGCTAAATCCCTTGGGGATTCATAGGTGAGTCTTCTGCTGTATGAATGACACACTAGCTAGCCACATATGCAGCACTTCTGCTATGGACACCTGTGGCACAAGTAAATCTAGTCACGGCATATGCTCACCTCATGTCTTGGGCACATCGTCAGGTGTAGCAGACAGGGTGATCCATCACACGGTAACTGGCAACATGACACACTGCTGGTACGATGCACCTGTTATGCAGCCTGACACAGCCAGGATTGACATGGGAGCTGGCCATCAGGTGACCATGTACTGGCTGGATGGTTGCACACAGTACCCAGGGGGGAAGCACACACATGTTCAGTTGCACATGCACACATGCAGGTAACGTAGACACCACCTGGCATTGGACCAACAGTTTACAGCAGCTACAACCTCCTGCTGCCCATAGCCATGTGTGATGTGCATCAGCCATTGGCCAGAGATGTCTGTCCCATAACAGTCCATATCCAGTGCTGTGCCCCCAGGTGGCATGAATGTGCAGAATGGGGCAGTGGCTGCAGATGCACTGGTCACTGCTGCTGCGGTAGCTACAGTGTGGTGCAATCATGACAAGACATGGTGAGTGAGATAGCCTGTGTGTCGCAAGACAGCATGATTGGGTAAACATGCATCCTGTGGTGCCATCTACTATGCCTCCACAATGTGGCAAACACATGGCCATGGTGCTCATGTTCTATTCTCACTCCACAGTGGCTGCAGATGCTGGCGTGGGGACTTCCACTGATGCTCCATTCAGAGTAGCCCACGGCAGCCAGCCCCAGGTGTGCAGGACATGGAGTTAGAGGTGGTGGCCATCGACACCGGTACCATGACGGAGGAAGGAGGTCAGCCGCAGGCCCATACAGGGGGGTGGGTGATCATGATGTGGAGGGGGAAGTGGTGTGGGGTGATGTGGATGTGGTGGTTGGGGTGGGGGGAGGGTGGTGGTGGGTGGTTGGGACACTGGGGGGGTAGGGAGTGGCCAGTCCTGGGCAGCACAGGGCCTCACAGACCACTGGGGCCCCTGCCACCTGTCCCACAATGCTAGGAGTGTCACACAGCCAGACAGGGGCCTGACACACATCGACACACACAGACGCTCTGTCGATGCTACCACACAGGTAGCAGGTATGGTGTGTCTGTGTGGTGGCATGTGTGTGCACCGCCTAGACGTGGCAAGGTGTGCTGTGTCCCATGAGCCGCGGCCATGGACGCACGCGCTGGAGCAGGTGGTATGTGCCATTATCAGGATAGCTGATGGGCTATGCATGCTGCATGAGGGTGTCCTTGGCAACAGAGCTCCACAGCCATCCAGACAGGTAGGGCACTGGGGGATGTAGGTGACATGGTAACCCCTGGTCATGATATCAATTTCTGTGATGCCAAGCTCACTGATATCCTGCTTGGCATGTATGGGTACTGTTACAGCACCAAATACTTATCTCCCTAACTTCATTTCTGCCACACCTACTGCACCTGTGCAGTGGGAGGTATGGCTTATTGGTTATAACAACGTACCTCAGTCTGGTGCTCCTGTAGGTGTGCCAGTTGATGTGTGCAGGGCGGTGCTTACCCAGGTGGCCCCTGGTCTGTACAGAAGGGTCTGTGCTACATCCCTTGGGGCTTCATAGGTGCATCTATTGCTGTATGAATGATACACTGGCTAGCCACATATGCAGCACTTCTTCCATGGACACCTGTGGCACAGAGGGCCGGGTGAGGGAGATCAGGGTGTTTATGTTCCACAGGCAGCAGCGGGTTGGTGAGCTTTCAGCCTAGATTGGCTGTGGGTTTGCGAGGGTGCATGCCACACAGACCCCAGTAGTTTATTCCAGGCGTAGATTGCAGCATGGTGAGGGACACAATGTCTGCAGTTAGAAGGGGGGCAGGGGGGCCTTCCATCTCAGCAATGTGACCCACAGTGTGCCTTTTGTGGTGACTTGTTTCCATTGTGTTGTTTGGGATACTGGTCACACACATCTGTTGGGTGTCCTTAGGTTGCTGGTTTTATTCCCACATGTTCCATTCCTTTTCCTTTGCATTGTTCTGCTAACCTGCCCATGCAATTGATGTAGCCTCATCACCTCTCCAGACACCCTTCCATCTCTGCACTGTCCACCACAGTGTGCCCTCTCTGCAGCCTATCTGTCACATGTTGGGTGCTACATATGACTATATCTTTGTGGTGTCCATCTGAGCAGTCATCTTGGGGGATTGGTACTGCTGTTGTTGTCTGGTCTGGTCCACATCAGTGTGCTGGTTCAATTCCCACATGCTCCTTTTTCGTTCCATTCCCCATGTTGCCATGACCCACAGGCCGTCCACACAACATTCCCCTCAGCCGGCCCCTGACGCCTTTCTGTTTTGCACCCATGCTCTTTTGCATACTGTTTACACTGCATGATGTCTCATGGTGTGTGTGCATGTGTTTCTATGTGCCTCTCGTCCCACTTACAGACCGTGATATGGGCTGGTGCCGCCTGTTGTGCATGTGCATTACATCATGGTGAATGTTGGGGGTTGCCCTATCCTGGCAGACAGCGGGCGTTTTGTGTGGTGCCTTGCAGTGCACTTGTATGCAGCCATTGCTGTGGCCTAGAGGTTTGTGGGCTGTGTTTTCATGCCAGAGGTCATGGGTTCACTTCCTCTTTGTTCTCCTTCTTTTATGCCTTTCCTACACAGGTACTTGTCATTCCTGTGACAGTCATATTTCTGAGGATCTGTGCTGGCAGCACATTTCACCCTCATCACAGTCACCAGCCATATGTCAGTCCATCTATCTGCATCTGGCAGCTGTGTGGTGTGCTGTCTTCCTGTGCAGGCTACCACCCCATCTCCTGCACTGTGTACCCTTTCCTGCATTGCACCTCTTTGTGCTTACCCCAGCTGTGCCTGCTCTGCAGAGCACTGCCACTCCTCTGTCCACCCATCATCATATCTATCCTGCCACCTCTGCCTACACTGGGGAATACGTATTCCCATCATCTGCCACCCAATGTCTTTCCAGTACTACATTGCCAGCATCCTGTGCCATGGTACAGCTGCCACCGACATGTTTAACAATGGTACTGGCAGCCACATGGGATGCCCGCAAATATGCTGGGTCCAGTGGCTCCCAGCTCTCCCTCCTTCACTCACCTGTTCATTGTCTTTCCTGAGTGCTCTATCTAGTGTTAGGGCTACATCTGTCTCTGTTCCTCACAGGTCATGCATGTCATCCTGAAGCACCTTGCAGCCCTTAGGATACACTAACCTAGGGCACCATAACCTTGCTAGGCCACCTTAACCTATGGTTCCGTAACCCAGGGTGCCTTCTAAGGTGCCTTGTCCAGGGGTGCCTGATACGGCGCTTAGCCTATGGAGCCCTACTGTATAGGGCACCCTACAAAGCGCCTTATGAGGCATCTTACAAGGCACCTTATATGGCGCTTTATAGGGCACCTAACAAGGCACCTTACAAGGCACCTTATAAGGCACCTTATATGGCACCTAACAAGGTACCTTATAAGGCACCTTACAAGGCACCTTACAGGGCACCTTACAGGGTGCCTTATAATGCACCTTACAAGGCACCTTACAGGGCGCCTTATAATGCACCTTACAAGGCACCTTACAGGACACCTTACAAGGCGCCTTACAGGATACCTTACACACCGCCTTGTAATGTGCCTTGTAAGGTACCTTAAACGGTGCCTTGTAACGCATCTTGTAACGCGTGTTAGTCGAAGGCGCCTTGTAACATGCGTTAGCTGATACGGCTTGCTGTAACGATGCAATGCCCATGCCTTTATATGGGCATCTCTACCTTTACTGCGGAACCTAACGCGAATGACATTACCGCAGTTTAGTAAACATGCCCCTAGAAGTCTTGTGGAAAGAGCAGTGTGGTTTCCTGAATCTTATTGTGACACTCTGGCTCTACCCAGCCTGATACAAAATACTGTTTTACCTGCTGTCAAGCTACCTGGATGGGGGAAGAGGGGTAAGGAGTGGGAAGGGAGTTGAAGACTGGGAAGCAATATGCCAGAATCACTAGAGGTTGCTGTGCTTACATCTTCTCAGCACCACCCCCACTTCCTCATCTTTTTTTTTTTTCTAAATTGAATTAGTGTCAGTCTACCAGTAGGTGGTCCTACCATCGGATGGTCACTGGCTTTTTACCAGGCTTAGTCCATGTAGCTATGCCACTGCTTATGGTACAATGAGCCAATATTTAGCACCATGCTGGAAGTCTGTGTTTGAGGGGTGCAGAAGTGACAGAGTAAAAAGCATAAACTGTGACACAGTGCTGGAGAGTTTGGGTAAACATTGCCACTGCTGAAGGTCTTGGAGAGGGGTATTATAACACCAGGAGGGAAGGACCACCTAGGGCACCTCCAATCCTTGCACCTGCCCTGGGAAAGGGAAGTATACAGATGTGGATGGGGGAGGGAAAGAGGCAAGAACCTTGGAGAGGGAAGAGAAGAGAGAAAATGTGAAACACCCCTCAACCTCCATCCATGTTGATACCTTGTGTGGTGACGAATCTGCTCCAGAGCCCGGGGAAATATAAAAAACACAGACCTTTACCTCCAGGCAGAAAGAAAGTGCAGGGAGCCGTGACTTTATAAGTTCAGCTGGAGAGAAAAAAAACATATCTAAAGCTGCTGTCCTAAGGCCACGCCCCAACACCATAGCAACTAAGGGAGGTAATGAGAGACAGCTGAGGGAGAAGTGGAAAGGTGCAGGGCATTCCCACTCATTTAAGCCCCAGAGAACAGGAAGTGAGAGAGACGGAAGGGGGAACGGAAGAGAAATCAGGAGCAAGCACAACCAAGAGAACAGCAGAGAAACAGAAGTGGAAGAAATCCTGAAGGAAACAGAAAGAAAGGATTCTAGCAGAGAGCCCAGAGAAAGGTACTCTAATGACAGCTTAAGGGAAGACTCTCCTCATAGCCAGCAACAGAGTCTTGAGCAGAGCCAGTGTGGTAGAAAGGCTACAGCTGGTCTAGAAAGCAGGAGGTTTAATCCTGAAGAGACTGCTGTCTATAACCCAGGTACGGGGACTTTCCAGGAGGAGCTGGGTCAAAGAATTTTACCACGGGGAAGGCTGTTAAAGAGAGCTGTTAAAAGAAAGGAGCTGAATTCTTTAGAAGTTCTAAATAGCTTGCTACGGGATAAGGATTTCCTGTGCCCTGATAACACCCCTGAGCCAAGGGGGAGGTCTCATTGGGAATGGGTTGTTAAGCTGCTGAAAGAAATTAAACCCACACTGTCCCAAGCTGTTTCCAGTCCGGAGACTGCAGAGTCTGACTGTGAGTGTATGCAAATAGATGAGGCTGATATTGAATCTGATTTCTCAGAATGTGAGATGGACTGTGCTTTATCTTGGATTGTAAAGTGAAAACCTATAGATTGTAAACCTAAAGAAAATCCCAGACTTATTATGCTTGAATGTCTGTGGTTAAAACAAGCCTAAGAAGATTTGATATGAAGTTGCTGCTGTGGTTTTAAAATGCATGAGACCGTCAGGACTGCATTCTGAATGTGTCTGGAGCAATTAACAAAACCTGTGATAATCCAAGTAAAAAGGAAAACTTAAAGTATAAGTGCTGCAGTTTAAAGACCATTGTTTTGGCTTAAAAGTATAAGTGTTGCAGTTTAAAGAACGCTGTTTTGAAGCTAAAGCTAGCCAGAGACTGTAACGTGATAATTTGTGGTGTGAAGAGATATTTACCTTGCTGAGGGAAGCAAAGGTAATTAGAGACTCTGGAAAAAGTTTTGTACAGAAGTTATCTTTCTTTTGAGGAAAAGTATCTTACCTTATATGATGTGCCAAGCTTCTATGGAGGTTCCTTGAACAAAGGAGGCAAATAAATGTCCTGTGTTGTTTCAAACCCTCGGCTTAATCATTTATTCACAACTACAACTCAGTGCAAGCAACTACAACTCCCAGAAGCCCTAGCTCTGGGAGCTCACATAAAGGGGACATTGAAAGGGCCCCCTTTCCCTTCTATAGGCAACCGCCTAGGCGGGGCAAGGAGGCCACACTTGTCAACCCCAACACAACCATGAACCCTCTAACAACCTGATTCATCCACACTATGCACTTTCATAAGACACTCACACACAAACTGATACAAAATCTCCCCATCAGGCGCAGCACACTAACTTTCCAACATCTCTCCCACATTCCTATACATATTAGATCTTATGAATTCCAGAACGAAGCTGTCTTTAGCATGATGCCAAGTACAATATTGAACATTAGCAGTATGTTTAAAAAAAACAGAGATTATATAACACATACCCTGACTTAGGAGTGAAGTTCCTTACTGGCATGCTATGCTTAAAACAAATCCATTTAGAGACACTGCCCCCGAGAAAAAATCGACACATCTGAAAGACATTTCCACAGAACTACACACACACACACACACACACACACACACACACACACCATACTACTTTCAGAATTACACAATTCACATACACCATCAATCACAAACATAGAGCCCAATATACATGCCATACCCATTGAGACATCCCCTACAATACATCCATCAAAATGTCCTTCCCCAGTTAGTCCCCTATACAGAGATACCTAGGAAGGAGAATGAAGGAAGGGGAAACATTCTCTTGTATCACGTTATTGGAGAAGGAGCCACCTAAGCTTGTGCATTTAAATCACGGTATTTTAGTGATTTGCATGTGTAAATGATGCAGTCACTATTTTATAAGTATGTGGTCACCCCAAAGGTATATGCTTTCCCTGTAGGCACGCACAGGGACAGAATTTGATTGGAGGATGGGCAAAACTCACAAATACAGATGTAAAATATAATCTTCACGTGTTCTTTACAAATCTAGGACTGATGTAAGCTATCATGTCTGAATGCACATTTTTGAGCACTTGAGCTACTACTTTTAAAGAAAAGTTGGCTTTTCAAAATATGCTTAAAATATGCACAATTTGGCTGTCTTAAAGTAGGTGCCCAGCTATAAATGTAGGGCGCTATATTCAGTGCCGGTGGCTAGCACTGCTAATGTGGCTAGTCACCAGCGCTGAAAATTAAACCCGGATATTCAGTGTTGGGGTGACACCCAGCCCTGGTATTGAATATCTGGATTTGCTGCATAGGCCATTCACTAACTGGGCAGCAGTGATATTGAACCGCTGCCCAGTTAGCGATATGCAGTGAACGTTAGATCAGGATTAACTGCGCTTGGCTTCACCACTGCTTGGGTAGCGATCTCTGCTGCCTCCACTCCACCCCAGAATGCCTCTAACATGCCCTGATGCTAAACGGTTAGCACTGGGGTGTGTAGAGCCGGCAGCCATGGATATTCAGTGACCCTAGTTGTGTTAGTGCTGCTGAGTATCCCATTCACCATGATTAACAGCTCTACTAATTAATCACTTTGAATACTGGGCCTTTACCCTTTAAGGGGGTTATCTTAGAAGCCCTGTTTGTGCTTTGGACATCTGAAGATGGGCACGTGGAAGCCCAACGCATGGAGACATCCCCAAAGCCATTTTACAAGCTGGCTCTCTGCAGTAGGTGTGCCCAGGATATTGTCAGAATTTGGAGGTCCTCATTCAATTTCAGAAATGCCCTGGACATCCCAAGCCATGTCCAAGCTTATACATGCTCAAGGCTTGAATTGGCATTGAAAAAATGATTGTTTTGTCAGACAGTCAACTGAAGGGTATCAAGAAAGTGGTCTGCTCATGTCCCCTAGATTTTCTATGCTGATAATGAACATTGACAGAAAATGAAGGCTCATATTTTTGATTTGCTACACTGCTGGATGTCCCCTTATACTAACTTGCATAAGATGGACGTCCCCACTCCACCCTTTCCTAATGGATATGTCTGTGTGGCTGCTGGCATGGATATCCACTAAAATTAGGTGAAGACATAGATGTCCCTGGCATTTCTCAGTATGGTTTGCCCTGGACATCCCCAATTTTGATTTGGACGTCCTTTTTAAAATGCCACCTAAAAAGTGTACACTTTTTAACTTGCTTTGCTTATTGTTTTTGAGGATTTTCAAAGGCATTTCTGCAAATAGGGATTTATGCTTGGAAATGGCCCTTTTGGGAACTGTACACCTTATATATGCATGTAGGAAAGATACTCTTGTGGGTGGGGTTGTAATTTCAAAAAGTGCACACAACTCTACGTGTGACAAGTACCTGCACAAATAACAGATGCAAATTTGTGCTTGAACATTTCTCGAGTTGTTTTTCAAAAAAGAAGTCTGCTCTCTTTCTTTAATCACATTTTTATCTTTTTTTCTATATATTTTCCCACTGCAGCAAACAAGAAACAGCCCTTTCCAAAATAAATGTTGAAGCTCTGGCACACTAGCTACTGAGGGCTTAAAACATAAATTATAAGAATTCAAAGTTTTAAACCCTTCTGTGAAAAGCAATTATTTGCAGCTGCACTGCTGTTTGGAAAAAGAAAATGTATTGTTCTACAGCACTGAAAGAGCCATAAAAGAGGTCTGCGTCTCATGATATCATTCAATTGTCATGCAGATTTAGAAGTGGAAGGGGCATGCTTGTATTTATATCATTGTATCGTACCTTTCATTCCCAGCATTTAATGAAATACAGTTTCAAAGGCACTGGAAATTTATTACAGCATATTGTATTATTACTGTGCACCATTGAGTGGTGAGCATCTGGCCTGACCTTTGACTTTCACGCAAGAAAATATAAGAAATTCAGAAGAAGTCCAATTTCATGCACAGGAGACTTTATTGAAAGTTAAATAACAGTTTGATGGATTTAATTTTATGCAAAATTTATACAATCTGCACTTGAGAAAAATAATTACCTTGCTGGGTCAGACTAAAGGGTCATTACACCCAGGATCCTGTTTTCAGCTGTACCTAGCAGGTACATAGGTTCCATGCCGCTTACACACAGAGATAAATCAATGACTTTTCCCAAGTCTACTTTAATAATGGTTTAAACTTTTCCTCCAGGAACTTGTCCAAACCTTTTTTACACTCAGCTGTTTATTTATTTAGAAGTATTTATATTCCCCTCAAATCTAAGGAGAATCACATAAAAACATACATAATACAAACTAAAACAAAATTAAAGTTTACGCAGACAAACAAAGAAACCGTAAAGCTGAAAAAGGTCTGGACTATTCCTTCTTATGTTGTTGAAATAAATGTGTTTTTAGCTTACACTGGAATATCAGTATTTTGGAAACAGAACACAATTCCCTTGGTAAAGAATTCCAGAGGATTGGATTACTCATGGAAAAAAGCCTATTCCAAAGTGTTTGGAAATGTATTCTTTTGCATGGAGGTGTGCATCCTGAGAGTGAAGAGATCTTATAGGGTGATAAAGTTGCGAAACAGCGAAAAGGCTCAGAGGGGCTTGCTGATGAAGACATTTAAAGGTGATTATAATAACTTTGTTTTTTTTTTAAAACTCTTTATTTTCGTTTTACAACAACAAAGGAAAGGAAGACATACAGCTAAAAGACAAATACATACATGGAATATGATACATACACCAAAGTAAACCCCTGCCACCCCCCTCCCCCCTGCTTCTTCTCTAGGAAACTGAATCATTCTCGAAGCGGGCGTGTACTGACATTATTGTGTTACAAAACCTAACAGCGATCTGAAACATGATGAGTGTACATTAAACAGACATGTCGAAGCAATGAGCAGATTGTACATGATCTTTGAGCATCTGCCATTTAGACAAGCGAGAATAAATTTGGGTATGGAAAATAGCTCTCCGAGATATCTGCTCATATTTACTATATAAGCAGACAAGGTTCCACTATTCATTGACAGTAAGTCGAGAGCTATCCTTCCAAGTCCTCGTGATTAAACATATGGCTATACCCAACATGAAATCAGGAGAAGGCGACCCTTCTTAGGAAGAGAGGGGACCTCCGTCACTGAGCGGAGTCCCACAGTCTTCCAAGAAAGAGGCTCGTGAAGGTGTAAGGTGAATGGAATACGACTCCAGACCCGCCCCAAGTAAACCTGTAGTTAAGGACATTCATAAAGAAACTGAGCGAGGGTCCTACATCAGTATGGCAAGACCTACACTGATCCCTGACAGTTGTGTTCCATTTGGCTATTTTCTGGAATATAAGAACATCTATGTGCAAAATGGAAGAGAGTTTGGGTAACTGAGGCAGACCGGGAAGCCCGCACTATTTTGCTCCAGAAGATGCTCTAATGCACAGGGGTTAAAGTGGTTTGCGGTTAGCGATCCCAGGCTTATTGGACTCTACCAGTGACAGTATCTGTACCCTGACATAATAGTTATAAAAGTAGAGGCTACCCCATGTGTTCTACTAATAGAGTGAATTAGTTCTAATAGCCCGTCCTTAGTAGGGACAGAGGGCAGCATGATTGGAGCACTTTTGAGGCAGCATGGAAGCTGCATCAATTGAAAGTAATGTTTCGCTGGTAACGCAAATTCCCTGTATAAATCAGAAAAGGTTTTCCAACGAGCTGCAGAGAAGAGCTGTTGGGGTGTCCAGATCCCCCTGGAGTACCAGGGTCTGGAAGTAATCAGTCATGGCTGCTCGAATTTCTAACCGGAACTCTGGCTAAATTAAGAGGGCTCTATCAGAGAACCAGGCCCCCGGATTCCCTAGGAGTGCAGTAGTATGTTATTGAAAAGAAATAGCAGCATGATCTGAAATATGCTGAGAGTGAATCTTTGCAGCGTCCACCTGAGGAGCCAACAGTTTTGATATCAGAAAGAAATCGATGCGAAACTAGGATTTGTGAGGGGAAGTGAAGAAGGTAAAGTCAAGCTCATTGGGGTGTAGTATCCTCCATAGATCGACTAAAACATTATCTGTGTTCACAGAGATTAACGCGATGTGACTCTTGGGGGGACCACTTATCCTAGGCGGCTATTTGTCAATCAGGGGATCAAAACTAAATTGAAATCCCCCCCAATATCAATGAAGTATTAGCAGAGGCCTGTGCAACCCGAGCATTAGTAGCAAAAGGGCAGGGTCATCTACACTAGGAGCATAAAGGCAAATACCTGTAACTTTAAAGTTACCTATCTTGAGGTGAGCTCGGGACCATCAACCGCTGTATCTGAGCAAGTCGCAATAATAGTAGCATGCAGAGAGTTCCTATCCAATATGGCAACCCCACATTCCCTAGAGACGGCTGGGGAATAGGCGGCCACCATGTAAGGTTTAATATTGAGTTTGAGAGTTTCCTTCGAATTGAAATGTGTTTCTGGGAGGAAAATCAGGCCCGCAGCGTCATGACTTAAATAACTCAGGATTTTCCTCCGTTTTATCGGATTATTGATTCATTGTACGCTCAATGAGAAAATCTTACATGGTGCCATCAATCGATAACAGACATTTTAGGTAAGAGCGCTTGAAAACTTACAACATAATCAGAATCTGTACAATAATGACATAAGCACCAAGTATGCAGGCCAATACACCCAAATTGAAAAGTATGTACCAAAGTAACTTAGAGAAGAAGCAAAACCCCCAATGAATATGGCGACCAGATGTCTGCGGGAGGAGGCCCTAGAGAGGAAGATAGAGACATAATAAAAGAAAAGAAACACCAGAGTCCATAAGTAACACTGTCTCTGATACTCGTCGAGGCTACGATGGGTAGATGGAGACGGGTCCCAGATATCTTCAAAAGAAGGCAACAAACCGCCCTTGACAGACTCTTCGCTGAGTCGCGGTAAATCCAATATGGCAGGCACAGCGGATATGAGAGTACTGGTAGGAATATTCTGGAAGTCAGCGCATCAAGTCGGCTTCTTTAGAGTCCAAAAACTCCGCTAGTAGATCAGGGTCCTCAAATGTTCTTGTCTGATTGTGAAGCGTGACTCGGAGCTTGGCCGGGTACATCAGGCCATAGCGTGCTTGTAGTTGTTGAAGCCTCGGCCGAAATTCCAGAAAGCGCTTTCGGCGGTCAACCGTGGGTTTAGCCAAGTCAGGATAGAAGGAGACCCTGTGGCTCTCAAACTCCATGTGGCCCTTTGCCCGGGAGGCACTGAGAATTTGTTCCACATGTTGATATCTCAAAAGTCGAAAGATGATAGGCCGCGGGGTCTTCCTGTTGAGCGTTATGTTTGTGGGTACACGATGAGTGCGATCGATCTCCAATTCTTTGGTAAAGGTGATTTGGAGCAGGGAAGGGAGGATTTTACCCAAAAACTCCTTCATGTCTCCCAATTCCGCTCCCTCCGGTATGCCCACGAGTTGTAGATTGTTGCGGCGCGCTCTATTATTGCCATCTTCCACTTCTGTCTGCAAGGCCCGCACCTGACGTTCAACTTTGTCGAGTTTGGACAGCCGGACCGCATGGGAGTCTAATATACTCTCCATTTTGTCCTGACGCGAAGAGAGCCCCTCCAGCCTACCTTGCAGTACACCAAGATCTTCCCTCAGCGCTCGAAGTGCTTCACCGTTTGACTGCACGAGGTCCTTAACCCCTCTAATTTCTGCGAGGATTTCCTGCTGCATTTCGGGGCCCTCACGCAAAGCCAGCCCCTTCTGCGGGGACGGGGGTTCAGTTTTGGAGCGTTTACCGTGAGAAGCCGCTGGAGATCCAAATTCCAGGCGCATGGGTTTGGTCCCCGCCATCTCACCAATGTGCCCCGGCAAGATCAGAGCATAAATTCAAGTATGTCCGGTGTTAATTCAGGATTCTGAGTAGGCCTCTCGGGAGCCTCAGCGTTATGCGACCATCCCGCTGGACATCGGGCTCCGCCCCCCTCGATTATAATAACTTTGTATAAAATACGATAGTTTATGGGAAGCCAATGTAGATTACATAACTGCTGTGAGATATCCTCAGAGCGCTTACAACCTGTCAGTAAGCGGGCTGCCACATTCTGGACTGATTGCAGAGGGCAAAGAGTATAAGTAGGCAGACCTAAAAGACGACTATTGCAATAGTCTAACGGAGAAACCACTAACGTTTGAAGTACAGAACAAAAGTTATTAGCAGACAAAAAAGGCTAATCACATCCTTTGGCAATGAATTCATTAGCATAACTATGCATTGCAAAGAAAAACATACTTGCTCCGTTTTGTTTTAAGAAGGTCATTTTATAAGACTTATGTGGGATTTGCATGTGTAACATGTAAATACCTTATTTGCATAAAAAGCATTTTTAGGGCAACAGCTATTAACATTGTGAAATGACTCTCGAAATTCTAAGAAATCATGCAGGTACAAAAATAAAGGATCGAGGGAGTGACATGGTACATGCAGAAACAAAAGCATGGAGGAAGAAACCCGTACTGCTTAGTTAGTACGATCCCAAAGAAGCTAAAGCGCAGAGGAAGTAACCTGTACAGCATAGTGGTTAAATCCCTATGGAAGCAAAGGCATGGGGGAAGTAACCAGCACTGCATAGTGAGTAAAATCCTAACCACATTCCTGGGCAACTTGGATGGGCTACACTGGCCTTTATTTGCCGTCAACCACTATGCTATCATGTGATTTCCTGCCGAATGCACAGTTTTGAAAGGGGCGTGTTGTGGGCGTAGCTTGGATAGGAATGGAAAGCATTCGAATACAGGCACTGACAAGGCTGTATAGGTATCACCTAAGTTAACTGTTCATTTGGAAATGGTGACTGCATGGGTGACTGAGGGGTCAAATATAATTACTTCTCAGGTGTTTAAAACGTCCTAAAAAATTCAAAAATTACATTTTTCTTTTTTTAGTTGGACTCTTTCATTGCATCTTGCTGGACATACATTTTTGTAAAATCTGGAACTTATGCATGTAAGTGACAGCTCTAGCATGTTTAGGATACAAAATCAACACATAAAGAGGCATATTCAAATGTTTGGGTCCAGGCCCCTATGCACCTAATTGGAATCGGGAAGCACAGAGGTAGACCCGATTCTGATCCTGTAGAGACTAGACATACCCTGTGGGATCAGAATCAGGTCTAGGGTCTTTATGTGCAGGCCGGGATATGATTCCAATCAGCCTGCACGTACAGACCCCTGCCCGGCTAACTCAGTCAGGCTCCTGAATGGAGCCATGGTGCTATGGCGTTCCGGTGCTATGACACCATGGCTCCATTCAAGAGCCATGATCCCTGGCCGCTTATCACAATTTCCTTTCCCCACAGCCCAACACTCCAATCTGACTTTCCATGGCCAGGGTTGGACTGCGGGAAACACTCTGCACCCCCTCACCTCACTGGCGCTGCCCAGGCCTACTATGCCCCAAAGTCCAGGGGGACTTATTCTACCTCCTAGGTGGAATAAGTCCCCTGTCCAGTCTGCCAACCCCGGACGTACAGGGCCAACTTCAGAAATGGCCCTGTACATCCTGGGTCGTGGACCGCCTACTGCCAGCCCTAACTCCACCTCCACAATGTCCCTTCCCGCCTCCGTCTAAGCTTCCCCATACAACCTCCTTGTTCATACGAGGAGGCTTTTGCCAATGGGACATCCATCCCTGCTATTCGCGGGACAGAATAGACCCCAAAATATTCAGAGTCAAGTAAGACTGCTTTTTTAAAGTTCATTTTGCCTTTGTGATATTGCCTATTTTAGAGCCTCCAGTGTTCTGTGTCTGTCTGTCTGTACACATAGATTTGTTTGTGTTTGTGCAAACACAACTATGTGTTCCAATAACCAGAGAGATTCAGGGGCTGGGACTCCATCCCTGATAGTGATGAGTGGCCCAAGGCTCCCACTGAAACCAAAATCAAAAATGTCCACCAGTCAGTGTGAACAGTGACCCAAGGCCACTGCCAAGGCCAAATGCCATGGTGTCCACTGTCAGGACCCCATCCTCTATTGGCAGGAAGAATTTCCCAAGGCTACTACTGTGGCCAAGGGTCAGTGTCCACAAGTGGGGATCATATCCCAAAGGCATCACTGTGACTGAAAGGCATGATGTCTGCCAACAGAAGCCTGAGAATTGTGGCCTTAAAATGCTAGTGGGAGTCCCTAAGTCACGTTGACATTTTAAGGCCATAATATGACAGGCTGCTGAAAAAAAGATAAGAAAACATTGGGTGAATGGGTGGGGTTAGAGTTGAGAAGAGGTGGGTAGAGCTTAATTGAAAGGGTTGGGCTAGAGAGAAGTCCCTCCCTCCCTCTCTCTGCGACGGCTGAGCCCCTCTGTGCCGGCTTTCAGATACGCGAAGGGAGAGTATCTCCCTCGCGTCTCTGTTAAGCCCGCAGGGGCTGATGGGAAATTTCCCATCTGCCCCTGCAGGCTTAACAGAGACGCGAGGGAGACACTCTCCCTTCGCGTATCTGAAAGCCGGCACAGAGGGGCTCAGCCATCGCAGAGGGAGAGCTCAGCCGGGCAGAGGGTGCCCCGCGGGACACTCCATTCTGCTGCTGCTGCGGCGGCAGCGGCAGCAGTAGCAGCCAGCTTTTTTTTAAAACTTAATTTTGAAAAAAAGCAGAATGTTCTTTGCACGGGGCCCCCTGAAACACGGGGCCCTGTGCAAAAAACATTCTTTCTCAATGGACGGGCCGGCCCTGGTATAGAGCATGGTTTTTGTAGATGTATGTTATTTGTGGCTGCAAGGAAGAGTGCATGTGTAGTATGGACATTAGATAATGCCGGGGAGCTGTCTGCTGTCTTGATACATGTTGGTACCAATGGCATAGGAAAGTGTGGTAAGAGGGTTCTGGAGGCCAAATTTAGGCTTTTAGGTAGGAAGTTGAAATCCAAAACTTTTAAACTAGATTATAGAGAAAGCTGGCAATTGCCCAAGAGGGCATGGTTTGGATTGATGTATCCATGAAGGCGAAAAGCAAAAAACTGAAGTTAGGGCATATCGAGGTTCTAATAAAGGCAAAAGTAACCCGGGGATTTCTACCTACTTGTCTCCTAATCAGATCCCGGTGTGGCTGTGTAGTGGAGGAGGAGCCCGGTGTCCCCACCCCTCTCTGGCCGGCATAAGAGCATCGGGCTGCCATGCTGTATTGGGATTGCTACCTACTTGTCTTCTGATTGGATCTCGGTATGGCTGTGTGGTGGAGGAGGAGCCCGGTGTCCCCACCCCTCTCTGGCCAGTATAAGAGCATCAGGCCACCGCAGAATGCAACCTGTGGGCGCGTACCCGTGGGCGTGTGTCCAAAGGGGCGTGCCCAAAGGGGCAGGTCCCGCCCCTTTGGAGACCCTTCAGAGCTTGAGGAGCTGCCTATAGTCTTACATGTGTAGGAGGAGAAAAAAGATCTTTCCCGCCTTGGGCGCTAAGTCTTTAAAGACTGTTGGACCAATGGATCGCCATCTTTTGAATGCCCAGGCTGATCACCCGGAGAAAGAATGACTGGATGAAACTGTGAGTACTGTTTCAGACGTATCTGTTACTACGCTGGGTCTTGCCCTGCCCGGACAGTGCTTTCTGAGATGTCTTCCCCCAGGGAAGAGTTACCTGGGGTAGACTCTCTTGTGGGTCAGGAAGCCTCTTTGTTACCTTTGAATATTGCTGCCCTCTTCACTGGAATTTTCTTCTCCTGTGTCTTCTGTTGATGCTCCTGTTGATGTTTCCCTACGTATTGTATGGGAGGTGGTTGCACTATTGAGATTTCGCTCCGTGCATCGTTATCTCAAGTCACACAGTTTTCCAAGGAAGTTGTGCAGAAACTTTCTGAACATGATATGCGTTTAGATAAATCTAATAAGTCGTTAAATAAGTTTGAAGGTCAGGTCTCTTTGGTGGAGGCTGCAGTTTCTTCTTCTATTAGGAACAGTGTTGTTGTACACCATCAGTTAGAGTTATTGGAAAATGCTGCTTGTGCTAAGAACTTGTGATTTTAAATTTTCCTTGTACTCACTATCTTACTCCTATAATTCTGTTGCAAAAATATTTTAAGGAGGTTTTATTAATGGATGATGTTGAGTCAATAAAGTTTTCCTCAGTTTATTATGTTCCTTTTTTGCCCACTACAGAGACCTCCTCTCCAAATACTAAGGACAGAGGGAATCCTCCCACGGCTGAGTCACTTGATGTTTCTGCCTTTTTGGAATCTTCTTTGGATGTTTTTTTCTCATCGTGCTACCTAATCGCTTCCTTTTTATCTCTCGCAGATAAAAATTTAATAATGCGATTGCATTTTTTGAAAAAAGATCAAGCCTTTTGTGGTAGCTCTATTCAGATTTTTCCCGATGTTAGTAGATTAACCCAAAAATGGAGGAAAGCTTTTTTTGGCATTAAAAACTCGAGTTTTGGCTGTGGGAGGCTTCCTTTTTCCTAAAATACCCCTGTAAATGTCTTTTGATATATGAGAGTGTTAAGTATCTTTTCCTTGATGTTGGGCAACTGGAGGCTTTTTTGATTGGTAAAGAAAATGGTTAAGTTTATTTATTCTTCCTTTCCTAGTATATTAGGGCTAAAAATTAATTATGGGATCCATTTTTCTTATTGATTAAACTTACTTGAAGGTTATATCTTCTTTGATCTACTTTAAGTAGTTTTTGCTGTGTAATTTGAATATTCCTGATGTAATGGGTAGTATTCCTCTTGATGTGGACTTGATTCTATTCCTGCTTTATGTTCATAATAAAGATTTGTTGAAATTTAAAAAAAAAAAAGACAAAAGTAACCCAAATGCCCTTAAGTAAAGTGCAGACAGAGTTTAAAGATTCCAAATGATCCCTGCCTACCGATAACCAGATTAATATGAATAAAATACGACCTCTAAAATGCTTGTATGCAAATGCTAGAAGTCTAAAAAATAAGATGGGAGAGTTAGAATACATAGCATTAAATGAGAGGTTAGACATGATTGGTATCACAGAGACTTGGTGGATGGAGGACAACCAGTGGGACACTGTGATACCTGGGTACAAATTATATCACAATGATAGAGTAGATGAAATTGGTGGAGAAGTTGAGCTCTATGTTAGAGATGGCATTGAGTCACAGAGGGTTAAAGTATTGCAGGAAACAAATTACACAATATAATCTCTATGGATTGAAATTCCATGTAAAAAGGGGAAGGCGATGGCAGTGGGGGTGTACTAGTGACCACCTGGCCAGAATGAACAAATGGATGATGAAAAAAATGCTCAAAGAAATCAGTGAAGCTGACAAAAGTTAGAATACTGTAATAATAATGGGTGATTTCAATTACCCCAGAATGGTTCAGTGTCACGGCAGGACATGCTAGGAAGATAAAGTTTCTAGATGAACTAAATGACTGCTTCTTGATGTAGTTGGTTCATGAACCAACAAAAGGGGAAGCCATTTTGGACCTAGTCCTTAGTGGTACATAAGATCTGGTGCAAGAGAAAAGGGTGTTGGGGCCACTTGGCAATAGTGATTCCATAATACATAGAAACCTCCTCCCAATGTGTAGTAGCGGCCAAGAAAGCAAATAGAATGCTAGGAATTATATGGAAAGGAATGGAAAATAAAACCAAGGATATTATAACGGCTCTGTATCACTCCATGGGGCGACCACGCCTTGAATTTTGTCTGTAATTCTGGTTGCTATATCTCAAAAAGGATATAGCAGATTTATTTATTTAATTAATTGATTTAACAGCTTTTCTATACCATCCTATCATAGGATTCAGTGAGGTTTACATACAAAATGAATCAACAATAACATAAAAGTTTACATTGAATAAGGGTATTCAACTTGGATGATTATATAGTATTATAGATAGGGGCGGCTCAAGGCAATCTGCTTCCTGAGGTGAAGGATGAGATGGTTCCCTCCCTCCCCCCCACCCCCCACCCCCCCCATAGAGGTGGGTGGGGTTTTTTCAGAGCTCCAATCAGGGACTGAATAAAACCAAAAAGCCAATTAGATTATATGGAGGAAATGCAAGATGTTTGCACACCATGACACTAAAAGAGGTGTGAACCAACAGCACAGTTTATAAAACCAAATTATAACTCATTTTTATTTTGTTGTTATAAACTGCGTTGTGGTTCTTGTTTTTTTCTTTTTCAACATTTATTTAGCATCCACAGTGGGTGCAGAGCAGAACCAGGACATTCATCTACAGAACTTAATATCTTTTAAAAAAAATCTGATTCTGATCATCTCACTAACAACAAACATTCTCCAGTACCAGGCATATTGTGAACTAATACAAAACCCTACAACAAAGAGCACATCTACCATACCATACCATACCATACCATACCATACCATATCAGCACCAACTTCCAAAACTCACATAAGGAGCCCATGTAAACAAAGGCCACTGTAAATACTTCAGTGGGCCCTGGAACATCCATACACTTATTTGAAAAGCTGAACAAGTCAAATTACTACAGTACAGTATAGATCTTTATGTACAAACTCCATGTTAACAAAACACCTGGCCTCAGTCTCACACTCAGAATACAAACCCTCCTCAAGTACAGAATAAGTAACCACAATCTAAAATAAAAATATGTAGATAAAATTTAAACTGAAACCCCAAGAAGCCAGACTCCGCATGCAGTGCAACATCAGATATATAAGAGATGCAGTTACCCTATATTGTGTAAAATATAAAGATAGCACAAAGTCCAATCACTAAAATTAAATAAAATTATTTTTTCTACCTTTTTTGTCTGACCATTTTATTCTCTGATCATGCTGGTCCCAATCTGAGGCTTCTCTTATCTCTCTTTCTGTGGTCTTTGGTCCATCTGCCATTTCTTATCTCTTTCTTTGTTTTCTTCACTTACTTCCATCAGCCCTTTTCCAGTTCCAGTAATCCTCTCCAGTATTGACCCCCTTTCCAGTCCTCCCTCCCAGTACCCTCCAATGTCATAAGAACATAAGAACATAAGATATGCCATACTAGGTCAGACCAAGGTCCATCAAGCCCAGTATTCTGTTTCCAACAGTGGCCAATCTAGGTCATACGTACCAAACAGTTTCCCCAAAAGACACAGGTTCCACAATGCTTGTACTGGGTCAAGCATTGATATCCTGGATACCTTCTTAATAATGGTTTATGGACCTTTCCTCCAGGAACTTGTCCAAACCTTTTTTAAACCCAGCTACACTAACAGCCTTTACTACATCCTCCGGTAACAAATTCCAGAGTTTGAGTACACGTTGAGTGAAAAAATATTTTCTTTTATTAGTCTTAAATAGTTTACCCTGTAGCTTCATTGCATGTCCCCTAGTCTTTCTATATTCTGATAACGTAAACAATCGATCTACGTTTACCCGTTTCACTCCGTTCATTAATTTATAAACTTCTATCATATCTCCCCTCAGCCGTCTCTTTTCCAGGTTAAAGAGCCCTAACCTTTTTAGCCTTTCTTCATAGGAGTAACCTTTCATCCCCTTTACCATTTTGGTGGCTCTTCTCTGAACCTTTTCTAATAACGCTATATCCTTTTTAAGATACGGTGACCAGAATTGCACACAATATTCAAGGTGCGGTCTTACCATGGAACGATATAGAGGCATTATAATATCTTTTGTTTTATTTTCCATTCCTTTCCTTATGATACCTAGCATTCTATTTGCTCTCTTGGCCGCCGCTGCACACTGGGCCGAGGGTTTTAACATGTTATCCACAATGACGCCTAAATCTTTTTCCTGGGTGGTGGTTCCTAAAGTGGAACCTTGCATCGTGTAACCATAGTTTGGGTTGTTCTTCCCTAGGTGCATAACTTTGCACTTGTCCACATTAAATTACATCTGCCTTTTTGATGCCCAGTCTTCCAATTTATCAAGATCCTCTTGCAATTTTCCACAATCCTCTTGGGGTTTAACAACTTTAAATAGCTTTGTGTCATCTGCAAATCTGATAACCTCACTCGTTATTCCACTTTCCAGGTCATTTATGAATATGTCAAAAAGCAGCGGACCCAGCACAGATCCCTGGGGTACACCACCACTCACCCTTCTCCATTGGGAAAATTGGCCATTTAGCCCTACCCTCTGCTTTCTATCTCTTAACCAGTTCCTAATCCACAGCAGTACACTGCCTCCTAACCCATGACTCTCCAGCTTTGCCAAAGGTTTCTGATGAGGGACCTTGTCAAAGGCTTTCTGAAAGTCCAGATACACTACATCAACCGACTCACCCCTGTCCACCTGTTTATTCACACCTTCAATCTCCTTCTATTCAAGCAAGAACTGTTAATCACTCAGGAAGTTGGTTACAGCTTACCTCAGCAGCACAGGCATAAATAGCTCAACCAGAGCTCTGTGATCCTCGGTCTTGAAGGACTAGAAAAGGGGACTGTTACTTCTGGAGAGAAATCTGCAATTGTGAGTATATACTTCTGGGAATTTTCTGAAAGGAATTCTTTCTATTAAAGCTAATTAATCTCTGTACCCACTATATTTTGTTAAATCAGTCAGGGCCTAGTAGCAGCAGTTTAAGTTTTAATTTAAAACACAGAAGAGAACTTTCTGGTTAAATTTAGAACCCAGCAGAGAGCTTGTAGTTTAAATTTCATAATAAGTTAGAGCCTATCAGCAGCAAAGAGCTATAATTTAAATCAAATCAGAATATAGCTTACCTCAGCAGCACAGGACAGGGTACTGTGTAGCAGCCCTCTTTTAATAAGTGTTATCAGACCGTGGCCTAGCCCTGTGTAAGTGGGTGCCATGCAGTGCAACAGTCAGGCCCTGTCTGACGAACAGTCGTGGTATCACCAGGGAATGCACTGTCTCTGTGACAACACGGTGGTGCAGTGCACACAACCAGTGTGTTCAGAAGGTCACAGGTTTAATTCCCATTTGTGGTTCCTGCCAACCCAGTCCTCATATTTTACCCACTACTAAAACGTGCTAATACAGACAGAACCTTTATTGCAGATGGCGTAAACATGCCCAAAACACCTACATTTTACCCTACAGAGCACAGACACCATAAACATGCGCATTAACTAGAGCTGAGTCTCCCAAATGCAGTCCTGGAGGGCCAAACACCATTCAGGTTCCATACTGTCTCTAATAAAGATGCCTGTGCTGCATTTCTAGGCGCCGCCCCCATGGTATGCAGATGTATCTCATGCATATGCATGAGGGACAGCATGAAAACCCGAACAGTGTCTGGCCCACCAGTACTGGAGTCGGGAACCTCTGCCCCAAAGCAGCGGCCAACAGGGGCAGACACACCCGCACCCACAGGCTCCATTATCCAATACCTCGTGGAGAGGCAGGATGTTGGGACCTACGTGCATCTCCCAATACTAGCACTTGCATACCTTAGCAATGCCACCCTAAACCTGGGAATATGGTACACAGCTATCAAAAGGTTGCTATGATTACTGGCAGATAGCAATTCCGAAGTTAAGTACAATTTTCTGAGTGAGCTGTATCATAGCAACCTTTCTGATGTCTGTGGAGTGTGCTACAGGTCTTGTGTCTGACAGTTTTTACCACCCTGGGGAGTGACCCCAACAGTATTGCATACCATAGCCATGCCTGCACTGTGCCCAGGACTTGTGCGGTGGCCAGGGCTGCCAAACACCTCTATAGTTGCACAATGCTGGCATAGGTGTGGGGAGTGTGTGTCTGTCTATCCAGTGTGTGGTGGCTGCCAACACCCTCCACAGCTCACACTGCTATCACTGTTGCCAGTATTGGCCTGCCAATGTGCATAATGAGGAGCAAGGTACTGTGGGAATAGCCTGGATAGGGTGGCCTGGCCTGGATTCATCTGTACAGAGCATAGGGCAATGGCTCGGACATTGTAGTGTCCGGCCACCACCTGCACAGACAGGGTGGCCACAGCATGTCCTGCTGGGAGGTCACTCTCACCCTGACTGAGCAGTGACCACGGCATGGCTAGGTTCCCCCATAGTGCTGCATAGGATTTCTGTCATGTGATATTTATGGGTTCTCTTTTGGGGCCCAATCACTGACTTATCTGCTTGGTGTGTAAGCTGACATCCCAGTTCTGGGTACATACATCTCCTCCAGGAGCATGCACTATAGATTAGCTAGCAGACTGTCTGCAGCGAGCATGTGTCTTGCTGGAACGCCTTGCAGGGTGCAGCGGCTGGAAGCTTGCTGCTGGAGAATATCAGATAGTGGTTGGGGCAGTTGAGCATTTCTAGGTCTACTCTCTGTCTGCTATTGTTTTATGCAGGTCTACAACTCTGCATTGCCTGCCCTGTAGGGGTTCTGTTCCCCAGCAGGACGGGGGTTGATGGTCCTCTCTACTGCCACCATTGCAGGGAGGTAGAATGTGGATCTGTTGGTAGGAGATCCTGTTTCCCACCCTGAGCCCCAGAGGGTGGGTGGTGTGGTGACAAATAATCCACCTATGGGTCCAAACACCCCCCCTCCTTCACCTACATCATGTAACCATGGCACCAACACAGAATATGCACTATTCTGGGTGCATCATAGCAAACAAGGGCTAGACATGACTGAGAAATAAAGAAGGACACAGATGTACCCTAGGTGTGTCTGAAGGAACTACCTATCACACACAGTAGCACTGATGGGGACCTTCAGCATGGCGTATCTCAGCTATGAACGGTGCTGTGGACCTGATGCTGGGCGCCCCACCTCAACTTCAGGTTGAGCACAGTACCCACACAATGTAACGGTCTGTAGCTGCTCTGTGCCAGTACCACACACGGTCAGTACCCCCTATCAGGCTGAGGTGCTGTAGGGGTGCACATGGTCAGTTCCCCCTTCCAGGCCAAGGTGCTGTGGGGGTGCATACCCCATCTTATGCTCATCTGTAGACTGTTGATTTGCATGTGCAGTGCATCATGGGTATGGGTGGGTTAACCCTATCCTGGTAACCACAACAGACAGTTTGTGTGGTGACGTGCAGTCCTTCTGCAGCCAGCCAGGGGTTTGTTAGCAGCTGTAGCCCCCTGGTTACTTCACTGCCTATGGAGCTAGAGGTTATGGGCTCAAACCCATGGTGGGGTAATTTGATAGGGCTGTCCAAGGCATTGTCTATTTTTAATGTACATTAGTGCTGCCAGCAAAAACATCCTCAGTGTACTGTAACCATAAGGCGCCCCATAAGGCGCCTTATAGGACACCCTATAAAGCACCTTATAAGGTGCCTTATCAGGTGTCCTCTACAGCGGCTTATAAGGTGTCCTCTAAAGCGCCTTATAGGGTGCCCTATAGGGGACATTATAGAGTGCCTTGGCAGACAGTGCACTTTATAATGTGCCCTATGGAGTGCCTTTTAGGGTGCCTTATGCGGCACCTTAGGTTACGGCACGTAAGGGTGTGTTTGCTGGCAGCACTAATTAAAATACAACTAAAATGCCGCAAACAGCAATAATTAAACATACAAGCTAATGCCTCAGCCAGCCTTATGCATTAGGCACACTGGGAAATCAAACTCATGACCCCTGTACCATCAGTCAGTATATTTTCCATTGTGCTACACCTCTGTTTCTGTGTTTGCATGTCTGCGCGCCTACTTAAGATTACCGCACGTTAACGTGCTTAGCGGTGTCTCGCACGATAATGTGCACAGCGCACATTATCGCATGATAATTCTGTTTTCCTACATTAAGACTGAAACACCCACTCCTTTTATGGCATCCTGCACACTAATGCCGGGCGCACGTTAAGAGGGTTTAGTAAACATACCCCTTAGTAAGTAAAGAACTTAAAGATCTAAACATAAACTTAAAACTAAGATGCGGACAGCAGTCCAGCAGCGAGATGGGGGCTTTCCAGTCTTTTGCATTGATTGTCACATGTATGATTTTCTCCCAATTGGTGAGAGGTCTTACATGTGCAATAGGTGCAAGGAGCTCTTTGCTCTCAGGGAACGAGTCCGTTCTCTAGATGATAGACTAGCAGACTTCGAAAACATAAGACAGACATAGAGATACATAGATGAGACCTACAGGGATATAGTCCTGAAGTCCCACCTCCAGTATGGCAGCATCCCTGTTGCCATGGAGGAGAGAGGTCACGTGACAGGAGAGCATCACCCTGGTGTGGTAGGAAGTGATCCTGTAACTAGGACCTGTCCTCCAGGTGATGTAAAACCCTCTCGCACTGAGTAAGGTTCTCCAGGGCCATGTGCCCATGAGGGAAGGGTTAGGACAACCATTATAGTTGGTGATTCGATCATTAGGCATGTAGATAGCTGGGTGGCTGGTGGACATGAGGATCGCCTGGTAACATGCCTTCCTGGTGCGAAGGTAGCGGACCTCACGCACCACCTAGATAAGGTCTTAGATAGTGCTGGGGAGGAGTCTGCTGTGTTGGTACATGTCGGTACCAATGACATAGGAAAATGTGGTAGGGAGGTTCTGGAGGCTAAATTTAGGCTTTTAGGTAGGAAGTTGAAATCCAGAACTTCCAGGGTAGCGTTCTCCGAAATGCTTCCCGTTCCACGCGCAGACCCAAAAGGCAGGCAGAGCTCCAGAGTCTCAATGCGTGGATGAGACAATGGTGCAGAGATGAGGGTTTTGGATTTGTTAGGAACTGTGGAACATTCTGGGGAAAGGAGGGGCTCTTCCGAAGGGATGGGCTTCACCTTAACCGGGATGGAACCAGGCTGCTGGCATTAACCTTTAAAAAGGAGATAGAGCAGCTTTTAAACTAGATAATAGGGGAAATCCGACAGTCGCCCAAGAACAGATGGTTCGAAAGAATGTATCCTTGAAGGATACTACCAAAAGCATAGAGGTTCCAAAAAAGAGTAAAGTAGCCCAAATGCTCTAGGGTATGGAGCAGACAGAGCTTAAAGATCCCAAATTACCCATGTCTACCAATAGCCAGATTAATATGAATAAAATACAGTCTCTAAAATGCTTGTATGCAAATGGGAGAGATAGAATATGTAGCACTAAATGAGAGGTTAGATATGATTGGAATATCAGAGACATGGTGGAAGGAGGACAACCAGTGGGACACTGTGATACCTGGGTACAAACTGTATCGTAATGATAGAGCTGATCAAATTGGTGGAGGGGTTGCGCTCTATTTTAGAGAGGGAATTGAGTCAGAAAAGATTAAAGTATTACAGGAAACAAAATTTGCTGTAGAATCTCTATGGATTGAAATTCCATGTAAAAAGGGGAAGGCAGTGGGGGTGTACTATCGACCGCCTGGCCAGAATGAACAAATGGATGATGAAATGCTCAAAGAAATCAAGGAAGCTAACAAACGTTACAGAGCAGTAATAATAATTGGTGATTTCAATTACCCCGGTATCGACTGGGTCAGTGTCACGGCAGGACATGCTAGGGAGATAAAGTTCCTAGATGAAATAAATGACTGCTTATTGGAGCAGCTGGTTCATGAACCAACCAGAGGGGAAGCCACATTGGACCTAGTCCTTAGTGGAACACCAGATGTAGTGCAAGAGATAAGAGTGTTGGGGCCACATGGCAATAGCGATCATAGCATGATCGCCTTTGATTTATTAGTGGAGGAGGGATAGTAAGGGAATCCACAGTACTACCTTTTAACTTTCGAAAGGGAGACTATGATAAAATGAGGAAAACAGTTAAGAAAAAACTAAAAGGAGCAGTTACAAAGGTTAAAGACATACATCAAGCTTGGGTGTTGTTGAAAAATACTATCTTGGAAGCCCAAGCCAGCTTTATTCCTCGCTTTAAGAAAAGTGGAAGGAAGTCAAAAAAACTGCCAGCATGGTTTAAAGGTGAGGTCAGAGAGGCTGTTGTTGCCAAAAGGGCATCTTTCAGGAAATGGAAAAAAGAGCCAAAGGACAAAACCTGGAAACAGCACAAGCACTGGCAAGTCAAATGCAATGCATTGATAAAGCAGGCAAAGGGAGAATTTGAGAAGAAGCTTGCTGTGGAAGCAAAAACGCAAAATAAAGATTTTTTTCAAGTACATTTGTAGCAAAAAACCTGTGAGAGAGTCAGTTGGTCCATTAGATGATCGAGGAGTTAAAGGGGCACTAAGAGGTGACAAGGCAATAGCGGAGAGACTGAATGAATTCTTTGCTTCAGTCTTTACTGAGGAAGATGTAGGGATGTTACCCATGACTGAAGTGTTATTTAAAGGTGAGGAAGAATTGAAGGAAATATCGATACATAGGGAAGATGTATTAGAACTATTAGATAAACTGAAGAGTAGCAAATCACCTGAGCCGGATGGTATACATCCAAGGGTGTTGAAAGAACTGAAATATGAGATTGCATATCTGCTATTAGTAATCTGTGAACTAACATTAAAATCATCTCTAATACCTGAAGATTGGAGGATTGTCAACATAATACCAGTTTTTAAAAAGGGGTCCAGGGGTGATCCGGGAAACTACAGACCAGTGAGCCTGACGTCAGTACCAGGAAAAATGGTAGAAACCATCATAAAGAATCAAATTACTCAGCATGTAGATAATCATGGCCTAATGGGAGACAGCCAACATGGCTTTAGACAAGGAAGATCTTGTCTTACTAATCTGTTATGTTTTTGTCTGTTGTCTTCCATTCCCTTGACTGCCACTGGTGTCCATTCCCTTCCAGTCCCCCTCCTTCTCCACTTTCCAACCCCTCCTAGTTCTAATACCATCCCAGGTATCAGCTCATGTCCATTCTCAGTGCCACCCCCCCAGTCACCTTCCTTCCAGTCACCCTACCCTCTGTCCATCCCCCTTTCAGTGCCATTCACACATGTCTTCTCCCTTCCAGCCTCCTCCCCATTACCCAGCCACCTACCACTCCCATCCCCAAGTGTCAGCTCCCTTCTAATCCCCCTTCAGTCCATCCCAGGTGTCAGCTCCATTCCAGACCCCTCTTTACCTGCCATATCAGCTCCTTTCCAGCCCCCTCCTTCCCCCGTGTCAACTCCCTTCCTGCCCCCTCCTTCTGCTGGCAGACCCTCTCAGTATCCGCTCCCTTCCAGTCCTATTCTCCCATCCCCCCGCATCAGCCCATTTGTAGCCCTAGCCCCTAGTTTTCTTCCAGGGCCAGCAACACTCTCCTCCCCTCCCCCATTAGCCCATTCCAGTCCCAGCCCATTTCCAGTCCTATCCCCCTTATCATCCCACTCCAGTTCTAGCCCTCCATCAGTCCATTTCCAGTCCTAACCGCATAATAAGTCCATTTTCAGTCCTAACCCCCCAATCAACCAATTTCCTGTCCTAGCCCCCTAATCAGCCCACTTTCAGGCCTAATCCCACCAATCAGCCCATTACTAGTCCTAGTACCCCTCCCAATCAGCCAATTTCCATTCTTACCCCCCCCCATCAGCCCATTTCCAGTTCTAACCCCCATCAGCCCATTTCCAGAACTAATCCTCTCCCAATCAGCCCATTTCCAGTTTTACTCACCCATCAGCCCATTACCAGTCCTAAAACCCCAATAAGTCAATTTCCAGTTCTAGCCCCCCAATCAGCCCATTTCCTCTTCTAGCCCCCCTATCAGCCCATTTCCTGTCCTAGCCCCCTAATCAGCCCATTTCCAGTTCTAACCCCCCCATCAGCCCATTTCCAGTCCTAATCCCCTCCCAATCAGCCATTTTCCACTTCTAACCCCCCATCAGCCCATTTCCAGTCCTAGCCCCCCTTCCGATCAGCCCATTTACAGTTCTATCCCCCCAACAGCCCATTTCCAGTCCTAGCCCTCTCCCAATCAGCCCATTTCCAGTTCTAATTCCCCATCAGTCCATTTCCAGTCCTAGCCCTCCCCACATCAACCCATTGTAATTTCTAGTGCTACCCAATTCCCCCCAGTGCAGCTCAGCCCAGCCTAACCTTCTGAAGGGAAATTTAAAAAAAATCCCGATCACAGGAGCAACTGCTGCTGCTGCTGCCGCCGCTGCAGCAGTGGAAAAATGAAGTACCCCGCGGCCTCTCGCCTCCCTGGCCGAGCCCTGCCTTATATTTTCCTCAGCGCTGGCTCAGCTTTTCACAGCCGCGAAGGGAGAGTTTCCCTTTCTCGCAGCTCTGTTAAAGCTGAGCCCGCCGGCCCTGATGGGAAATAGGTATTGGCTCTTATTAAGTTAACTAAATCGCTCCATAGGGAGGGAGCACACAGGGGGAAGGCTCTTTTACATGTTATTTGTTTGGCTTTCCTCTTGTGCATGGGGATGTTCAGAATGTTGTTTAGAAAATTAGAAAAGGTACATAGAAGAGCAACAAAAATGTTAAAGAGGATGGAAGGATGACCCTATGAGGAAAGGCTTAAAGGTTAGGACTCTTCAACTTGGAAAAGAGATGACTGAGGGGAGACATGATAGATGTCTATAAATTAATGAATGGAGTGGAACAGGTAAACCTAGATTGATTCTTTATGCCATCAAAAAGTAGAAAGACTAGGGGATATGCAATGATGCTACAGTGCAACCCTTTTAAAACTAATAAGAGAAAATATTTTTTCACTCAATACGTAATCAAAATCTGGAATTCTTACCGGAAGATGTAGTAAAAACTGTTAGTGTTGCTGGATTTAAAAAAGGTTTGGAGAAGTTCCTGGAGGCAAGATCTATGTTGTTGTTAAGTGCCGTTGAGTCGGAGTCGACTCATGGCGACCCTCTGGATAGCTATCCTAAATTGTGTTCGGTCTTCAGTCAGGCGGCTCATTGTTGACAGACTGGTACCCATAGCTGATGTTATTGTATCGATCCATCTCATTGCTGGCCTTCCTCTTTTGCATTGACCTTCTATCTTGCCAAGCATGATGTCTTTCTCTAATGATCTCTCTCTTCGCATGATGTGTCCAAAGTATGAAAGTCGAAGTCTTGTCATCTGAGTTTCTAAAGAAAGCTTAGGTTTGATCTCCTCTAGTACCGACTGGTTTGTTCTTCGGGCAGTCCATGGTATACACAGTATTCGCCGCCAGCACCATAATTCAAAGGCATCAATTTTCTTCCTGTCTGTCTTTTTCACTGTCCAGCTTTCACATCCATATGATGTTATTGAATACCATGTCTGCCAAGAAATATGGAAGACAACATCATGGCCAACTGACTGGAAAAGATCTGTGTTTATGCCAATACTAAAGAAAGGTGATCCAACTGACTGTGGAAATTATCGAACAATCACTCTGATCCCCCATGCCAGCAAGATTCTACTGAAGATTATTCAAAAGAGACTACAACCATAGCTGGAACAAGAACTACCTGAAGTGCGAGCAGGGTTCAGGAAAGGGCGAGGAACGAGAGACATCATTGTGGATGTGAGATGGATCCTTGAAAAGACTAAAGAATACCAAAAGGATATCTATTTGTGCTTTATCGACTATAGCAAGGCTTTTGACTGTGTAAACCATGAGAAACTCTGGGCCACATTAAGAAGCATGGGTATACCAGAACACCTGATCGTTCTCTTGCGCAATCTGTACATTGATCAAGAAGCAAGATCCATAAGCCATTATTAAAGAGTACCCAGGGAATCCATTGTTTACCCCAGGATGAGCACTGTGGAACCTGTGTGCCTTTTTGGGAGCCTGCCAGATACCTGTGACCTGGATTGGCCACTGTTGGAAACAGGATACTGGGCTTGATGGACCTTGGTCTGTCAGAGTATGGCATTTCTTATGTTCTTATGGGGGTACAGGAGAGGCCCTGGTATGCCGATCTACAACCCTGGGGGGGGGGGAGGGGAATGTATGCCTGTCCAGTACCTGGGCCGTGGGCCTGACTCAGCATCATCAGGAGCCAGTATGAATGGGCAGTACATTCTTTTTTTTTTTCACAATTTATTTATAAGTTTCATCATATGTTACAAAGTAAATTTCAAACAATACATTGGGGTATGTTTACTAAACCATCTTAATGTTCCCGGTGCTAGTTGCAGTGATAATGTGAAGGATGCCATATAAAGAGTGGGTGTTCCAGTCTTAAGGTAGCAATCATGGGTTATCGCGCGATAAAGTGCACCCTGTCCGTTATCGTACGATAGAGGGAGCCGTGCATGTTACCGTGCGTTAACCTTAACTTTGCATGCTGACCAGCAATCACAGCAACAGAGGTTGGCCAAGGCAATTCCTTTTCTTGCTTGAAACAGTACAACAATCTGTGCTGCCAGCTAAAAATACCCACACCCCAGTGCCATAAACTAATGCACCTTTTAGGGCGCACCAGAAGGCACATCCTAAACCACCACGTCAGCCAAGGCGGGTTATAATGTGCTTGTTATAATGTAAAGGGCACAAAACTGTAGATCTGGTGGCGGTACAACGAGATAAATCTGGGGATTTTCCCGGGCATTCAAGACGATCCCGGAAGAAGAAGGACGGAGTGACATTCCAATGAAGTCGGTGGTTATTAATCTGTCCAAGGTTGTTTTGACATCAGCACAAATGAATTTATTATCTAAAGGTTTATCTTACATTTATGGTCCTTATTATGATAGTTTTTCTAGTAGAGTTACTATTGAGCGTTTAGTTCGCTCCCTTCAGTTAAAATGCTTTTTTAAGGATAGACCTAGTCCAGTAGATTTGTCAGTTGTTAAGCTTAAATCCACTTGGTGCCCCCCTGGCCCTTTAGATCCAGTACTGTATACCTTTAAAAGCCTTGTGCTTTCAGATTTGGCAGTATTGGAAGGGTCTTTCTGTAATACTCCTAAAAATTTATCGAAAACTGAATTTGTGGCACTTCAGGAATTACAGACTATGACCAATATTGTTATTAAAAGAGCCGACAAGGGTGGCGCCGTGGTAGTGCTGAACTCTGTAGATTACCATAATGAGGTTATGCGACAATTAAATAATGAGGGGAATTATTTAAGATTGAATTCTGATCCTACAGAGGAATTACAAGCGTTGGTTAAGGATCTGACTACCCAGGCTACTGAGCAAGGTTTTTTGACAGATAAAGAGAAGGCTTTTTTGAATCCGCTTAATCCGAAAGTGCCTGCTTTCTATATTTTACCTAAAGTGCATAAAAGTTTAGTATCTCCACCAGGCCGGCCGATTGTGTCTAGTAATGATTCTTTGTTAGAATTTATAGGTAAATATTTAGATAAATTTCTACAACCAGAGGTATGCAAATTGCCTTCATTCTTGCGAGATACTACTCATTTTTTGCAAATTTTGGCTGAGATGGATTGTCCTTCAAAGATTACTTTAATGGCTAGTCTAGACGTTGCTTCTCTTTATACTTCAATTCCACAGTTAGAGGCACTTGAAGTTTTACGTTCAATCTGGGACGCACGCCCTACACCACATGTAGTTCCTACTTCCTTTCTAGTTGCATTGGCTGAATTGGCCCTACAGAAGAATTATTTTGTGTATGGTGATAATTTTTATCAGCAGATTTCAGGCACTGCCATGGGCACTACCTTTGCTCCGGCTCTTGCAAATCTCTATATGGGAGTTTTTGAAACTCGATATGTTTATTCTTCGTTATATGCCATCTATATAGTTAAATGGTTTCGATATATAGATGATATATTTCTTCTTTGGCAGGGGACTTCCAGTCAATTGAATGAATTTTTAGAATATTTAAATGGTTGTGTGTCCTGTATTTCATTTGAGATGATTGCACATACCCATAAAATTCATTTTTTAGATGTGCTTGTCTCTAAAACATCCACTGGTTTTGAGACTACATTATATTCTAAACCTACGGATAGGAACACAATACTACATTTCAGTACTTTTCATCCGTTGCATTTAAGGAGAAATTTACCTTATTCTCAATTTTTACACTGCCACCGGATCTGCTCTACTACTGCAGAATTTAAGATAAAGGCACGTGCTATGCAGCAGAAATTTCTTGATAGAGGGTACCCTATGGAAATTATTTCACGGGCTTATAGGCGAGCACGTTATAACCATAGAGAGTGGCTTTTAGCACCTGCAGATACTAGTGTAGAGACAGGACAAGTGGTTACTTGTGTATTACAACATTCTAGTTTGTCTCGACGTATAGTGTCTACCTTGCAGAAAAGATGGACATTGATCAATTCACATCCTATATTAAAGGATTGTCAGCTGCGGGTGGTATACACTAGGGGGCGCAATATTCGAGATGCTTTGTGCCCCGCTGTATTACGTGTACCTTCAACTACAGAATCCTTTAAATGTCATGTGCGATGTCAAAGATGTACGTATTGCAGTGTGATGGCCAATGAAATATGTGCTGCCTTCGTTAAGAGGGGATGTACTCCCCGATTACAAATTACCACTACTTGTAACACTACATTTGTGGTTTATGCCTTGTGGTGTCCATGTCCTTTACTGTATGTGGGGAAGACTTCTAGAGCTTTAAAAGTGAGGATGGCAGAACATAAATACAGTCTACATAAACAGCGTGCTGATACTCCATTAGTGCAGCACTGTTTGGAGTTTCAACATAATTTTGAGGATCTTCAATGTACTGTAATTGATCATGTTCCTTTTAATATCCGACGGGGAGATCGAGGAAAACAACTGCTACCATTGGAACAACGTTGGATTTATAAATTGAACTCTCTGCATCCAAAAGGACTTAATGATAAGATTGAGTGGTCTCTGTTTCTTTAATTCTGGTGCACACTGTGTAACAGTGGCCGTCTGTGTGTTCTGCTGGCTGGCCTCTGTAGCTCCGCTTCCTGCTTCTGTGCTGCTGATGTGGCAGATTTTGATTGGTGGGTGAGTGATTTTAATGGAGGTTAGTTGCTGTGATGTGCTTTTCAATGTGAGGAAAAGTTTGTTAGACCTAGGCTTTTTTGTTCCATTGCTGTAAGCCCTTTTGATAAAGCCTTTTGGCGAAATGGAAGCTTGCTTCAAGGGCAAGCATGGAGAGTTGAAGTTTTAAGTCTAGAGCCTGAAAGAGCAGTGTTTTTCCTCAAGTTCTGGCTGGTTCATTGAGCTGGCTTTGGGCAGTGTGCTGAAGAGCCGTTGGTTTTGGTCCCGTCGAGACTGTGTGCTGTTTAAGCTGTTTATTTCAGATAAGTACAGTGTGCTCTTATTTGTGAGCCTATATTTACTTGGGAGTAATTTTGTGTTATATTTTTTCAGCTTTGGGACTGCACTGATGACTCCAGATGTGCTGCCACGATTATTCAAGTTAGACGCTTTTAATGGATGTGTGGTATGTATGTGGTGAATGCTTGTGAAGATTACTGGATATAGGTTCCTAAGTGAATTGTTTGGGGTGTATTAAGTTTGTAAAATTAGTTATATCTATATGGTTGGATGGTGTAGGCTATTTGACCTGTGATGTGAAGCGTCTGCTATTTCCCTATAAGTGACCTGTCACTGTATGAGGGATATTAGCCATCCTGAGGTCATTTTTGCCTGTAAAAAGAAATTATTGTAATAAAATTAGTATTGGTTATTAATATTTGAGTTAAGCATAGTACAGGGTTTGATTTGTATTTTGGATTATTGCTTCCCTGAGACAGCTTTGTGGGGTTATAATGTGCCCCAGAGGCCATGTCAAAAGGTTGTCAACTCCCAAGGCACCATAGTAGGCACCCCACAAGCTGGCTGATTGTAAGGTGTGGCTTAAGATGCCCCAAGGATGTATAGGTGACTCAAAACATGTTGGCCAAGGGCAGCAAGGGCCCCCAAGTTGAAAAGCAAGAAAGGTATGGGCAAAACACAGAGGTAACCCTAACACTGCACAAAGCAACAAGGAAAGACAATGCACAAGTAATGGAAGGACGTAGATCTGAGCTGATGGACCAGACAAATCTGCGTCCAGCCCATGTGCAGCTGCAAAAATGGACAAACATATCGGGGGCAGCTGTAGAGATGCACAGGGTGATGGTAATATACCATGCAACAATGACAGTGTGTGGCAGAGGATGGGAAGACGTGTCCAGCAGAGGAGGTAGAGGAGGCAGGATAGGTGTAATGACAGGATGACAGAGGAGTAGCAGTGCCATGCAGAGCACACACAGGAGAGGCAACCAGGAAGAGCTTCAATGCAGAAACGTGTATCAGTGCAGGACATGGGGCAGCAGTATGCACATCAGGGTAGGACAGCACACAGCTGGCAGACACACATAGATGGACAGAAGGATGGTTGACAACTGTGATAAGGGTACAATGTGCTAACAGCACAGATATGACTGTCACAGAAATGAAAAGTAGCTGTGCAGGACAGGCATGCAAATGAAAGAGAACAGGGAGAAATCAAACCTATGACCATTAGCACAAATGTCAATGCACAAACCAGTAGGCCACACCACCAGCATGAGGTCATTAGCAAAGGCTGCATACAAGATTACTGCAGGGCATCACACAAGAAGCCTGCGGTCTGCAAGGATAGGCAAACCACCGACAGTAACCATGATGGAATGCACATGCAGATCTGTTGTGTACAGATCAGATCACAGTCTGTAATTGGGACCACAACCACATATAACTACATGCACAGACACAGTGAAATGTTATGCAGTGGATACAGCATGCAAAAGAGGAAATAACCTAAACCCAAAGGGTGGCAGGGGAAGCTCTGTGGAGCAGGGCAAAATATGGAACAGAACAGGAGAGAATTTAACCTGCAAACAGGTGTGCCACAGACCAGCTGAACCATGGCAATGCCAATTCCCCAAGCAGCCTGCCATGTAAACACTATAAAGAAAGAGACATATGTAATAGCTAATATGTGATGGCTAGGCAGCACAGAGGGCACACTTTGGTGTACAGTGAAGAGATGGAAGGGTGTATGCATAGGTGATGAACCTTCAGGTATCCAATGGTCAGGTTAGCACAACAGAAAAAAAATAAGTAAAGCCCATGTGGGGATCAAACCTGCAACCTAGGGTTTTACAACACATGTCTGTAACCACTATCCCAAACAACCACAATGCCAAATTATTACCTCAAAGGGAAGGTGTGTATGGGAACCTGTAACACCCAGTGATGTGGCAAATGGCTGGCAGATAGACAGCTGGCACCGTACAAGGATGTGAGCACAGGTGGGCCATGTACATGACCAGGAAATCACTAAATACAAGTGTCAGTGTGATCAAGCAGCAGCAGAGACAAATGTACATCAAGCACATATTTTTATTTTGGTTAATTATCACAGATAGTGTAGATACTGCCATCATAATATCAAGGTGAGTGGATCCCAGGTGAAAATCTGAAAACACATTTTGCAGGGCAGCAACCCACATGTTACAGAAAAGTCACTGACCCGTCTACAGATGATGGGCAGGAGAGATAATGTGCATCAGGTGCATGGTGTGCAATATGCATTAGGCCCCCACCCCCCACATGCCGCTGCATGCCCCAAATATGTTAGTTACATATGTGTGCATGTAGACAGTAGGCGGTGCATGATGAAGGCCAAAAAACACACATCAATCATGATGTGTTCCTTAAAACATACCTGTCTGCAAACACAGGAGGCACACGAATGAAACAGCATATGTTGTTAAAAGTAAGAAAGTGTAAACACACATATTGAAATATATGTTACAGCTGTCACATATTGCCTGATATAGGAATCAAAACTGCAACAATGTAACCCTAAACAATCGTCAAATGCACAATGAGGATATGCTAACAAGTAGCAGAGGCACATGAACACAGAGAATTCAAATTAAACCATCCGCAGAAACATGCAGAGATAACACTATGCAGAAGGTCCCCTGCACTGGTTGGTATGGATACAGTGTCTGTACACATATATCACGGTACATGGAATGCACAAATGAAGGAATAAAATGGACACTCACACTGCCACATTCCAAATATAATGGGGCAATGTGAGTGTCATTACCTCAGGGGATAAATAGGACTGTACAGACATGCAATGTTAGGTTTTGTAAATCATTGCAGAGCGTCACATCTGTACAGTAAACAGACACAATAACCTGTATATAGAGATGGAAAGAAAGGTCAAACATGTTACAGCAACCCACACAGAAGTCATATTGCAACATGCTGTGTTGCACCAACATAGTCAGTCACATGCACATGCACCGTGTACGTTGAAACATGATACAGTGATGCCACACATGCACTGTAACACCCTTGGTGATTGCAAACATCAATTCAAGATGTTGGTAAGTAAAGTGGTGTGGTGGCAAATACTGTGTCATGTCTAAGTGGAGGCTAGGTGGACAGGGACAAGAGGACCTCTCCATTGCTCCCCCTATGCCACACGCATGGCTGTATGCTCGTGTTGAAACAGATGAGTATATCCTGCGTTCCATGTTACACACATGGGCAAAACACAACAACACAATGTCAGAAGTATGCACAACATACAGCGGCAATGTTAGTCCCTGCTGCACACATGGGGACCAGTACACAGTGTCCAAAGTGCAAAGGGTATCTGCAATCCAACAAGTCATGTTACAACTGTCCTTGAAACCCTGGGCATGCATAGTCAAGTGTGACATCCCAATATGCCACAGTAATGGAAAGGTCATGTGTGTCTCCTGTGATGAACATGACACCCAGCCAGAGCACAGCAGCAACGGTGTGTTGGACAGGCCCGTCATGCCCAAAGTAGCAGTCCAACAATAATACTGTCCATCCTAGGCATGTGTCCACTCACAGAGGTCAAACATCCTATGCCACCATTTCCCAGTGATAGTTCCATGGTGTTGTTGTGTCCTCCAACAGGTGGTTGATGGTGACGCCGGATGCACTGTAGTAGATGTGCTTTGTGTGTTCACTGCCCTGTGTCAGAAGAGGATAAACAATGTATTGGTATGCTGCTTGCAACATCAGCCCAAATTGCAGAGAGTCAAACATCAATATGTACGTAAGGAAACATCACACAGGCAAACATTACATGATCACAACACAGAACACACTGCATTTTGGGGACATTTTGAATTGGAACCACAGACGAGGGTGTCACATTGGTATGGTAATGCCCATGCCCATGTTACACAGGTGTTTCACAGCTCCACCCCATGTGCATCAGCGTTCGTGTACAGAGACCCAACAGGAAATGTCTATGAGACAAACAGTAAATCACTAACATGTAAAGGCTGATGTCATTCACAAAAGACCAAAGGTGCAACCTATCGTGTGTTTGCAGCAAGTGTATGTTTGGGATTCCCTGAGGCTCTCAAAGGCCACAACGTCACAGTGAAGGGAGAAGATGCCATCAAAATGTATAGAGTCACCATGTCCCAATGTCTAGCCACTGTTGATGCATGTCCACATCATGGCGATATCTGTGATACAAAAATGCTGTTGCACAATGGTCTGTCAGCACACAAGAGATAGGTCAGCTCACAACACACAATGCATGTCCACAATGTCCACAAGGTAAACAGCAGTAATGTAGAGATAGCACAGTCACAACCGCTCCCCAGGTGTACAGACCCCTCACACCACATGATAATGCAAAATGCCTGCACGCTGTATCATCACACAACCAACCCAAAAACACCCACCCACATAGTATGCTAAGGTAAGCGTGCCAGCAGTAGCATAGTATATGTACCATTGGAGATTAGTGGAGATAAAGGCCTGATAAAAGCAATGATACCCTGCTGTTGGCTGATGCTACAATGTCAGGGAAGGGTGTACGTGCATTCCACCATCCAAACACTTAGGACCTGCACACACACTCAGCTCCGTTGGACGTGTCCCAGAGACAGTGTTGGAGAAGACAAACTGGCCAGGAATACATGTGGATATGTGTGCCAACAGCAACATATGGGGTATGGGGTGCAGGGAAAAGAGGTGAACAACAACATATGGACAATATGACAGATCACTGCAGACATGTGCTCCCCCTGACTGTCATCACAGACAAAGTAGCTGTAGGTCCACCTACCCAAGACTAAGAACATAAGAACATAAGATATGCCATACTGGGTCAGAGCAAGGTCCATCAAGCCCAGTATTCTGTTTCCAACAGTGGCCAATCTAGGTCATACGTACCAAACAGTTTCCCCAAAAGACACAGGTTCCACAATGCTTGTACTGGGTCAAGCATTGATATCTTCGGTCACTTCTTAATAATGGTTTATGGACCTTTCCTCCAGGAACTTGTCCAAACCTTTTTTAAACCCAGCTACACTAACAGCCTTTACTACATCCTCCGGTAACAAATTCCAGAGTTTGATTACACGTTGAGTGAAAAAATATTTTCTTTTATTAGTCTTAAATAGTTTACCCTGTAGCTTCATTGCATGTCCCCTAGTCTTTCTATATTCTGATAACGTAAACAATCGATCTACGTTTACCCGTTCCACTCCGTTCATTAATTTATAGACTTCTATCATATCTCCCCTCAGTCATCTCTTTTCCAGGTTAAAGAGCCCTAACCTTTTTAGCCTTTCTTCATAGGAGTATCCTTCCATCCCCTTTACCATTTTGGTGGCTCTTCTCTGAACCTTTTCTAAAATCGCTATATCCTTTTTAAGATACGGCGACCAGAATTGCACACAATATTCAAGGTGCGGTCTCACCATAGAACGATATAGAATCATTATAATATCTTTTGTTTTATTTTCCATTCCTTTCCTTATCATACCTAGCATTCTATTTGCTCTCTTGGCCACCGCTGCACACTGGGCCGAGGGTTTTAACATGGTATCCACAATGATGCCTAAATCTTTTTCCTGGGTGGTGGTTCCTAATGTGGAACCTTGCATCGTGTAACCATAGTTTGGGTTGTTCTTCCCTAGGTGCATAACCTTGCACTTGTCCACATTAAATTTCATCTGCCATTTTGATGCCCAGTCTTCCAATTTATCAAGATCCTCTTGCAATTTTTCACAATCCTCTAGGGTTTTAACAACTTTAAATAGTTTTGTGTCATCTGCAAATTTGATAACCTCACTCGTTATTCCACTTTCCAGGTCATTTATGAATATGTCAAAAAGCAGCGGACCCAGCACAGATCCCTGGGGTACACCACTATTCACCTTTCTCCATTGGGAAAATTGGCCATTTAGCCCTACCCTCTGCTTTCTATCTTTTAACCAGTTCCTGATCCACAATAGTACACTGCCTCCTATCCCATGACTCTTTAGTTTTGCCAAAAGTCTCTGATGAGGGACCTTGTCAAAGGCTTTCTGAAAGTCCAGATACACAATATCAACCGACTCACCTTTGTCCACCTGTTTATTCACTCCTTCAAAAAAACATAACAGATTAGTAAGACAAGATCTTCCTTGTCTAAAGCCATGTTGGCTGTCTCCCATTAGGTTGTGACTATCTACATGCTCAGTAATTTTATTCTTTATGATGGTTTCTACCATTTTTGCTGGTACTGACGTCAGGCTCACCGGTCTGTAGTTTCCCGGATCACCCCTGGAACCCTTTTAAAAAATTGGTGTTACATTGGCGATCCTCCAATCTTCAGGTATTAGAGATGATTTTAATGATAGTTCACAGATTACTGATAGCAGGTCCGAAATCTCATATTTCAGCTCTTTCAACACCCTTGGATGTATACCATCCGGCCCAGGTGATTTGCTACTCTTCAGTTTTTTTAATAGTTGTAAGACATCTTCCCGATGTATCAATATTTCCTTCAATTCTTCCGCACCTTTAAATACCACTTCAGTCATGGGTTACATTACTACATCTTCCTCAGTAAAGACCAAAGCAAAGAATTCATTCAGTCTCTCTGCTATCGCCTTGTCGCCTCTTAGTGCTCCTTTAACCCATTTATCATCTAATGGACCAACTGACTCTCACAGGTTTTTTGCTACGAATGTACTTGAAAAGGTCTTTATTTCGCGTTTTTGCTTCTGCAGCAAGCTTCTTCTCAAATTCTCTCTTTGCCTGCCTTATCAATGCCTTGCATTTGACTTGCCAGTGCTTGTGCTGTTTCCAGGTTTCGTCGTTTGGCTCTTTTTTCCATTTCCTGAAAGGTGCCTTTTTGGCAACAACAGCCTCTCTAACCTCACCTTTAAAACACACTGGCAGTTTTTTGGACTTCCTTCCACTTTTCTTAAAGCGTGGAATACAGCTGGTCTGGGCTTCCAAGATAGTATTTTTCAACAACACCCAAGCTTGATGTATGTCTTTAACCTTTGCAACTGCTCCTTTTATTTTTTTCTTAACTGTTTTCCTCATTTTATCATAGTCTCCCTTTCGAAAGTTAAAAGGTAGTACTGTGGATTTCCTTACTATCCCTCCTCCACTAATTAAATCAAAGGCGATCATGCTATGATAACTATTGCCAAGTGGCCCCAACACCCTTACCTCTTGTACTAGATGTGGTGTTCCACTAAGGACTAGGTCTAATATGGCTTCCCCTCTGGTTGGTTCATGAACCAGCTGCTCCAAGAAGCAGTCATTTATTTCATCTAGGAACTTTATCTCCCTAGCATGTCCTGACGTGACACTGACCCAGTCGATACCGGGGTAATTGAAATCACCCATTATTATTACTGCGCTTTAACCTTTGTTAGCTTCCTTGATTTCTTTGAGCATTTCATCATCCATTTGGTCATTCTGGCCAGGTGCTCGATAGTACACCCCCACTGCCATCGCCTTCCCCCTTTTATATAGAATTTCAATCCATATAGATTCTACAGCAGATTTTGTTTCCTGCAAAACTTTAATCCTTTCTGAGTCAATGCCCTCTCTAACATAGAGCGCAACCCCTCCACCAATTTGATCAGCTCTATCATTACGATATAGTTTGTACCCAGGTATCACAGTGTCCCACTGGTTGTCCTCCTTCCACCATGTCTCTGATATTCCAATCATATCTAACCTTTCATTTAGTGCTATATATTCTAACTCTCCCATCTTATTCTTTAAACTTCTAGCATTTGCATACAAGCATTTTAGAGAATGTATTTTATTCATGTTAATTTGGCTATTGTTAGACATGGTAAATTGAGATCTTTAAGCTCTGTCTGCTCCATACTTGAGGGCATTTGGGCTACTTTACTCTTTTGTGGAACCTCTCTGCTTTTGGTAGTGTCCTTCAAGGATACATTCTTCCGAACCATCTGCTCTTGGGCGACTGTCGGCTTTCCCCTAAGATCTAGTTTAAAAGGTGCTCTATCTCCTTTTTAAAGGTTAATGCCAGCAGCCTGGTTCCATCCCGGTTAAGGTGAAACCCATCCCTTTGGAAGAGCCCCTCCTTTCCCCAGAATGTTACCCAGTTCCTAACAAATCCAAAACCCTCATCTCTGCACCATTGCTTCATCCACGCATTGAGACTCCGGAGTTCTGCCCGACTTTTGGGTCCTGCACGTGGAACAGGAAGTATTTTGGAGAATGCTACCATGGAAGTTCTGGATTTCAACTTCCTACCTAAAAGCCTAAATTTTGCCTCCAGAACCTCCCTACCACATTTTCCTACGTCATTGGTACGAACATGTACCAAGACAGCAGACTCCTCCCCAGCACTATCTAAGATCTTATCTAGGTGGTGCGTGAGGTCTGCTACCTTCGCACCAGGCAGGCATGTTACCAGGCGATCCTCATGTCCACCAGCCACCCAGCTATCTGCATGCCTAATGATCGAATCACCAACTATAACAGCTGTCATAACCCTTCCCTCATGGGCACATGGCCCTGGAGAAACTTCCTCAGTGCGAGAGGGTTTTACATCACCTGGAGGACAGGTCCTAGTTACAGGATCACTTCCTGCCACACCAGGGTAATGCTCTCCTGTCACATGACCTCTCTCCTCCATGGCAACAGGGGTGCTGCCAGACTGGAGGTGGGACTTCAGGACTGTATCCCTGTAGGTCTCGTCTATGTACCTCTCTGTCTGTCTTATGTTTTCCAAGTCTGCTACTTTAGCCTCTAGAGAACAGACTTGTTCCCTGAGAGCAACGAGCTCCTTGCACCTAGTGCACACGTAAGACCTCTCACCAATGCAAAAGACTGGAAAGCCCCCATCCCGCTGCTGGACTGCTGTCTGCATCTTAGTTTTAAGTTTGTGTCTAGATCTTTAAGTTCTTACTTACTAGGGGTTGCTATGGGTATTTATACCAATAAAACTGTACCTAATACGTTTAATATACCTTGTTCACCTGAAGCTTAATTAATCTCAGGTCCTTAGTGTATGACTGATTTGGGTAATGAGCTTCACCTGAAAGCACCTTCTGTCTTTTAAGATGTGTAAGTACCTATAAAGCTATGATTATCCCAGGGGTGGGTGGGTATGGGGAGGGAGGGAAGGAAATAACACTTATTAAAAGAGGGCTGCTACACAGTACCCTGTCTTGTGCTGCTGAGGTAAGCTAAATTCTGATTTGATTTAAATTATAGCTCTTAGCTGCTGCTAGGCTCTAACTTCTTATGAAATTTTAACTACAAGCTCTCTGCTGGGTTCTAAATTTAACCAGAAAGCTCTCTTCTGTGTTTTAAAACTAAAAGTACTTTTCTGATGCTAGACCCTGAGTGACTATTAAATGTAAACTACAAGCTCTTTGCTGGGTTCCAAATGTAACCAGAAAGCTCTCTTCTGTGTGTTAAATTTAAACTAAAAGTACTTTTCTGTTACTTGGCCCTGAGTGACTATTAAATTTAAACTACAAGCTCTCTGCTGGGTTTGAAATGTAACCAGAAAGTTCTCCTCTGTGTTTTAAATTCAAACTTTAATTGCTGCTACTAGGCCCTAACTGATCCAACAAAAAACAGTGGGTTCACAGACTAAGTAGCTTTAATACAAAGAATTCTTTTTAGAAAATTACCAGAAGTATATACTCACAGTTGCAGATTTCTCTCCAGAAGTAACAGTCCCCCTTTCTAGTCCTTCAAGACTGCATGTTGGATGACGTACAGTCAGCTGCCAATGCACCACAGCACCAGGATGGTCACCAAGTATGTCCTGTGGATTGAGAAACAACAGAGAAACATGCATATGTCATGTTGGAGCTGTGCAACACACACTGCATCTTCACATCCTCAGCTCGCAGACCCCCCAAGATCCTTAACAGACTGACTGTTCCACATCACACTGTACAGATTCGTTTCATGTTAAAGTTATCACTGAAGTGTGTGTGGCAAACAACAAGGGTACGTACTCTGTCTGTCCCTTCCTCACCTCTCTGTTACTGTAAAAATTGTGGAACAGAACTATCTCCTTGCTACCGTGTCCCTGCTTGGCTCTAATCCCACAGTACTATCCTGTGTCCCCCATATCGCTCCCAATGCCCCTTCAGTGTATGTTGTGGTGTCTCAATGTCATCTGCTACACCGCTGTCAGTTCCTGTAATACAGGGAAATATTCAGGGGCTCCATCCTTATCCTCTGTCCATATACATTTCCTTGGCATGTATATCTCATACCTTGACTTACATTAACAGCTGTGTGCTGATGAGTTGCAAATATATCTCTCCACGCCTGAGTTATGTCTGCCAAACCACACCCCGATGTCTGGTTTCCACCTGACATTGATGGCTGCATGTCATCCCACTGTGTGAAATTGATAATGGCAAAGCATGGATATCCTATATGTGCACCTAAACCCTCCCTCCCATCAGAGTGTCTTTGTGTGTGTGGCCAAAACTTCCTTTCTCTAGGGTCCGCAATGTAGATGTTGTCTTGGACTGCACTCTCCTCCTCTACACACATACCCAGCTTGTAGTTGAGGCTTATGATTTATGTCTAGTTGTCATCAGCTATATCTCACCAGTCCTCCCTGAAAACACAACTAAAACCCAAATCCCCCCCCCCCCCCAATCAGCTCCTGGCTTGCCTACTGTAACCTACACCTTGCTGATCTGTCATTGAATCATCTCTGTCTGCCTGAAAATATGCAACACTGCACTGCATGGCTATTCTACAGCCACACACATAATGGCACTAATACTCCCCCTGTCTGGACACCTCACAGGTTCCTTATCCATTTCCGCATCCATGTCAAGGCTACATGCTGACCTATACATACAGGCACACTGTGGTATTGTAGTAACTTCCCTTACTGATCTCATACCAGTATACCAACTACTACTCAGCATGTATATAGTGTTACGTATCACATGTAGTGCTATACAGAAACAACTAACATACAGTCCCTGCTCATCAGAGCATACCAACCAATCAAACAACTCAAATTAAAAAATGTGAAACACACACATCTAGGCAACTGGTCCCATCTATGGTCTGCTCTCCTACTGTTTACCCCATACTACACGCCTTTCACCTTGCTGCACTCAAAGCCTCAAACTAACTACCTGTGGCTGTACAGCAGCCCCTATCCCAATCAGCCACAAATCAGGTATGACAGCTTAACACCTCCCACAAGCCTACTACTCCTCACACACATAATCCACCACCACCCACTGTTGTGCCCTGCTGACATCTTCTGCGTTTCAGTCATGACTAGATTGTAAGCCGGGATGGCCAGGTAGTGTCTGTTACATGTCAGTGCAGTGTTGCATCTTACTGCTATTGGGATACAAATGTTCACTAGTAGTAGCAGTACACACATATCTAAACAAATGTATGTGGCAACATATGCAGTACTTACATGAGAAGAGCACCTCAATCACCTGCCGCCTGACTGCTGTGCTCTCACATGTGTCATCACGGGCACATATAGAAGGGCACATAAGATCATCCTCTAGATCAGGGGTCTCAAACTCAAATTGCTTTGAGGGCCGAATGAGGACTTGTAAAGTAACCCGGGGGCCGCATAAGACGCGGGGCCTCATTTGCATAAGGGGCCTCATTTGCATAAATATTTGCATAATGTTACCATGCACTAACTTTTAGTAAACATGCCTCTTTAATGAGTGCATGGATAAAGAAAGACTAAAAGATTTAGAAACAGGAAGACAATAATTAAACTGGGAACCCCAAAAGCCAAACTTGGAATGTACAACAACACTGTAGAAATAAAACTATAAATTAATTTCCTCTTGTACTAAACAAAGCGCAAACATTAATGATGCACATTTCCCAGAGCTGACATATTCCAGTTAATAAATTCAAAATAAAGAGATATTTTTCTACCTTTTGTGCATTTTTTTTCAGTTGCAATTGTTCCAGCCACTTTCTTCTGGTTTCTTCATGTCTTCTGCTAACTCTCCATCGTCTGCTGTCCATTTGCCCTTTCTTCTCTCCTAGTTTTTTTTCCATTCTCTCTCTACATCTGCTTTAACATACTAATCTTTCTCCTTTTTCTCTTTCCTCATTCCTATTTCATCCACTCAAATTTTACCCCTCCATCCTCAATCCCCACTTACTCTCCCAATACCTGGCCAATTGTAGATTTGTCTTCTCTCCCAGACAAAATATTTTTCCCCTCTCCATTTCACTTTCCCAGCTCCATCCCATTCTAATCCTCCCCAACATCAGCTCCCTTCTAGTTCCAGCCCCACCCAGCATACGCTCCCTTCTAGTCCCTGCATCAGCCCATTTCCAATCCTAGCCCTCCATCAGCCCATTTCCAATCCTAGCCCCCCATCAGCCCATTTCCAATCCTAGCTCCCTCCCCTCACAGCCCATTTCCATTCCAAGCCCCCTCCCCATCAGCCATTTGCAGTTCAAGCCCCCCTTCCAATCAGCCCACCTCCAGTCCTAACCCCCATCTGCCCATTTCCAGTCCTAGCCCCCACCATAGCCCATTACCAGTCATAACCCCCCCCTGCCAATAGCCCACTTCCAGCCCTAACCCCCATTACCCCATTTCAGTCAGCCCCTCCATAGCTCATTACCAGTCCTAACTCCCCCCATCAGCCCACTTCCAGTCCTTCCTAACCCCCACCTGCCCATTTCCAGTCCTAGCCCCCACCATAGCCCATTACCAGTCATACCCCCCCTGCCAATAGCCCATTTCCAGTCCTATAACCCCCCCCCCCCGCCAACAGCCCATTTCCAGTCATAACCCCCCCTGCCAATAGCCCATTTCCCGTAATAACCCCCCCCTGCCAATAGCCCATTTCCAGTCATAACCCCCCCTGCCAATAGCCCATTTCCAGTCATAACCCCCCTGCCAATAGCCCATTTCCAGTCCTACACCCCCCTGCCAATAGCCCATTTCCAGTCCTACCCCCCCCCTGCCAGTCGCCCATTTCCATTCCTACACCCCCCCTGCCAATCGCCCTTTTCCAGTCCTACACCCCCCCTGACAATAGCCCTTTTCCTTTCCTACCCCCCCTTCCAATTTCCCATTTTCAGTCCTACACCCCCCCCGCGCAAATCGCCCATTTCCAGACATAACCCCCCCTGCCAATAGCCCATTTCCAGTCATAACCCCCCTTGCCAATAGCCCATTTCCAGTCCTACACCCCCCCTGCCAATAGCCCATTTCCAGTCCTACACCCCCCCCCCCCTGCCAATAGCCCATTTCCAGTCCTACACCCCCTGCCAATAGCCATTTTCCAGTCCTACCCCCCCCCTGCCAATAGCCCATTTCCAGTCCTACCCCACCCCCCCCGGGTAAATAAAAAAAACACCTGGCTTCTTCTGCTGCTGCTGCTGCTGCAGCAGAAAATCAGCTGTCCCGCGGCCCCTTCCTCTCTGCCCGGAGATCCCTCATTGTGCTTCATCAGCGTGTGCTTCTTAAGCCGCGAAGAGAGTATTTCCCTCTCGCGCGGCTTAAGCCTATTCACTTGTCAAGCCTCGCGAGAGGGGAATACTCTCTTCGCGGCTTGAAAAGCACACGCTGATGGAGCACAATGAAGGATCTCCGGGCAGAGAGGAAGGTACCGCAGCACAGCTGATTTTGCTGCTTGAGCAGCAGAAGCCCGTTTTAAAAAAAAAAATTGACAGTCGATTCTGCCGCTGCCACGGCGGCAACGGCAGAAGCAAGGCTTTTTTTATTTCCCTCCGTCGCGGGCCGCACAACCTTCTCTCGCGGGCCGCGTGTTTGAGACCCCTGCTCTAGATCCTCATTAATTTGGACAGGGATATGGTGCCTGAGAGCAATGTTGTGCAAGATGCAACAGGCTATAATTATCTCTGCCACAGTCTGTGGTTTGTATTGTAAGGCCCCGCCTGTCCTATCCAGACTCCTGAATCAACTCTTTAAAATGCCAAAGGTGTGCTCTATGATGGATCTGCTGGAGGCATGGGCCTCATTGTAACTCCTCTCTGCACATGTCCGTGGTTGATGCACAGGGGTCAGCAACCAGGGGCGACACCCATATCCTGCATCACCTGCAGAAAGAAATGTGGAATGTTAAAGCAGGAGCTGATGTCCACCCAAATGGACAAGTATGCAAGTATGTACGTGTAAACCAAATGCACAAAACAACCTGACAGAAACATATGACAGCACATGATGGGACACCACAACTATGCATCAGCGTGTGAAGTTATGACACACAAAACAAGGGATAGGTGTATGGATTGCAATCAACATAATCTGTAACCACGACACAAATGCTAGCGTCCATGCTACCATCATCACACAGCACCGTATCAAGGTAGAGCTGGAGGGCACCACCCTCCCCCTCCCCCCGCCAACGTTAGATCACACACAGACAGATGAGACACACACACAAATAGGGATACACCTCAAAGACAGACATGTGCACATACAGTTAGTCACAGGATCACCATGAGCATGTCAGAGATGAGAAATACACACCCAGCAGTATGCAGTCCTCATACAGTCCTGCCTCAAATTGTCTGAATAGTGCCGAGTGATGTAGGATATAGGAGTCATGGGTGGACCCTGAAAACCTAGGGACCACATTTAGAATATGCATATTTGCATCACATTCAACCTGAACATTCAGGGAATGGTAGTGTTTGAGGTTGCGGAACACTACCTCCCTGTCTCTGGGCGGGACCAGGGCAACATGCGTGCAATCAATAGCTCCCATCACGTGTGGTATCTTGACAAACGCTTCAAAGGCCTGGTTCAGGGCCCCACTGTTGCCTAGTGGTGGAAATGGCAATGTAATTCCCCACCTGGCTGATCATGGCACGCAGTACCTGGTGGAGACAGCATGAGAAGGTTGGGCGGCTCATGCCACCCACTGCGGCCACACATGACTGGAAGCAGCCAGAGGCAAAGAAATGTAGGGCACCAAGGAGCTTGACCAAACCTGGTATGGCATGTGACCGACTAGTAAGGGGCTCGAGGTCAGGTCTTAGATCCTCATAGAGCTCCCTAATAGCCCCCATGCTCAGGCAGTAGAGGGAGATGACCTGGTCCTCACGCATGCCCTGGAGCTGGGCCCTGGACCTGTAGAGGTGAGGCTGGCGAGCCTGCAACTCTGCAGACCTCCTGCGCCGTGCCGGCACAGCCCCTGCCAGGCCTGCCCCCACAGCTGCAGGTCTGTGTTGCAGCAGGACTAAACCCATGCCCTGTGCCTCAGCCCAATGGACAACATCTCCCCCGTCAGGCAACCGCAGCCCCTGATCACCTCCCACTGCACATGCAGCAACCACTAAGCCCGCCATAAACTCCACCCCCTCAACTCCTCAAACTCAGTCAAACTCAGACACTCACCTCACCCACCAGTCACCAACCCAGCCACACAACTCCACCAGCACTCACCAAACCAGCCACTCTCCACACCAAACCTGCATCTGACACTTCCCTTGCTTCACCAACAACCAACACTGGATGCCTCGTCTCCCTCGCCTACACAAACCCCTCAGCGTGTACCACGTGTGCATGTGTATTTATGTGTTTTTTTATCTTTATCTTTATTACACACTTTATACACCGCCCTTGCCGAAGCATGAGAGCGGTGTACAATAAAATATACTATATGCTGAAGCCAAAATGAAAAGGAAAAGAACTCCATTATAAAATAAAAAAAGAATGACCAGAGGGTTCAAGTAAAGGGATAGAGGAGCAATAATTATATAGAGCTACTGGGAGGGAGGTCATAAGCCTGCTGGAACAGGTAAGTTTTCAATAAAGCTTTGAAATTGTGATATGAGGATTCCAACCGGATGGAAGATGGCAAGGCATTCCAGAGTGACGGTCCAAGGAAGAAGAATGCAGCACGATGTGTTTGCTCCAAGTGAGCCTGTGAAGGGGAAGGAAGAGACAAACGGTTGGCTCACCTACACACATCAGCCGACACACCCACTGTAGCACCATGAGCTCTCTAAGGAACATGTGCGATGTGTTCTGACCTTGCCCAGTGTTTGGGTGGGCCACGCACATCAGCAGGGGCCACTACCATGACATCAGACCTACAACTCTACTTCTGTGGTCAGGACTTAGGCCTCCTGTGAATATGGCAGTTGTGGCTGAATGCAGCCGGAGCATGCACAGAGCCACCTAGTTGAGCTATAGACCTATGTTATCTGGTCTAGGCCCTCCCAGGGGTCAGGCAGAGCAGTGACACCCCAACAGCTGCAGGTATGCTGACACCAGCAGCTTTAACAGACCTCTGTGATCAGGTGTGGATCTCCTGGTGTTTGGACTCAGCAGTGCAACAACAACAGATGCAGGTACCCTGACACCAGGATATCAACCAGATCACAGCAATCAAGTCTGGCTCTCCTGGGGGTAGGGTGGATGTAAACACATGAACTGTAGCACCTACCGCACCAAAAGGATGTATTACTGACCTCTGTAGTCAGGTCATGGCCTCCCGGGGGTAGGGTGGATGTAAACACATGAACTGTAGCACCTACAGTACCAACAGAATGCATAACTGACCTCTGTAATCAGATCAAGGCCTCCTGGGGGTAGGATGGATTGGAACACAGAAACAGCAGCAAGTACTGTACCAACAGGATGTATAACTGACCTCTGTAGTCCGGTCTTGGCCTCCTGGGGGTAGGGTGGATATAAACACAGGAACAGCAGCAAGTACTGTACCAACAGGATGTATAACTGGCCTCTGTAATCAGATCAAGGCCTCCTGGGGGTAGGGTGGATATAAACAAATAAACAGCTGCAAGTACCATACCAATAGGATGTATAACTGACCTCGGAATCAGATCAAGGCCTCCTGGGGGTAGGGCGGATATAAACACATGAACAGCAGCACCTTCCATACCTGCAGGATTTATACCTGACCTCTGTACTCAGATCAAGGCCTCCTGGGGGTAGGGAGGATTGGAACACAGAAACAGCAGCAGCAACTTCCATACCTACAGGATTTATGCCTGACCTCTGCAATCAGATCAAGGTCTCCTGGGGGTAGGGTGGATATAAACACATGAACAGCAGCAACTTCCATACCTGCAGGATTTAAGCCTGATCTCTGTGAGCAGGTCATGGCCTCATGGGGATAAGGCATACTTGCATACAGCAGCATCCACACCTACTTTCAGCACTGCCTGCACTTCCCTCACATGGGTGGTCAGTAATCTGATTAAAGCGCCTAGTGATGCGGCACCATGCTCTCCTGACGCGGTGGAGGTCTTGCCTTCTGGATGATCCAGGAAATAACTTGGTTTGCTTTGTGCAGATCAGGTTTATGAGCACTTTTAAATCACGCCTGGTGAAGGCTGGCTGATGTGAGCGCCTCTCCATATTCACGGAAGTGACTGGGTTGCTGGCGCATGCATGCATACCGTACATGCGCGATGCTGCTCACGGTGGCGCACTAACACGTGTTAACCCTAAGTTCATGCCAGTGCAGTGCTTGAATGAATAAAGATGTAACCCACTGGTTACTGCAATGACTGTGGAGGCAGAGGTCATGGGTTTGATTCCACAGTGGTGTTATGTAATAAGGCTGTCTGAGGCATTACCCTTTAATTTTAATCAGTGCTGTCTGAGGCATTTCCTTTTTAAATTTACATTAGTGCTGCCAGCAAAAACACCCACAGTGCAGACACACCTAGGATACACCTGTGTCCATCTGTATTTCCCAGTCATGTCTAGCCTTTGTGGACTATGATGTGCCCAGAATATTGCATATCTGTGTGGGTGCCATGGTCACATGCTATAAGTGAAGGGGGGGGGGGGTGTTTGGACTCATAAGCAGATTATGTAGAGCCCGCCAACCAGCCCTCTGTGGCTGAGGGTGGGGGAACAGGATCTCCCACCAACAGATCTGCATTCTACATCTCTGCAATGGTGGCAGTAGAGGGGACCATCAACCCCAGTCCTGCTGGGGAACAGGCACCATACAGGGCAGTCAATGCAGATCTGTACACATCAATAAGGCAATAGCAGGCAGGCAGACTGCTGGAAAAGCTCAGCTGCCCCCAAATCTGACATTCACCAGCAGCAGGTACAGTCAGTCTCCACCTGCTGCACCTTGCAAGGTGTTCCAGCCATACACATACTAACTGCAGACAGTCTGCTAGTTAGTACATAGTGCATGTTCCTGGAAGAACTGTGTGCACCCAAAAATGGGATGTGAGCGCACACACACAGCAAGCAGGTAAGTCAGTGATTGGGCCCCAAAAAAAGAAACCCATTAATATCACCTGAGAAAAATACTGTACAGCACTATGGGGGAACCTAGCCATGCCGTGGTCACTGCTCAGTCAGGGTGAGAGTGAAATCCCACCATGGCATGCTGTGGCCACCCTATCCGTGCAGGTGGTGGTCAGCCACTACAATGTCCCAGCCATTGCCCTTTGTCCTGTGCAGATGCACCATGTCCAGGCCACCCTGTCCAGCCCATACCCACAGTACCTTGCTCCTCATTATGCACATTGGCAGGCTAACACTGGAAACAGTGCAAGCAGTGTGGGCTCATAAAGGTGTAGGCAGCCACAACACACTGGATAGACACACACACTCCCACACCTATGCCAGCATTGTGCAAATATAGAGGTTTTTGGCAGCCTAGGCCACCACACCAGTCTTGGGCACAGTGCAGGCATGGCTATGGTACACAATACTGTTGGGGTCACTCCCCGGAGTGGTTAACACTGTAAGAAACCAAAACAGAAACACACTCCACAGATATCAGAAAGGTTGCTATGATGCAGCTCTGTCAACAAATTGTGTTTAACTTAGAATTTGTTATCTGCCATTAATCATAGCAACCTTTTGATATATGTGTAATGTGTTCTCAATTTAAGGGCGGCATTGCTAAGGTATGCAAGTGGTAATGTATTGGGAGATATTGCTCTGCACAGGGCCCAACAGCCTGACTCTCCATGAGGCTTTGGATAGTGGAGCCTGTGGGTGTGGGTGTTTATGCCCCTGTTGGCTGCTGCTCTAGGGCTGGGTTTCCCTACTCCGGTCCTGGTGGGCCAAATATGTTCAGGTTTTCATGCTGTGCCTAATGAATATGTATGAGATATATTTGCATACAATGGGGGTGTGGCTTACAATTGCAGCACAGGCATATTTATTAAGGACAGCATGACACCTGAATGGTGTTTGGCCCTCCAGGACTGCATTTGGGAAACTCTTCTCTAGGAATTGCACATGTTTATGGTGTCTGTGCCCTGTAGGGTAAAATATAGGCGTTTATGGATGGTTTATTTAATCTGCAATAACAGTTCCATCCTTATTACCACGGTTTAGTACTGGGTAAAATATGGGGACATAGTTTGCAGGAGCTTGAACCTGTGACCTTCTGACCCTGAACACACTGGCTGTGTGTACTGCTCCAAATTGTTGTCACAGAGGCAGATCATTCCCTGGGGCTACCATTAGTGTTCATTGGACAGACCTTGACTGTTGCACCACACGGCACCCACCCAAACAGGGCTTGGCTTTGGTCTGCTGTGGGCAGATGCCACTGCCCCCTCCACCACTAGCACCCCTCCGCCACCATGCTGACATGCCCTTACACCAGTGGTGCTGGTGGTGCGCAGTCTCAGGCCATCCAGTGTGCCGGTAGGCAGCTGCCTATGGTGAGGGTTCTCATGTAGGGGTGCCTACATGGACATGCATGTTTCCCCCGGCACCGTCTGGCAATGTTCTGTGTCCTTTGGGGTACCTGCTGGGTAATATCCCTGTGACACTGTGGGACACACACTCATTTCCCATGTTGGACCCTCGTCAGTTGCTGTCTTGCTGTTTTACAGTTTCAGTATTCCTATGAGCCACCTAGGCATCTGCCTAGTCTGCACTGTGCCCCAGCTGGACCACAGCATAACAAACCTGCCCAATATAAAGGAGAAAACCCTGCTCACCGCTATTTCAATGTGGGATCATTCACTTTCCAAGGGGACAGAGCAAAGCCCCTTCCAAACATGATATCTTCCTTTTCACGCTTTGTCAGTAGTGTTGCTTTATGTTTATCATTAGTAGCACTATTGGCCAGCTTGGTTATGGGGATTTGAAATGTGGTTCTGGTCATTTAATATTTTTATTTGTCTTTTTGGTTCGTGCACATGTAACACTACTATCACTTTTCTGGGTTTCCCTGGCTTTGCTGTACATTGCAGACTGAAATGGTTTCTCTCTCCTGCAAATGTGCCTCTAGCGCGAGGTTTTCACTGGCGCTAATTTTCAGAGCTTCATTTCACGGCGTTAGTGTGCATGGGGCCTCTCTCCACCCACTCTCTGCCCATTGACACCTCATCTCCGCCTCTGGGGAGCATTACTCTGCCCTCTGGGGGCCTTCCTCCACCCTCTGTGCACCTTAACACCACCGCAGACATTATCATACGATACGTGACATTCTTGCATGGTAAAGCGCCATTATCGCGCAATAACGTCACGTATCACGCGATAACATCGCAGCTGCGCCGTTAGCGCCGTTTAGTAAACATACCCCATTAATATTGTTAACAAACTTAGAACCTTATAGCCCATATCAAGGAGAAACTACAATCCAAATAGGAAAACTAAAAGGACCCGATCATAGGTTCTGAAAATTCTAAAGCTCAATATACATAGACAAGAGAATATAGAGATAATAAGCTACTCGATCTTATCTCTAAGAAAACCCTCCAACTATTCCACTTCTAAAAATACATAGCGATTACTTTGGAAGATTACATGACATTTGCATGGAAATTTAAGGTAAAACAATGCACTAAGGGCCACCACACATGGACGTAGCTACAAAAAAGCCCTACGGCGCACCTGTGTGGCCCTTGAAACATCAGGAAAAATTTGAATTAGTTGACCACAAAATGTTTCTGATTTTTTCTTAAAATAGGAACATAATACTCTATATCTACATGCATAACAAACATAACTAACAAGGTATCTCTCGAGGCAATCTCATCAGTAGAAGATTCTAGAAAACCTGAAATATCCAAGGTTGAAGAGGCTAACTGATCATGCTGTTCTATCTGATCATGCTGTACTATCCCCACCTGCCTGAAATCTCCGATCAACTTCCCCTTAGGCACATAATATACTTGAGAAACTAAAATATTTTCCACATCACTAAATAATAAAACCTCTTTAAGGTACTTCTGAAACAAAATTAGCGGAGACAAATAGTGTGTCCTAGGAAAATTCAAAAAACGTAGGCTCTTAGAGTGAAGAGAATTCTCCAAAAGTTCATCTTGATGATGAAGTAGATAAGAATCCTGAGATACCTTTCCTCTGTGTGCCTCATTTATTGTGTTTGATTCTTGTTTCTGGACTATGGCATGGCATGTGCTGTTATGTTTGTTTAACTTGCCTGCTATACTAAAGGTGATGTGCTGTTAAACTTGTCTGTAAAGTCACCCTGCGGCTGTGCACTCTGTTTATTCCTAAGAGGACCCTAAATCCTGAAAGCTGCCTATGCCCCGGCTGGGATCCTGACAGTTGTACGTTATTTAAAGTTTCTAAGGGAATAGGGATATTTAATATAATATAAAGCCCATTAGATTTATATGGTGTATTTTATGTCTCTTAATCAATGACTTGCAAGAGGACTGCAGTTAACATATTTATTATGTTTCGATTACTCCTCTCTTTATCTAAATCACTAAATAACTCTTATGAAAAATATCTCTCTTCTTTTTCTTTTATTGGGGAGTAGTCAATAAATCAAAAACCATGCCTAGGTAGGGGGAACTGGAGAGGGAGGGTGGGAGCAATCACACAGAGATTTAAACTCTAAGGGGCATGTTCACTAAGCTGTGTTAAAAGACTAGATAGGCCATGTAGTCTTTTTCTGCCTTCATGTTTCTATGTTTCCAACACCATGATAGTGTGGGAAAAGAGACCTGCTGTAGCAGCTAACGTGGGCCAAATGCAGACAGTGCAGTGATTTTCTGCGCTATCTGCAGACTGTGCATTAGCTGTGCGAGTGGGCCGAGTGAGCGTGCCTGCAACATGCGTTTACCGTGAGCATCGACTGCACATGGCAACCGCATGTTTTTGCAGATATAGTGGGTGCAGGTAACGCTACCTCAATGGGTGCCGTTAGCTGCAGCTGCACTGCATTCTCTGATTTATTCCATGCATTATCTGCCGCATAAATGCTGTGCATGCCCCCAAGAGAATGCATGACTGTTGTGGCTAAAACAGCGTTATCTGCAGTAACATGCTGGTTTAACTGCAAAAGCCTAGTGCAGGTTAGTAAACAGGCCCCTAAGGTATTTAAGTATACGAACATAGAGAAATTAAACAATTCAACCCACAATGTCTCCCTCCAATTTAGGCTTTAAATCACAATTTCCAGAACAAGACTCACAAGTCATATTCACTTAGCAGCAGAGGTGCAGTAACTTCTGTTCTCAGTAGTTCTCAGGATAAAGGTGACCAAAGTACTGCCTGAGTATATATCTGTGTTTTAAAGACAAGTTATTTCTTCCAAGAATCATATTGAAATTAGCTTGATAGAGACGCTGCTATTGTCCTTTTCTAATAATACTATTAACACCTATTCAAGTGAATATTACAGTTCTCTCTGCCTTCAAACAGTAATTCACTCAGCAAACATGCAGGAATTTAAACTCCAAGGTTTTTAAGTATACCAACACATTCAATTTAATTTAATTATATGCTTTATCAACTGCCTTTTCATTCAACAGAATTTACAAAGCAGAAAAAAGTACACAAATCATTATATAATTATAGAAAAAAATATACTATAAAATAATACATCTAACAATAATTAGAAATAATGCATATTATATGAAAGAAAAAACAAGGCTATTGAAATCAATCCATTCACTTTATCCTCACTGGCTGTACCCACCAAACGATGTTTTTAACTATTAACAAAAATGCACATATTTGCTTTCTTCTCTCAGTTATTGAAGCAACTTATTTCTAATTTCTGGAATAATCTGAGAGAAATGTCTATGCTGAACATTAATAACACAAAAAAGTTTAACTCTTGTGGGAGAATTACATGCCTGGAGGAGAAAATTTACATTACAGGAGAAAAACTGGACATAGAATATGTGATGGTCTATATGCTGACAACCACTACATCGAGTACTCTGAGACAACATCATAATAGGCCCAATATGCCATGCAAGCCAACTGTAACAGAGCCACTGGGAACTGGTGAAGAGAAATAAACATAACATGTTCCGCATTGGTGTAGCTTGCCTTATTACTTTGGGGGGGGGGGGGGAAGGGTAAGGAAGTCATGCTGACAATGGGGCAGGGGTACCAGATCACGATTAGTGCCTGCAACATTTGGGGTCGGGGGGCTACTGCCTCCCATGCCCCTCCCCAAACTACACCTATGCCCTTTAGGTGTGGTTGCCTCAGAAGGCTTTGGTCAATTTGCAGAGAATTAAAAATCTCATAAGTACAAGGTGGGGGAACATTTCACTACCTTGCATTTATGAGATTTTGAATTCTCTGCAACTTGCCCAAAGCTCTTTCAGGCAACTCCCCATATAGGGCATTGTAATAGTCCAAATGACATAATACAACTGAGTGCATAACCCTACAAAACTTCTGTGGGCCCAGGAAAGAAAGAAGGTACCGCATTGTCTGCAATGTGAAGCAGGTCTTCCTGACTCTGCTATAATCTGTGACTTGACTCAAAGTATAGAGGGGAATTTTAGTAGATCTGTCCAAATGCAATGTAGGATGACTAAGCCAAAATGTCTGAAAAAAATACAGGCACATCCAGGTGCAGACATGATTTCACAAAACCTGGTCATGGCGGATATGGACATCTTTGGAGGCATTTACTTAGATATCCCCAGAATGGTGGCACTGAACCCTGATGTCTAGGACAGCCTAATGACCAAAGGTCTGCAAAAAAATTTTTTTCGAGAGCTGTTTTGGTTATTCCACGTAATCTTTATGTTTTTTGGTGCACTGAATCCAAAAATGACCTCCATTTTGTCATAGGACATCACGTTTCCTGACAATTTAGGTAACTATGTTAAATAAGGCAATACCTCAAAATAAATGGGAATAGACTTATAAAATTAAAGTTTTATTACAATATTTTCATGAAAATCCTTTTTTGAACTGAAATGAGCTCACCTACACACACTAAACTCGATTCTTCTTCCTTGTGAGGCTCCTCTTGGTGCATTTATGCTTGTGAGTAGCATCTGGAATGTCTCTCTGAAGCATCCAACAGTAGTCTGCCATCATTGTAATGCTCCATTTTCCCTGGTATCTCCTTTCCATCTCTTTAATGTCTTGGTGGAATCGTTCACCTTGTTCCTCATTCACAGCTCCCAAATTTTCAGGAAAGTAGTCAAGGTGGGACTGGAGGAAATGCACTTTCAAACTCATCAGGCAACCTAAAGCTTGAAATGCTTTCAGCATTTGTCCGACAATCTTTTTGTAGTGAGGATCTTTGTTATTGCCTAAAAATTTCTGTACGACTTCTTTAAATGCAAGCCAGCCTTCTTTTTGAGGATCCGTCATGGTATTGACAAACTCTTGATGAACTTTAAGCCTTCTAATGTCTGGTCCGACGAACACACCTTCCTTCAATTTTGCTTCCGACAGGCCTGGAAACTTGGTGACCAAGTAGTTGAAGCATTCTCCGTCTCTTGAAAGTGATTTTACGTATTGCTTCATCAATCCCAATTTTATGTGGAGAGGTGGTAGAAGAACTTTATGGACAGGTACCAAAGTTTCTTGGAGGACATTTTTTTCACCGACTGTTAGCACCCTCGGCTACCAACTCTTCTTGGTCCAGTGATTTTGTCGGTCTCGACTGTCCCATAGACACAGAAAACAAGGATATTTGGTATACCCAACTTGTTGCCCAAGCAGCATGCACAAGACCTTCAAGTCCCCACACAATTGCCAACCATGGTCTTCATGTTTAAGTTTACGAAGAACCAATTCCAAGTTCTCGTAGGTTTCCTTCAAGTGTACGGAATGACCTACAAATATGGAAGGGTAAAAACCATTGTGGAGTAAAACTGCTTTGAGACTTCTTTTTGAAGAATCTATAAAAAGACACCATTGCTCTGAATCATATTGGATTTTAAATTGACCCATCAGACCTTTGACATTGATGCAATAAACCAACTTGTCTTCCTGGGCGAAGTAAGGAACAAACTCCTTTTCACGATGTCTGAACCATGAAGATGACACTCCTGGCAACAATAAATTCCTGCTTTTCAGCCTTGATCCAAGTAACTCAGCGGCATCTTTGGGAAGATTCAAGTCTCTTACCAAATCATTCATCTCCTCCTGAGAAAACAATTTTGGTCTTGTATCATCTTCAAAGTCAGAACTTGATTCGTCATCTGGTTCAGGTATGACTTCACCTTCATCGGAGCTAGGTATCTTTTTGAAGATAGCAGGAGGCTTGGGTACTGGTATATCTGTGCCATGGGGGATGGGACGAATTGCCGAGTGAAGATTGGGGTATGAAATGGAATGCTTCCATTTGGAATTAAACCCTTTCACATCGCATGAACAAAAGTAACAGTCGTCACTATGGTTCTTTTGCTCTCGACATACCATAGGAATCCCATAACGGAAAGATTTTTTCTTACCCTTGAACCAGTTTCGGAGGTCCTCAACACACCTTTTGCACACTTTATGAGGTACCCAGACTTTATCTTGATCTCCAATTTTTAGTCCAAAGTATGCAAAGTATACTTTATTCACAAAGTCTGTAATATTCTGCTGTTGCTTCAACACTGTATATTCACCACAGATGAAACAGAAACTATCTGGCAAATTAATATACTTTCGCGGAGCCATAACATAACGGTTGAAGAATGACGAGCTAACACGAATTGCAATGAAAAAGTGTGAACAGCTTAGAACCAAGAACCTGATGATGATTCGTGCACAAGTGTGGCATGCAGGAGAGAGCAGCTCTGTGTCTGTACACCAGACATCACAGTGCTGGCCACGCCCCCCTGCACTGACCGGAGCTGCTGCTGTCTGCCCTGTGTCTCCCTCCCACTGGATTCTTCAGGAAAGATTAACCCCTTCTACCATTAGAAGCATGGACTTAAAACTTGCTTAGCTTATGTATATATTGCTGACCATCAGATTTACAGTGCTATATTTTTTTTACATAACTCGGACAACCCCTTTAAGGATTTTTGGCATTTTATAATTTAAATGCACTTATGTGAATTAATTAATAGTAATTTGAATTAATTAATAGTAATTTGAAAAAAATTGATAAATTTGAAGACAATTTTGCATGTTGTGGCAAATCATGACGTCTAGGAGTTTTTTCAATATTTTATTTGTTTTCAGCATACCAAAATACATGGAAATTAGATGAAAATAATCAAGCAGCTTTTTAGTCTCAGACCAGTGTGATTAAAGTAGTTAGCTAGGAGCAGGGCAGCCATGCTTCAAATCCTGCTGTTGCTGTTGCTGTCGTTGACATTGTTCCAAGTACTGGAGATGAGTGAGTTCATTCTTCACTATACCTTCTGGATGTTTTTCAGCTAAAATGAGCACTTCTCAGATGCTGTTCGTGCCTTGGAGCAGGATTAGGGTTAGACATGATGCTGGACATCCATGACGTTTCTATGACCAGGCAAAGCCCTCTGGTTCCTGCGAATGCCCTAACCACTCCTCCAGTTCCTGGGCATGCTCTGACCATGCCACCTCCATTCAGTTTTGGACATCCCTAGAGAAAATGGTTCTGGAGATGTCTCTGTGCTTTGGGTTTTTTTAAGCCTGTTTTCGGATATCCAAAGTATGAATAAGGCCTCTAAAATTATCCCCTTAGAGTCTAACAAGACATCCTAACTTTTAACATCCTCTTGTACTCAAATTAAAACCCCATTACACAATAGTAGCATAAGGTCCAAGGGTTGGGAAATGCACAAACCGAGAGGGTTTTTCACTTCTCCACATCTAACAAAACACCATTAATTAACAACCACCTTTCTTTATGAGGAAAACAATTTCTAATTTTCTTTATTAGTTTACAAGGAGCATAAAACAATATCATCATCATATAAATATGGGATAAACCTATATTCCTGAATAATAGCTGCCAATAGTTGATGTGTATATATTGTGAGACTATACCCTCCTTAGGCGCCCGCCTAGAAATGGGGTATAGCTCTGTTTCTTAAAATAATACTCTGTAGTGCTTACTTTACCTCTACCACCCAGAGTCAGATACTGCGCTCTGGTTATAGGAGGAAGCTGTTCTGGGGGGATCTTTAAAACCTCCCCGAGATACTTCCTCACCATCTCCACAGCAGATATTATTGGAGATCGAGGGAAATTTAGGAACCGAAGATTACATCTTCGGACCTGATTTTCCAGGTATTCCATCTTCCTACTGGAGACATCCCTATCCTTAACCTGAGCGGTAACCAACTCCCTCACCTCCCCCAAGTCCTTCTCCAATGCGGTGATTCTCCCAACTTGCTCCTCAGAAGACCTGGAAACAGTCTCACAAGTAGAATTCACCACCTTCAATTCAGACTCAAAAAAACCATACATTTTAATCAAGGAGAGGTTCAAAGTAGCGATGCCTTCCCACAGCGTTTCCAAGTATAAGCCGCGGGTCTCACCAAGACTGGAATCCCAGTCGGAGCCTCCCTCTGAACCGAATCGGCCTCTAACACAACCTCCGATATCATTCCTCCTTCCTTTCGCCGATTCAGACGTCCAGGACAAGAAATAACGTCAGCCTTTGCTCCTCCAATGCCCTCAGCAAGGGGAGAGCTCGTCATCAAACCCCTCGGCAGGGCAGCGCCGGCTGAACTGAGGCTTCCGGGTCGCGGAGGAGGGGTACGCTCATCCGGAGAGAGCCATACTCCTGACACGCTCTGGGGCGAAGCACTATCCACTGCCGCTCCAGCACCGCTCATGAAGCCACAATCACCAAGTGTCTGCTGGCTTCCAGGATTCAGCAAGCTCCCTCCAGGAGGATCAGTCGCTTGCTTCCGCTTTCTCCGCCCCATTACCAACAGGGACTCCTCGAAGAACCGCAGATCAGTGAAAGCGTCTCACGAGTCGGCGCTTCAATCCGCCATATTGGATTACTTCCCCTTTTTTTTTTTTTTTGGACTTCTCCTAATACCTCTCCTGGGGTGGGAGATCTCTCTATGTTCCTTGAGAGTTCCTTGGAGGTAGTAACCGATAGAACTACTCTCCTTGTGACTTTAGCCCTGGAGTCAGATAAAATGTATATCCTCAGAATGTATTTCAGGAGTGCTAGTGAGGTTTTTTTTGGTTCTAAGGTATGGGTATTTCCTGATTTAGCTCGTGTTTCTCAGTTGAGAAGGAAGGCTTTCTTGGCTCTCCGCCCTAGAGTGGTGGCCTTGGGAGCTACCTTCCAGCTCAAATTTCCGGTCAAATGTTATGTGAATTTCAAACAAAAGCTGTATCTGTTTTTTGAGCCTAAACAACTGCTGGCCTTTCTGGAAGTAAGAGAGGAGAGTGTGGTTGAAGTCTTGTTACCTTCCCATGTGGCTGACGCTTAAGTCTCCTATCCGCTTATTGTAATTGATATATAATGATAGTTAGGCTTGTATTTTATGCTAGCCTTTCTATTTGGGTTTTTGTTTGCCTGGTACTTCCCCCCCCCCTTCCCTTCCTTTTTTACCTTATATTTTTGGTCTAATGTTAATGGAATATGTTGGGGGATTTATAAGATATTTCTTTTTGTATTATTATGTATTTTCCATGTTGTTTCTTTCATTCATGTATATTTTGCTTGGATGAATAAGTGATAATAATAAATATTGAAAATTAAAAAAAAATAATACTCTGTAGTCGTGTGTCCAAGTATAATTAAAGCTGGGCTTTATTCCCCTTCCCTTGAGGATTGCCTTCCGGATACAGCAGATAATGGTAACAAAAATAAACTGTTGCTTCAAAGAAAAATAAAAGCTTTTCAAACGATAACAATGCTTCTTCTTGCTTTTTAACATAGAGAGTCTATCTCATCAGAAATACATAGAGCACAATCCATGGGTTCTGGAATAATCTCTGGGTTTGAACTTTCCCACTGCATCAAATCAGGACCTGGTCCTGTAAACGGGCACCATGCTTCCATATTACTGGTTTCACAACCTTGCCCTTGGGAGACCTCAGTTTCTATGAGAGGAGACTGTTCTGTGCAGACATGGACATAAGGAGCTGTGCTTGGGGCCTCTTTCCAGTACCCACTCCAATAAGGGTTTTCTGGCCCACTGTAAGCTTGACTCTCTATAAAAGAACCCACTTCCTTCCCTCTGGATAAAACAGGGTACTTATCTTTCTTCCTGGTGGAAAGCGTTTCCAGCCCTTCCTCTGTTAACCAGGATTTCTTCTCTGGAGTGTAAGCTGCCTTTCTCTGGGAGTTCCAAGCATTAGCTGGGCTGTAATCACCTCCTGGCTTCAGTGAGCCTTCCTGAGTGTGACGTTTGCTCTCTACCTGCTTGGTTGCCTTCCCCGGTACGAGGACCCCTTTGGCTTGGAAGTCTCTTGCACTGCTTTTCCCTGGTTCAACAGCTTGCTTCCACTCTGTCCTCTCTCTCCGTGACAGCGTATCTCTCTGTGTCTGCTTCTGAATCTGACTCCCTTCCTGAGTCTCTGTCTCCTTCTCTCTCTGCTCCTCTCTCTGTCTTCTCTGTGGGATTTCCCACTTGGTTTTATCTCCCTGCTTGTTGTACGTTGTACGTGATTCTTTCCTCAGGTGAGCATGATTATGACTTTGAGTTTCTACTGCGTCACCAATGCTATGAGGAAAGTTTGTTTCTCCATTCCTTGCTTCCCTGCAATCTGAATGTCTTAACTGCTCATGTGGCTGTGAGGTAAGCTCTTCTTTTCCTTTTCCTTTTATTATCCCAGGCTCAGTGCTGTCTACCTCATGACATATCCCCCCCTTAAGCTATTTCGGGCTGAGGGACACATGTCCTCACAGCACGGAATACGTGATAATGCATCTGCATTGAGGTGGAGCTTGCCTGCCCTGTGTTTTACAGTAAAATTGAACGCCTGCAAAGCTAAGTGCCAGTGGGTGAGCCGCGGATTATGATTCTGCATGGTACCAAGCCACTTCAGATGCGCATGATCAGTTACCAGTATAAAGTGGCGACCGGTGAGATAAAACCTAAGGGCCTCTACCGCCCACGCCAGGCATTCCTTTTCCACTGTTGAATAATTGGTTTCTGCCCTTGACAGTTTTCTGCTCAAATACAGGATGGGGTGTTCTGCCCCCTCAAATTCTTGAGATAGGACTGCCCCTAGACCAGACTCCAAGGCATCCGTTTGGAGGATGAAAGGCCTTTGGAAGTCTACACCATACAGAACCGGGGCTTGACATAACTTCCATTTTAATAGGAGGAATGCTCTCTCCGCCTCAGGTGTCCAGACTACCTTATTTGGGGCATTTTTCCTCAACATATTAGTTAAGACCGCACTTTCGTCTGCAAATCGTAGTATGAACCCGAGGTAATAACCAATTAGACCGAGGAAACTCCGAAGGTGCTTCTTAGTTATCGGCTGTGGGAACTTTTGCACACTCTCCACCTTGCTGATTAATGGTCGAACCACACCTTTCCTGACCATGTGCCCTAAACATTTTACCTCTGCCCCAGTGAATAAACACTTCGCCGGATTTAGGGTTAAACCGGCCTGCCATAGGGCTTTCAACACGGCCTCTACCCTAGGCAGATGTTGTGCCCAATTTTCACTGTGTATAACGATGTCGTCCATATACGCCACCGCATAGTGTTGATGGGGACGTAAAACTTGGTCAACTAAGCGTTGACACGTTGCCGCTGCCCCATGTAATCCGAACGGCATTCTCTGGAATTGGAATAAACTGAGAGGAGTACTGAAGGCTGCTTTTGGTCTAGAAGCATGGGTGAGTGGTATCTGCCAATATCCTTTTGTAAGGTCAAGGGTGGTCAGATACCGTGCCTGCCCTAGCCGGTCCAGCAACTCCTCAATCCTCGGCATGGGGTATGCGTCAAAAAGGGAGATGGCGTTAACTCATCTAAAGTCAATACAGAAGCGTAGGCTTCCGTCCGGCTTTGGCACCAAGACCACCGGGCTGCACCACGGACTTTTAGATTCCTCAATTACTCCCATTTTTAGCATATCCCGTACTTGCTCTATTACCTCCCTCTTACGGGCCTCCGGCAGGCGATAAGACCTTTGCCGCACTATTTCCCCGGGAGGGGTATGAATCTCATGGGCCACCAACCCTGTTTCTCCCGGCAATGGAGTGAGGACGTCTCTAAAACCGGCTAGCAATTGTGTTAACTGGTTTTGCTGCTGTTGTGATAATTCCTCTCCCATTTTTGGAGCTGGGTTTTCCTTACAATCCCTGACCTGGGGTCCTAAATCCTCCTCTAACTTCTCTTCCGCTAGGGCGGTCATGCCTTTAACCTCTTTTTGCCCCGTGGAACCAAAACCGCCCCCTCCGCGGTTGGTGGTAGTCAAGAATGGCATCTCCTTTAACTCGGGGAACCCAACCCGCTCACATATGAGTTGGGACACTCTGTCACCTATTTTAACCCTAAAATCTTGCTCGCCAAAATTAAAGAGTAAAATTTGAACGATCCCCCTGTAATCGGGGTCAATAACCCCCGCCCCAACATCCTTAAAATGTTTTGCCGCTAGACCAGACCGGGGTGCTATTCGACCATAGCAGCCTGCTGGCAGCTGGATCTGTAACCCTGTGCTTACTAAGGCTTTCCCTTTTTTGGGCACCACCTCATCCACGGCACTGAAAAGTTTGTATCCCGCAGCAGTGGCACTGGCTCTTTGTGGGCTCTGGGCGTTTGGGGCAGCTTTACAGTATTTTAAAACAAAACCCTCTTTTTTTGCTACTCCTATGTTCTCTGGGACTTCCTTACCAGACTCCTTCCTTTTTGGCTTAGCAAATAACGGTTCAGGAATTAAGGTCACCAAGGCTTCTCCAACCCCCTTGTCCTCTGGTTGCTTTTGGGGAACTGACCCGGTCAGTTTATTTTCCTCAGGGGGTTCGACCTGGCCCCTCACCCATTGGTTGCAGGGTTCACTAGGTATCCTATCCTCCTCACCCTGTAGGCCTTCGCCCAGCCCTTCATCAAATAGCGGCCAGTCTCTGCCTAACACTATGTCAAAGGGAAGACATGGAACTAAGGTGACTAGAACTTTTTCCCGGGTTCCCAACCCTTTTATTGTTAAACTGTAAAGAGGGTAAGTGGTAGCCGCTCCATGTATACATTTTATTTTGGCCAGGCCTTCCGTTTGATTCGGGGTGGATTGGTCACTGGCCTGTAGGCGATGCCAGAATTTTTCCGACACCATAGTCTGGTCCGCCCCTGAATCAAGTAGGGCCTCGGCCAACACGCCCTGTACTTCTACATCAAGGCGAAACCCTTCCTGTCTATATTTTCCCTTCTCACTCATCAGTGCTGTGCGTGACATGCATTCAACTCTCTTGTGTCCCCTCCTCCCACATTTAAAACATTTAATGCGAGGGTCATTCCCCATACCTTTAACTATACATTTCTTTGTATCTGGTATACATGATATAGGGTCTTTCATTACTCTGCTAAAATTGGCCACCCCATACGAGTCGCTAGCTCCTCCGTGTGGTTTATGGGCTATCCGAGCCTCCATGAACCTTTTGGTGAGGTGAGCTGCCTCGTCTGAAGTCTGGCAATTTTGGAGAGTGAGGAATGCTCTTACTTCAGCTGGTACAGCCTCAGAGAATTGCTCCAACACGAGCATATCAAGAATACTCTCAATTGTTCTCCCTTCCGGAGTAAGCCACTTCCACACCAGGCTACGTATCCGTTGGCCTAGTGCCTTAGGAGTTTCACCTGGCTGGACTTTTGTCACCCTTAACATCCGGCGATACACCATAGGCGACGGGCCTAGCCTGTCTCATATGGCAGCTTTTACTTCCATGTAATCAGTTGCCTGGGCGGCGGGCATAGCTTTATAAGCCGCCAAGGCTTCTCCCGTCAGGGAGGTGGCTAACCTGACCGCCCACTGTTTCTCGGGCCAACCTGCACCTCGAGCTACCCGCTCAAAGGCCTCAAGAAAGTCATCTATATTGTCATTGCCTGACCATTGTCCAAAAGATAAGATCCCACAAGTTTATGGGCCTACCCCACAGTAGTGTCCTTCAGGCATCTTGTCTGTCAGCCGCTCCGTCAGCAAAGCCTGTACCAAGTCTGTTAGCGGCTTCTGCTGCGCTTGCATGGCTGCTAAAGCTTGCTCCTGACACTGCTGGGCCAGCTCTCTTTGTTTTTCGAATTGGAGCCCAATCCAACGCAGCGTGTCTTGTGGAGTCTCCATGTTGGCAGCCTGCAACAGTAAAGAAAAAACACACTAAGTGCGGCACCTTTTTTTTTTTCTAAATGCAGTTAAGCTGGGGTTTTTCAGTCCCCCTTATTTCTCCTTACAGAATCCCACCCTGGCTGTACCCAGATACCTTTACCTGAGTCAGGTGGTGATTCTGGCTTTGAGAAAGTTCTTTTGCCTTTCCAGACCCTGGAGTCCTCTGGATGTGGTCCACCGCAATCCCGGTCCTGTTCTCCGGCGCTGGTGACTCCACTGTGCTCCCACGGTATCCTTCTTTCAAGGAATCCAAAGAACTATACCATTTGTGAGACTATACCCTCCTTAACTGCTCATGTGGCTGTGAGGTAAGCTCTTCTTTTCCTTTTCCTTTTATTATCCCAGGCTCAGTGCTGTCTACCTCATGACAATATATATATATGAAAGAATGGGAGACAAAGAGGAACTTGTGAATTCAGGATCTTATGATTCATTGATTGGAGTCTCACATCTCGGATTCAGATCACTATCTACTGAAATGCTACATAAGGCACTGTATCAAAGGCTGAGAACAGACTGAGTAAAATTAAAACATCCAACTTACTCCTATCCTTAAAGAACCTCTAAAACAGTCTCAATAGTAAAGCCTTAGCAGAATTCTGATTGAGCATAATCAAGTCATCCCTCAGGCTCCAGATAATCCTGTAGTCGATATGTAACACGGGGTTCTAATACCTTAGCTACTATCCGGGCTTTTGAGACTGGATGATAATATCCTAAGACATTCAGGTCAAGACTGTAATTTTTTAACAAAGGTCTGACCTGAACCTGTCTCAATGTCTGAAGCATAAGACCCATGACAAATGAAAAAAACAAACAAACCCATAATCCTTCCCTCCCCCACACCAATGAAGCAGGAGCTGTCTAAACAGCTAAGGCAGACATGGATTAAATATATCTAAACCATATCTAAACCACACAAAGAACTTAAGCAACAGAAGGTCATAGTCTATCGAGAAAACTTTTAACAGTACCAGTACAAGGAGAGACCGTACCTCAGGCCTCAACCAAATGACTCCCATCAATATTATAGACTTTAATGAAGGGGAATTATCTGAAAAGGCCCATAAATTCTAATCAAGTTAGTTACTAAATAACATCAATTTTCTTACCTAAAAACACTGCAAAAACTTGTCAGACAAGGAAATATGTTTTCTTTGAAAAACTTGATGTGACCGCACCTTGAATATTGTGTGCAATTCTGCTTACCGTATCTTAAAAAGATACAGCGGAATTAGAAAAAGGTACAGAGAAGAGCCGCCAAAATGGTAAAGGGGATGGAAGGATACACACACATGAGGAGAGACATAAAAAGTTAGGGCTTTTCAACCTGGAAAAGAGATGGCTGGAAAAGGTTTGGACAAGTTCCTGGAGGAAAGGTCCATAAACCATCATTAAAGGGGACTAGGGAAATGCACTGCTTGCCCCAATAAAAGCATTATGGAGCCTGTGTGTCTTTTTGGGAAACTGCTAGGTACTTGTGACCTAGATTGGCCACTGTTGGAAATAGGATATTGGGCTTGATGGACCTTGGTCTGATACAGCTTGCCATTTCTTATCTTCTCATGTTCTTATCCATAAGATCCTGAGCAACAAAGAATTACTGTATTCCTTAGCTGAATTGTTTGAGGACAAAATCCCGCTTCTGAAATAATCCCACTTCAACTCATGTGTCTGCTGCCAATAATAAACAATTATCCTCCTCCAAAAGATGTTGGTCTCAATAAGATCCAGTGTGTGCCAGCCTTTTCCAACCTCTGTAAAATGTCACTTCAACAACTGAAGCTCCTGAGAAAAGGGGAAATGCCACCCTTCTTCCCAATTCTTGCCTTATCAGTCCCTTTGTTCACCACCTCTGTGACAACACAAAACCAAATCACAAACAGCAATCAACACAAACATCATAATCATTAATTTCAGCTGGCATTAATTAATCTATCTCATCCCAAAATGAATACCAGCAGGTGCCAACACAGCGTGCCCCAATGCTAAGTGGGGCATTCCAGGGGTGGCACCCAGCAATAGCTGGGCAGAAGGGGAAACATCCAATTTTTATCAAGCTTTTGGGGCTGGGTAGCCAGTAGGTTCTTTCCATTTGCGCTACAGGTTGATTGGTATGTTTTATGTTTTGTTTAGTAATGCTTGTTTTAAAAATTATTTCTTATGTTTTCATGCAAATTGCTGAGGAATATTTTGTCTGATATTCAGCGCTGGTGGTTAGTATGTGGGTGCTGAACATTAAGGACAAATATTCAGTACCGGGGTCATATCTGTCGCCAGCATTAAATATCCAGGGTCGACACATAACCTGATCGCTAACCGGGCCGCGGTGATATTCAACCGCTGCCCAATTCCCTGGCCTATCTTTTGCCATGTATCTCTAACTGGGCAGCTGCCCAATATCACCACTGACTAAATAGCAATTGAATCTATCTCCGTTCTGCCATAGAGTACCCCTGTTACACCTCAATGCTAAGTGTTAAGCATCAAGGCATGCAGAGCCAGCAGCCTCAGATATTCAGCGGCCCTAACCATGCCAGTGCCACTGAATATCTCACTTAGGGGTATTTGCATGGTTTACAGGTTTGTAAACCATGTAAATGCCTTTGAAGATTGGTCCCATTGTGATTTGGCAGTATATAAATATTTTAAATAAATTAAATGAATTATATCTTGGGGCAGAGTTCAGACAAGATATGCTCTCTCCCACCATGAAGCCATGTTTCAAATATGCATATCATATATTAATAATGTTCCAGGATTAACTCCCTAAGTAACAAAGATTTAGAGATCACAGAATGAACATTACTATATGCACAGTGCAATTAATTCCTTGTACTATCACCCCTATCATAATCACATTAGAGGCACACACGTTTGATTAAAACAAACTGTGTTTATGCAAGCTTCATTACCCAAAAAGCATCTGGAAAACTCAGTACTCTGAGAGTAACAAAATATGCAGTTAATAATACCCCATCAAATAACAGAGTCAATTGAGAAAGTCATTCCCCTGAAAAACCAAGCTAAGTTTAATTAGAGAGAGAACCACTCACAGTCTGGCTGGAACTTCAGAATTATTCTGAAACAGTCCTGCAATCTACTTCCAGTCATACTGCCAAGAAAACCCAGGAGCTGCTGGGTCACCAGGAGTCAGCATAGAAGCCTTAGTGGGGGTAAATTCAAGTTGATCAATGCAGCTAGCAGACCAGTTAACCCAAACTAAAGTTAGGTTGAAAAAAAGCAGGCCTAACTTTAGCCAGTTTAGCTATCCAGCCAATGGCTGAATATCTCCACTGACCAGATAGCTAACTTGCTATCCGTGTGTACCAGATATTCAGTACCGCTTGCTAGATATGGCTCCGGCACTGAATGCCCAATTTTAGGTTAAAGTGGTGATGGCCAGCTGTATTAATTGCTCTGGCTGACACCACTGAATATCCCCCCACTCAAGGTTTCATCTGAAAGTTAATTTAGAAGTTTAAAATGTATGGGGTCAAATTTCAAAACCCCTTTTCTGGAAAACCACAGAAGTTATCTGGATAAGGGTTGTGAGATATCCAGATAGCACTGCTGAATACCTTCACAGACCACATATGCACTGTCCACTTAGTGCAGAAGCAGTCCGTAGGCAGAGCGGGGATGGTATGACCATTATCCAGATAATCGTAGCACTTGTTCAGATAGAGGCATTTTTCAGCTGGATAGCTTGGGCCACAGAAAAAGTTGGCCTAAGTTGCTGTCTGGATAACACAGTGACAGAATTCAAAATGGCATGGGGCAGACATAGTGGATCCCTTTACAGCAACAGGATAAAATCAAAATAAACGTAACTATCTCTTATATCTCATCAAATAGGGGTGGCCTACATGGAGCGATGGGTACACCCCTAAAGAAAGGCATGGGGAGGGGTGACCTGCATGGAGCGGCAGGCACACCTACTCTTGCCGCCTTGCTGGGCAGACTAGATGGACCATGCTGGCCTTTATCTGCCATCATATACCATGTTACTATGTTACTATGAATATCTAGAGGATATTTGAACACCATGGACAGGGTGTTCAAATACATGACCTTTTGAAAATTGACCCCTATGCTTATAAATTTAGACTCACAGTTCATTTGCCTATAGTTATAAGCTTAGTGCTGAAATTTGGTATTAAGCCCCTAACTTTTTTCCACCATCTTAAATCTGCCCTGACACCCACTTTTTATATTCCTAAATTTGGAAGTTTAGGGCCCAATTTTCAAAAAAGGCCATATTCGGATGACATGGAACATAAATATTGGCAGGATATTCAGCCACAGTTTCTGCCGCTGAATATCGTTGTTGGGTACCGCTATCCAGATAGTTGCCAACTGTATCCAGATAACGGTGATTTTCAGCTGGCACTTTTCTGGCTTGCAGCTTAGAATATCTTTACACATGGTCTAAGTTATCTGGATAAGTGCTGAATGAAAATCATCACTGTCTGGATAAAGTTGGCACTTATCCTGATAATGTTGACACCGACCTCTGCACAAATTGGATAGTGTTGGGCTGTCTGCCTTCAAGTTCAAAGAGGAGGGAAAGCAGAAAAATATTTTTTGATGCCACTGCACTGCAGATGTATTAGATCCCTACCTTCCCAGCCCAGCTACCACCCACCCCAGTGTTGAATCTTGCTATATACACTAGATCCCCCACTTAAGGGCTAGATTAGATAGTTTATTTTTGGATAGGAAAATTAGGGAGTAAAGGAAATAGGCCAAATTTAGATTCTCTGGAAATAAAACAATATAGCATATTCCCGGAGTAGTAATAAAATCCTTACAGTAATTCTACAAAAGGAAAGACACTATGGGCCCATTCTGAAAAGCTGGTTGTGGGGCTGCATATCCTAGTAGGACGTGCAGCCCCACAAGCTATCAGGGCCTGATTCTCCCACCGGCTCACCCTATATGTCCTGTACATGATGGAAAAAGCTGGCGGGTGGCAGGAGTCGGTGGGGTTGGGGTGGAGCTGGGGCGGGCCAGCCTGGCAGCACATACAAGGCCGATTCAGGTCATGGCCCTGTACATGTTGCTGAGCCCATGGGGACACTATGCTTATTCCACCTCAAAGATGGAATAAGCAGCACTTTTGGCATGATTGTGGGCCATGTATAGGGGGGGGGGGTCCATGCTGCCCAATGCAGGCCAGCCTTGGGTCAGGTGGCAGGGAAAAGGGAGGCCAGGAATGCAGAAGTCAGGGGTGCCTACTGGGAAGATGTCCTCACAGGCGGCAAGGGCACGCTGAGCCGTCCTCAGGCCCAATTCTGGCTACCGCGGGAACGTTTTGTTCCCGCAGTCCAGAATCGGGTCCAAACGGGCCCGTCCTGCTTGGGCCATCCAGATGGAATGGAAGTACCCCTACCGGAATTGGGCTCCACACTGCATACCCCAGAAAAATAAACATATTTTGTAGTCTGAAGAGATAAGATAAACTACTGTAAGTATAAGAAAAGCTATGAGCTTTGCAGTTTTCTGGGTCATGCTGCATTTTAGTAAGTGGAATAGATGTTTCAGCCATCATGTTTGTTCAATGTAAACTGCACTGATGCAGAATAGCGCGGTATATAAGAGAATGTAAATAAATAAATAAATAAATAAATAAAATCATGCTGTGGCTTTCTTCAGGATGAAGTAGTTATGCATCGGATGTCTGTTCTTGTAGAAAGTGGTTCTCAAACCAGATTGGTAGGTTAGAAGTGGGAAGTTTGAATTTTGGTAATAAAGTTTATTAAAGAAGAGATATTTGAATTTGATTTTGGAGGGAAAGTTCATTGGAAAAAGGCAGGAAATTTAAAATTTGAATTTTGGCTAGAAAATGAGTTGGGAAAAGTTGTAGGAATCCTGAAGGCTGGGCATTTTGAATTTTAGGTGGAAGATTATAGTGATAATCTCAGATTCTTCTGCCAGTTGATATTCACAATATTGCTATGAAAGGCAAAGTACTAGCAGTGGGAGATTTCAATTTTCTGGATATTTACTGGGAAATCCCTGCTGTGATATCATATAGAAGTAGGGGGATCCTGGATTCTCTATAGGTAACTAGAAACTGAACCCATTCAGGAAAGGCAAAACTGGAGTTAGTGCTTACAAATGAAGAGAGTGTTTATGGTATTGTAATGGGAGATTAATTGGCACACAATGATCACCAGATAATGAGCTTTTAGTATTAGAACATGTGAATATGATTCATTCAAAAACAAGGATCCTAGATTTCAGGAAAAATAACTTTATAAGGATGGGGGAATACCTGGAGAAGTCATTAGCTGGGTGAGAACATTTGGTAAAAGTAGAATAGTTGGCAAAATTGAAAGGAAATAATTTAAGGGCAACAAACCTTTTTGTTAGGAAAGTAAACCAAAGTAAGAGGAAAAGGAGACCCCCTATGGGTTTTAAAACAAGTAGCTGAAAAGATAAGGAAAACAGAGTCTAGCCTTCATAAACTACAAGCGATCACAAAAATGAAAAAATAAATATCTGGAAGAAGCCAAGGGAAGCTAGTAAAGTAGTCAGGAATGAAAAGTTGCTAATGGAATTAAAAATACTCAGTACATATGATGATAAAATCATTTTTAGATCTGTTGGTAACAGGCAGAAGTGCAAATATTGTATTGTTAGACTCAAAGTGAATGTGAGGAATATGTAGAAGCTGATGAGGTAGAGCAGAATTGTTTAACAAATATTTCTCTTCTGTGTTGGAAATGGGACTTAAGACACTCAAAATAAATAGGAATAAAAGTGAGGTATAACTCAAACTATTTTCAGAAGACTGTTTTCATTAGGAGCTAGCTGCGCTAAAAATGGACAGAGGGATGAGGCCAGACAGGGTGCCAAAACCTTGAACCATCTCTATGGCCAGCTCCACTGGCTGACCTCTTCAATGCTTCTTTAAAGTCAGAAGTGATCCCAGAGGACTGTAGATAGGTGAATGGGGTCCCTATCCACAAAAGCAGGAGTAAGGAAGAAGTTGGGAACTACATGGACAGCAAATGAATAGAAATATTGCTGAAGCAGTGGAAGTTGCAGCTGATGTCATAGCGTTACTAGATATAGATCTTTTCAGACACATCTGAATGATTTCTTTGATTGGATGACCAGAGAATTGGATGGGGGAGAATGCTAGATGTGGTATACAAAGCTTTAAGATTGTCAAGTATTTGTTTGTCAGCTAAGATTTAATGCTAAAAGGGAGAATTTTAGAAGATCTGTCCAAGTGCAATCTGAGATGTCTAAGTCAGAACGTCTGAAAAATTGCAGGCATGTCCAGGTGTCAACGTGATTTTACAAACCTGGACATGCCCAATAGGGACATCTGCAGGGGCATCTAGTTAGACATCCCCAGAACCATGTTTCAGAACTTGGACATCTAGGAGAGCAGAATGTTAGAGTAGTGGGTTAGGAACAGGGCAGCCAGTGTTCATATCCTGCTGCTGCTATAGTTGAACTTGTACTGGGGATGATAGAGTCCTTTCCTCTCTACACACTATGGATGTTTTTGAGCCTAAACAAGCACTTTTCAGATGCATGTTCATTGCTATGCATGCCTCAGAGCTGGTTTAAAGTTAGACGTGATGCCAGACATCCATGATGCTTCTGTAATCAGGTGGAGACATCCTGGTCCATGGAAACACCCTAACCTTGCCTCCATAGTCCCGGGAATGCCCCAGCCACACCTCTGTTCAAAATCAGATGTCCCCAGAGCTTGCCTCTAAAATGGCTCTGGAGATGTCTCTGTGCTTTGGGCATTTATATGCCCACTTTCAGATCTCCAAAGCACAAATAGAACTTCTAAAATTTCACCCCAAATATGCAAGGTCATGCATTTGGGCTGCAAAAACCCAAGGGAGTGGTACAATATAAGGAGTGAAGTACTTCAATGCATGAAAGAAGAATGGCACCTTGGGGGTTATTGCACTGGATGATCTTAAAGTGGCCAAACAAGTAGAATAGAAGTTGGCAAAAGCCAGAAAGTAGCTTTGATGCATAGGGAGAGGATTGGGCAGCAGGAAAAAGGAGGTGATAGTGACTTTGTATAAGTCTCTAGTAAGATCTCATTTGGAGTACTGTATACAGTTCTGGAGCCGAATCTTCAAAAGGATATAGACAGGATGGAGCTGTTCCAGAATGTTGCTACTGAAATGATCAGTGGTCTTCGCTATAAGGCATATAGGGATGGGCTTAAAGATCTCAATATATATACTTTGGAGGAAAGGCAGGAGAGGAATGACATGATAGACTTTAAATACCTCCATGGTTTAAATGCACAATAGGTGACGCTTTTCCAGTTGAAAGGAAGCTCAGGAGATGCAGATGAAAAGGGATAGGAGTAATCTGAGAAAATATTTTTTTTTATGGAAAGGATGACTGATGCATGGGATAGCCTTCTAGCAGAGGTAGTAGAGATATATCTGAATTAAAAAAAAAACATGGGACAAATACAGAAAATCTCTGTGGGAGAGGAAGGGATTGTAGAAATAACTAATTCTTATGGATGGACAGAGTGGTAGACTGTATGGTCTTGACCCTGCGTCATGTTCTACAGGGTGGCCCAAAAAAAGTGAGAACATCTCGTAGCATATAAGTTATTTAAAAATTCAAAAAGACAGATGTAAACAATTGACAATTTAAAAAAAAGATGGCGACCAGAAATTGTCGAAATAAAGACGTTATATAGCTAAAAAAGGTAAATAAGTCAACTATTTAAGCTTTTAATTTGCAAGATGTTCTCACTTTTTTTGAGCCACCCTGTATGTTTTTATGTGTAGAGTGATTTCAATTGTTCCTTCTTGCAAAGAGAGCAGGAATGAATTTTGAAACCAAGCACCGTAGCACCAGATAGTCTCAACAAAGAGCCTGACTGGAAGATGTGTTAGTTTGACATGAATATAGTTCATATAATATTCATTTTTGGTTAGGTCATGATTTGAATATGAATGTCCCATCCTGATATTCTATGGACCATAAAAAATCATCCACCAATCACAAGATCCAGATTATTTTAGCTTTTAAAAAAATAATAAGAGAAACAGATAATAACATATTATATGATGACAGATAAAGACCAGTATAGTCCATCTAGTCTACCCAGTAAGATGTCTAGAGTGGTTGTACCTGCTACTCAGTGCAGATCACCCCCCTCCATGCCTTTGTTTAGGGTTGTACCCACTGTACTGTGTTTTCAAGAAAATCATAAAAGCATGTCATCCCTTTATCTTCAGATATGCTGTTAAATGCCAATCATTCACTTATATTTTATTATAATGCCATCGTTTACTTACTCTGAAGAAGGAAGTATTATTTTCCAAAACTTGCCAATTTATTCACATAAAAAGGTATTTGTTTTGGTTTTGTTATGTTTATTTGGCTTGGTTTTAGTATATTTTCATGTATTGAAGTAGACTAACATTGCAACCACATCACTACTGCTTTTGAAAAAAGAATTGAAAGTGTGAATATAAATCCTTTTGAGCAGGTTTAAAAACTAATTTGTTCTCTTTAGCCTTCGGCAGCTATTGGCTCCTAGGTCTCTTCACCAATTGAAACAGTCTGCTTTTTTAAGTATGTCGGACTAGGTTTCTTTCTATGTGATTTTATCTATGTTTCTTTCCTGTCAAACAATAACATTCATTTTATTTTTCTTTGCTTAATTGTGTGGTTCCTTAAATTGCTTTTAAACTGTACACCACTTCAAATTTTACAAAAGAGGAAGTATATAAAGTACATATTATACTGTAAACTACAATACAAGATGATTTGGTATCTGAGTAGCTTTTTCTTTATGAGTCACTGCCTTTATGTTTCTGAAACTATGTTTTTTCTTTCAGCTTACTTATCATTCTTTATTCCTTTATTCTTGTCTTTGTTTGCAAGCTAGTTCATGGGTTTGACCTGTCTTTTGTCTCTCCTTTATTTGTACTCCTGTTAACATCATACATTTTGTTTATCACCAGATTACCTCCCCTTGAGTTCACCTTGTCTATGTTTTTTCTCATCTAATTCTCTGCCGCGATACATTATCACTGGCTGCCAAACTATTGAAGTGTTGCTAAAAAGAATCAAACATAAATACATTTAAGAAGTTTTAAAATTACTTTTTTTTATCAGTATTTAAAGGCAGCTATAAAGTGCAGTGTGATTGTAATTATTATATACTGACTTTTCTATTCTTCCATATTCTATTAACTTAAGAAAAGATCTGTATACCCACATTGTTGCCGTAAGAAAGTAGCACAATTTTGCATATTCTAGCTTGTAATTAATATATACAAAATGGCCATTAGCAGCTGAATAGCACACGTGTTGACTGCAATTAGGTGGATTAATCAGACCCAGAAGCTGAGGTATGTTTTGGTTTGCTCTCCAACACAATCTGTGATATATAATGTAGTGAGGAGTAGCCTAGTGTAATTATTATATACTGGCTTTTCTATTCTTCCATATTCTATTAACTTAAGAAAAGATCTGTATACCCACATTGTTGCCGTAAGAAAGTAGCACAATTTTGCATATTCTAGCTTGTAATTAATATATACAAAGATGGCCATTAGCAGCTGAATAGCACACGTGTTGACTGCAATTAGGTGGATTAATCAGACCCAGAAGCTGAGGTATGTTTTGGTTTGCTCTCCAACACAATCTGTAATATATAATGTAGTGAGGAGTAGCCTAGTGGTTAGAGCAGTGGCCTCTGACTGAATTGATCAACCTTTGAATCCTACTGACACTTTTTGTTGCCCTTGGGCAAATCACTTTACCCTCCATGGCCTCAGGTACAAGCTTAGATTGTAAGCCCTCCAGAGACAGGGAAAAACCTACTGTTCCTGATTGTAAGTCATCTTGAACTACTACTGGAAAGGTGTAAGCTAAATATAAAGAAATATAAATGGTATGCACACAAAAACACTCTAAAAGGAGCTTCTGCAAACTGTACTAGTCTATCTTTTGACATGTGACAGAAATGAGGAGGCCGCCGGGCCGGTCCCGCGGCCGACGGTAACTCGGGCCCGGGCCCGGCCTCGGCCCTTGTCACATGTTGGGGGTGCGAGGGGAGGGGGTGGGGGGCGTGAGGGCATCGGGTCGGTTGCCGAGGGGATCACTTTTCGCGGCGCGAGAAGCGATCCTATTGGCTGCTGTGGTGTGAGGTGGAGGGTAGGGTTGCGAGGAGCCACGTGGCTCGGCCTTTCCTGCGGCTCCTCGCTTAGGATCGGGCGTGTTTTTGTCATGCTCCAGGTGGTCCCGGTGGCGGCGGTGAGCTACGGGGGAGGGGGGGGAGTCCCTGCTCGCTTACAGGCCCTGGGGTAGTTGCGCTTTCGGCGGCATACAAACCCCCCCCCCAAAAAAAAACACGGAGAGACAACTCCCTCTATTGTAGGCTGACAGGCCGCTGCTGGGGGGGTGGGGGAAGGTAGAATCTGCAAGGGGGGGATACCGGGTGGGGGGGGCCATTCTTGGGGCAGAGGGCTCTGTTCTAGGGGCGGCATGGGGAAGTCAGGGACTCGCAAGCAGGGGCGAGTGGGAGTTAGCACGCGGTCTCGGGGTGTTCACGGGGGGGGGGTGCAGGGGGCTCGGGCTGCCCAGGGGGGGGAGGTCGGGGTGGGCTCGTTCGCCCGGTGGCTGTGGGGGATGGCCAAAGGGGGCGGGGATGTCGTCGGGCCCCTGCAGAGGCGGGCACCGTGGCAGCTTCTGGGGAGGTTCCGGGGGGGGGCGGTGCAGGGGGCCCCGGGCATGGGGCCTGCCACACAGGAGAGCCTTGGGCAGTGTCTGGAGGTGGGTGGGGTTGGGTCCCGTGGTGACCAGGCTGCGGACTTCGGACTTCCGCGGCCCCCGGTGGGTTTGCCGGGACTCGGTGGGTCCGGTCCGTGGTATCAGGGTGGGCCTGCTCTGCATTATCAGTATGGGAGGGGCATGCCGGTGGCGCCCGGGGGGAGCCTTTCTATCTATGGGCAATTGGGGGGCTGGTTTTGGGGATTGGGCGGGGGCGGGCGTAGCCGGGGCGGGCTGCTCTCCAGTGTGGGATGGGTGGCATTGGGCGGCGGGGGGGTTAGGTCCCTCTGGGTGGCAGCACGGGGGGGGGCTTCGTGGGGGATTGGGCAGTATGGGATGGGTACTGCTACCGTGGGTGCTGTTTTTCCTCCGTAGGTTCCGGCGAGCAGAGCGTCTGTGCCTGTGGCAGTGGGCAGTGGGATGGTGGCGCCGGTGCAGAGTGCGGAGGCGGCTAGTCTGGCCATGGTGGTGCCTGCGGATGGTGGAAGAGTTGCTGAAGGTGAGTTGGCGGGGAGCACGGGGGCTGGGGGAGGTGTGGGACCGGTAGGCGAGGCGTTGGCAGCCGTTGGGCGCAAGGCCAAAGTTAAGCGGCGGCATGGGCGTCGCTGTCGTCGTGCTTCGTCGTCGTCCTCTTCGACCAGTGGGAGTTCGTCCGAGGGGTCGGTTGCGGAGCGGGGGCGGGGGGAGGGGGTCGGGCCCGAGGTGGTGTGTTGCGCGGAGCTCTGGGAGAGCGTGCCACGCAAGTTGCGGAGGCGCATCCGGAAGAGGCGGTATATCGATATTTTTTGGCTTTTGGAGGGGCGGAAGCATTCGGGCGAGAGCCGCAAGAAACGTAAGGAGGATGAGAAGGCGGGGAGGGTACGCAAGGTTTCCCAGAATACCTTGAATTGGACGCGGACCTTTTTGCGATTGGCGAGTGTTTGCGGGCACTCGGAGCCGGCCCTTTATGGGGAGTTGTTGGCATACGCAGATGCCATCCTGGCGGCATCGCAGGCGCATGATGGTTGGGCTTGGCTCAACTATGATGAGGAATTCCGGGATCGGATGGAGGAGAATGCGCAGCTGTCATGGGGGACGCGTGATATTAATTTATGGCTGACGCAGATGTCAGCCAAGAAAGGGGTGGGGGGGGGTGGCGGCGGCCTAGGTAAGGTCGGTGGGCAGCTGTCGGCGGCCAGTTTGCGACCCTTTCGTGCGGCGGGCGTGGTCCCCGGAGCGCCCAGTGGAGGGCCCGGCGGGGACGTTTCTTGGCGATTTAATAAATCGTCCTGCCCTTTCTCGGACTGCAAGTTCCGACATGCCTGCTCGATCTGTGGGGGTGGGCACTCAGCTGCGAAGTGCAGTAGAAAGGGAGTGTCAGGAGCCTCAGGGGGAGTAAATGAGGGGCTTCGGTGGGGGTTGGCGCCGACCCCGATAGACGCCGGGGCGTTGTGGCCGTTGTGGCCATGGTTGGAGCTTTACTGGCAGGGCCGGCATGGGAGGGCGGTGCGGGAGTTGTGGTTGGGGTTTATGGAGGGCTTTCACATTCCGTATCAGGGCGTGATCTTGGGTGTTTTGACCCGTAATTCTGCCTCGGTGCGTCGGTTGGCGGAGGTAGCCCGGGGTAAGATAGCGGCGGAGTGTTCGCTCGGCCGCGTGGTGGGGCCGTTTGTCCACCCACCCTTTTCCCCCTTTGTAGTATCGCCGCTGGGTGTTATACCCAAGAAGGAACCGGGGAAGTATCGATTGATCCACAACCTCTCCTTTCCGCCGGGGGATTCGGTGAACGACCATATCCCGCCGGAGTACTGCTCGGTGCGGTATGCCCCCTTTGATGCAGCAGTGGATTTGTTGCGACAATGTGGGGAAGGGGCTCTGATGGCGAAGGTGGACATCGAATCCGCGTTTCGGTTGTTGCTGGTTCATCCGTCGGCTTTCCCCTTGCTCGGCTTTCAGTTTGATGACCGATATTACTTTGACCGGTGCATGCCGATGGGCTGTGCGATATCTTGTGCCTATTTTGAGACCTTTAGTTCCTTCTTGCATTGGGTCTTAGCTCGGAGGGCTGTTTGTCGCTCTATTGTGCATTACCTGGATGACTTCTTGTTTGTGGGTCCCGCGAAGACGGAGACCTGCGCGACCTTGTTGCGGAAGTTCGGAAAGCTGTCGGTGGCGTTCGGGATTCCGTTGGCAGTGGATAAGATGGTGGGCCCGGTGACGTGCCTGTGCTTTTTGGGGATAGAGATTGATTCCGTCGCTTTTGAGATCCGATTGCCGGCTGAAAAGGTGGAGCGCCTGAAAGCGCTGGTTGCTGCGGTGGGGTCGGCGGCGAAGGTCATGTTGCGGGAGTTGCAGGTGCTGGTTGGGCACTTGAACTTTGCCTGTCGGAAGATAGCGATGGGGCGGCTGTTTGCGCGGTGGCTGTTCCTGGCTACGGTAGGGGTGCGGAGCCCGCATCATCATATTCGGATTACGGCTGGGATGCGCGAGGATCTGCGGGTGTGGGGGGCGTTTCTCGCGGATTTCAACGGCTGCGCCCTGGTGCAATCGGCGGAGCTGTCCAATGGGGACTTGCAGCTATTCTCAGATGCAGCGGGCGGTTCGGGGTTCGGCTTGTATTGTCAGGGTTTGTGGTGTGCTGAGGCCTGGCCGGTGGAGTGGGCAGAGACGGGCCTGACGCGTAACATTACATTCTTGGAGCTCTTTCCGATTGTGGTGGCGTTTTGGGTGTGGCCCGAGAGGTTACGAAATCGGAAAGTGGTTTTCTGGTGCGATAATGCGGCGGTGGTGCAAGTTATCAATCGGCAGTCCCCCTGGTGCCCACGGGTGATGGCGTTAATGCGAGTCTTGGTCTTGGCTTGCTTGCTCCTCAATGTTACCGCGCGGGCGCGTCACGTTCCGGGGGTACAAAATTCTATTGCTGATGCTTTGTCTCGTTTCCAGTGGGCGCAGTTTCGGGTGTTGGCCCCGGGAGCGGACGTGGCGGTGACACCGGTGCCGAGGAACATTTGGCGGATTGGGACCCAGGACTGATGGGGTTGTTGAGGTCTTCTGTGGCTCCAGGTACGTGGGCCGCCTATCGGCGCGGGTATGACAGGGTGTGGGCCTTTTTACGGGGAGGGGCTGGTGCGGAGGGCGGATTGGCGATCAGATGGGGGGTTCCTTCGTTGTTTGGGCGAAGGAGCAGGGTTGGTCACGGTCGTCTGTCCGGGCTGCTTTGGCGGGTTTTCTCCTTTTTCAGTAAGGCAGCGGGCTGGGGGAACCCGGGTGGGTCGTTTTTGGTGACGTGGCTGCTGGCTGGTTGGGGGCGGGAGCGGCCCCCGGTGAGGGATTGGCGGCGCCCCGTCACCCATGAGCTGCTCTTGCGGATCTGGGGTGTTTTGGAAGAGGTTGCGGCGACGGAGTACGAGGCGGTGTTGTTTCGTGCTTTGTTTGTTACGGCCTTCTTCGGAGCTTTTCGGGTGAGTGAGCTTGTGCCTCGTTCACGGCGGGGCGATGATGGTGGTGGTCTGGCAGTTCATTGTGTGGCAGTGGGGCTCTCCATTGTGCGGATTTACCTGCCGCGCTCCAAGATGGACCAGACAGGTAGGGGTCGGCGGATGGTGCTGACGGCGACCCCGGGGTTGTCGTCTTGCCCGGTGCACAATTTGCAGGTGTATGACCGGTTGCGCCCTGCGCTGGTCGGACAATTTTTTCATCATGAGGACGGGTGTCCCGTTACTCAGTATCAGTTCACGGCGGTGCTGCGCTTGGCTCTGCGGCGGTTGGGGTGCCCAGAGCGGCAGTTCGCCTCACACTCTTTCCGTATTGGCGCAGCAACGAGTGCAGCAGCGGCGGGGTTGGATGGTGAGATAATTCAACGCATTGGGCGGTGGCGTTCTGGGGCTTATTCGGGTTATGTTCGGCCTGACCAGGTTTGATGGGGGGGCACCCTGGGGGGGTGGGGTGGGGGGGGAGGGGGGGTCTTTCATGCTTTGTTTTCTGTTGCAGGTGGGGTGCTGCGGCGGCTCTCCCGGAACAACGCTGTGGGTGCGTCCTCAGCTGGAGAATGGTGGATCGTCGGGCACTCCTTTGTCTATTGGGCAGAGCGGCGGGCTGTGCGATGCCCGCTCGGAGTGCATCTGGGCCTGGCGGTCCGTCACGTGCGATTGCGGTGGATGGGAGAGCGCGGCATGCGGTGGTGGCACTTCCTTCCTGTGGTGCGGCGGGCAGCTGATCAATGGAGGCGTCCGTTGGGGATCCTGATCCATCTTGGTGGCAACGATTTGTCCGGCTGGACGTGTCGGCAGCTCATCCGAGCGGTTCAACGGGACCTTCGAGTGCTGCAGGATGAGTAGCCGGATGTGGCGATCATCTGGTCAGATATTATCCAGTGCCCGGACTGCCAGTCTCAGCGGCGGTGGTCGCGAGGCCTTGCAAAAGTTAATCATCAAATTGGGCGATGGGTCCAGCAGGCGGGTGGCTTGCAGGTCCACCATTCTTGGGTGGAGGTTCAGTGTGCGGGTCTCTACCGCACGGACGGTGTTCACTTGTCTCCTGTGGGACAGGATCTCTTATTGAACGATTGACAGGAGATTCTGGAGCAGGTGGTTGGTCGCAGCTTTATTGGGGTGGGTCGGTGCGAGGATAAGTAGTTACCTTGCGCTGGTGGCGGGGTAGTGAGACAGCGCTCGCCGAGGCGGCGGGAGTGCTAACTGCTTTAGGAACTGTGGGGAGCAAAGGGCTCCCCGGGGGTGGGGGCGAGACATCCCGGTTGGGGGTCTCGGCCAGGTAGGTGGGTGTGAGGGCCGGCCTTTGCTACTAGGATGGCGAGGCTGGCGGTGGGGGGGTGGTGAGGAGGATGTTCCGCCTTGCTAATAGCATGGCGGGTGGGGCATCGTCCGGTATGGGGGTGGGGGTGAAATTAAGGTTGGTTGCCCATGTTGGGCGGTTATTACATGTATTAAATTTGTAAATAAAGCTGCGACCAAGGTTGTACCATGTTAACGTGTTTGTGTGCTTATTATGTGTAAAGACAAATGGTGGTGGGGGTGCTAGCTGAAGGTGTGGAGGGCGAGGTGGGCCTCTGGGTTACCTGAGTTAATGAGGAGGCCGCCGGGCCGGTCCCTCGGCCGAAGGTAACTCGGGCCCGGGCCCGGCCTCGGTCCTTGTCACGTGTTGGGGGTGCGAGGGGAGGGGGCGTGAGGGCATCGGGCCGGTTGCCGAGGGGATCACTTTTCGCGGCGCGAGAAGCGATCCTATTGGCTGCTGTGGTGTGAGGTGGAGGGTAGGGTTGCGAGGAGCCGCGTGGCTCGGCCTTTCCTGCGGCTCCTCGCTTAGGATCGGGCGTGTTTCCCGCCCACCCTCCCTTGGCGTTCTGAGGGGGGGGGTTGTTGCAGCTGGGGGGGGCGGGGTAGAGAGACAGCGCTCGCCAAGGCGGCGGGAGTGCTAACACTTTAGGAGCTGTGGGGAGCGAAGGGCTCCCCGGGGGTGGGGGCGAGACATCCCGGTTGGGGGTCTCGGCCCGGTAGGTGGGTGTGAGGGCCGGCCTTTGCTACTAGGATGGCGAGGCTGGCGGTGGGGGGTGGGGGTGTTGAGGTGGATGTTCCGCCTTGCTAATAGCATGGCGGGTGGGGCATCGTCCGGTATGGGGGTGGGGGTGAAATTAAGGTTGGTTGCCCATGTTGGGCGGTTATTACATGTATTAAATTTGTAAATAAAGCTGCGACCAAGGTTGTACCATGTTAACGTGTTTGTGTGCTTATTATGTGTAAAGACAAATGGTGGTGGGGGTGCTAGCTGAAGGTGTGGAGGGCGAGGCGGGCCTCTGGGTTACCTGAGTTATAATAGTTCTACCCACACAAACAAAGGTGCTAAATGAAGGGCAACGTTTTCAGCTCCGAGAATTTATCTAATCAGAGAAGCAGTTACAACTAACTGTAAAATCAAACAAAAATGGACACAGATAAATATGCAGCTCAGCACTTAGAAAAATATTCAGCCAAAGATTATTTGCAAGTTCATCAGATCATTCAAATTTTATGCTTTAAAAAATGCAGCTCATCAGAAACAATGTGCAATCCCCCATAACGTATTTTTAGAATGGCTATAGGCTAGATTTTACTAAAGGGCATAACCGGGGTAGGGCAGACTCGATGCTTCTCTCTACCCCCCATCCAAACCCGCTTCCTTCCCCCCCCTTGCACTCCCTTTCTACCCCATAAACACTCGGACACCATTTTCTGGAAACTTCTGGTTGCAGCTTTATTCACCATAACAGAATAACAATCAACTTCAATAACAATAACCATCCTTGGCATACACCCGTGTAAGGCTGCCACACCAGCCATATCACTAGCAAGGTGCGCATACCTCTGCTTTACAACTCCCCCCCCCCCACTTGGCCCCCGACTTCGCCATATCATTAGCAAAAGCTAGCCTAGGGGTTGTCCGGGTCGGGGGTACTCCACCCCTGTCCCAATCTTATCCAAAGGCTCCGGACCCCGGAAACTTCCGGGATCCCGCCACAGGCACAGGTGATGTCACCTTCCAGGTGCCCCCATCCCCCAAAAGCTGCGACCAGCGAGCGTCTCTTAATCCTACCCACTCCAATGCCTCCTGCCAGTCGTTTAATAACAGATCTAACCCCATGGGGGACAAGTGAATTCCATCCCTACCATACAATCCCGCACATCCTACCTCCACCCATGCATGCATTATTTGGTACCCCCCATGGGAGAGAGCGTGCCACGCAAGTTGCGGAGGCGCATCCGGAAGAGGCGGTATATCGATATTTTTCGGCTTTTGGAGGGGCGGAAGCATTCGGGCGAGAGCCGCAAGAAACGTAAGGAGGATGAGAAGGCGGGGAGGGTACGCAAGGTTTCCCAGAATACCTTGAATTGGACGCGGACCTTTTTGCGATTGGCGAGTGTTTGCGGGCACTCGGAGCCGGCCCTTTATGGGGAGTTGTTGGCATACGCAGATGCCATCCTGGCGGCATCGCAGGCGCATGATGGTTGGGCTTGGCTCAACTATGATGAGGAATTCCGGGATCGGATGGAGGAGAATGCGCAGCTGTCATGGGGGACGCGTGATATTAATTTATGGCTGACGCAGATGTCAGCCAAGAAAGGGGTGGGGGGGGGTGGCGGCGGCCTAGGTAAGGTCGGTGGGCAGCTGTCGGCGGCCAGTTTGCGACCCTTTCGTGCGGCGGGCGTGGTCCCCGGAGCGCCCAGTGGAGGGCCCGGCGGGGACGTTTCTTGGCGATTTAATAAATCGTCCTGCCCTTTCTCGGACTGCAAGTTCCGACATGCCTGCTCGATCTGTGGGGGTGGGCTATAGGCTATAGGCTAGATTTTACTAAAGGGCATAACCGGGGTAGGGCAGACTCGATGCTTCTCTCTACCCCCCATCCAAACCCGCTTCCTTCCCCCCCCCTTGCACTCCCTTTCTACCCCATAAACACTCGGACACCATTTTCTGGAAACTTCTGGTTGCAGCTTTATTCACCATAACAGAATAACAATCAACTTCAATAACAATAACCATCCTTGGCATACACCCGTGTAAGGCTGCCACACCAGCCATATCACTAGCAAGGTGCGCATACCTCTGCTTTACAACTCCCCCCCCCCCGTGGCCCCCGACTTCGCCATATCATTAGCAAAAGCTAGCCTAGGGGTTGTCCGGGTCGGGGGTACTCCACCCCTGTCCCAATCTTATCCAAAGGCTCCGGACCCCGGAAACTTCCGGGATCCCGCCACAGGCACAGGTGATGTCACCTTCCAGGTGCCCCCATCCCCCAAAAGCTGCGACCAGCGAGCGTCTCTTAATCCTACCCACTCCAATGCCTCCTGCCAGTCGTTTAATAACAGATCTAACCCCATGGGGGACAAGTGAATTCCATCCCTACCATACAATCCCGCACATCCTACCTCCACCCATGCATGCATTATTTGGTACCCCCCATGGGAGAGCGTGCCACGCAAGTTGCGGAGGCGCATCCGGAAGAGGAGGTATATCGATATTTTTCGGCTTTTGGAGGGGCGGAAGCATTCGGGCGAGAGCCGCAAGAAACGTAAGGAGGATGAGAAGGCGGGGAGGGTACGCAAGGTTTCCCAGAATACCTTGAATTGGACGCGGACCTTTTTGCGATTGGCGAGTGTTTGCGGGCACTCGGAGCCGGCCCTTTATGGGGAGTTGTTGGCATACGCAGATGCCATCCTGGCGGCATCGCAGGCGCATGATGGTTGGGCTTGGCTCAACTATGATGAGGAATTCCGGGATCGGATGGAGGAGAATGCGCAGCTGTCATGGGGGACGCGTGATATTAATTTATGGCTGACGCAGATGTCAGCCAAGAAAGGGGTGGGGGGGGTGGCGGCGGCCTAGGTAAGGTCGGTGGGCAGCTGTCGGCGGCCAGTTTGCGACCCTTTCGTGCGGCGGGCGTGGTCCCCGGAGCGCCCAGTGGAGGGCCCGGCGGGGACGTTTCTTGGCGATTTAATAAATCGTCCTGCCCTTTCTCGGACTGCAAGTTCCGACATGCCTGCTCGATCTGTGGGGGTGGGCACTCAGCTGCGAAGTGCAGTAGAAAGGGAGTGTCAGGAGCCTCAGGGGGAGTAAATGAGGGGCTTCGGTGGGGGTTGGCGCCGACCCCGATAAACGCCGGGGCGTTGTGGCCGTTGTGGCCGTGGTTGGAGCTTTACTGGCAGGGCCGGCATGGGAGGGCGGTGCGGGAGTTGTGGTTGGGGTTTATGGAGGGCTTTCACATTCCGTATCAGGGCGTGATCTTGGGTGTTTTGACCCGTAATTCTGCCTCGGTGCGTCGGTTGGCGGAGGTAGCCCGGGGTAAGATAGCGGCGGAGTGTTTCGCTCGGCCGCGTGGTGGGGCCGTTTGTCCACCCACCCTTTTCCCCCTTTGTAGTATCGCCGCTGGGTGTTATACCCAAGAAGGAACCGGGGAAGTATCGATTGATCCACAACCTCTCCTTTCCGCCGGGGGATTCGGTGAACGACCATATCCCGCCGGAGTACTGCTCGGTGCGGTATGCCCCCTTTGATGCAGCAGTGGATTTGTTGCGACAATGTGGGGAAGGGGCTCTGATGGCGAAGGTGGACATCGAATCCGCGTTTCGGTTGTTGCTGGTTCATCCGTCGGCTTTCCCCTTGCTCGGCTTTCAGTTTGATGACCGATATTACTTTGACCGGTGCATGCCGATGGGCTGTGCGATATCTTGTGCCTATTTTGAGACCTTTAGTTCCTTCTTGCATTGGGTCTTAGCTCGGAGGGCTGTTTGTCGCTCTATTGTGCATTACCTGGATGACTTCTTGTTTGTGGGTCCCGCGAAGACGGAGACCTGCGCGACCTTGTTGCGGAAGTTCGGAAAGCTGTCGGTGGCGTTCGGGATTCCGTTGGCAGTGGATAAGATGGTGGGCCCGGTGACGTGCCTGTGCTTTTTGGGGATAGAGATTGATTCCGTCGCTTTTGAGATCCGATTGCCGGCTGAAAAGGTGGAGCGCCTGAAAGCGCTGGTTGCTGCGGTGGGGTCGGCGGCGAAGGTCATGTTGCGGGAGTTGCAGGTGCTGGTTGGGCACTTGAACTTTGCCTGTCGGAAGATAGCGATGGGGCGGCTGTTTGCGCGGTGGCTGTTCCTGGCTACGGTAGGGGTGCGGAGCCCGCATCATCATATTCGGGTTACGGCTGGGATGCGCGAGGATCTGCGGGTGTGGGGGGCGTTTCTCGCGGATTTCAACGGCTGCGCCCTGGTGCAATCGGCGGAGCTGTCCAATGGGGACTTGCAGCTATTCTCAGATGCAGCGGGCGGTTCGGGGTTCGGCTTGTATTGTCAGGGTTTTGTGGTGTGCTGAGGCCTGGCCGGTGGAGTGGGCAGAGACGGGCCTGACGCGTAACATTACATTCTTGGAGCTCTTTCCGATTGTGGTGGCGTTTTGGGTGTGGCCCGAGAGGTTACGAAATCGGAAAGTGGTTTTCTGGTGCGATAATGCGGCGGTGGTGCAAGTTATCAATCGGCAGTCCCCCTGGTGCCCACGGGTGATGGCGTTAATGCGAGTCTTGGTCTTGGCTTGCTTGCTCCTCAATGTTACCGCGCGGGCGCGTCACGTTCCGGGGGTACAAAATTCTATTGCTGATGCTTTGTCTCGTTTCCAGTGGGCGCAGTTTCGGGTGTTGGCCCCGGGAGCGGACGTGGCGGTGACACCGGTGCCGAGGAACATTTGGCGGATTGGGACCCAGGACTGATGGGGTTGTTGAGGTCTTCTGTGGCTCCAGGTACGTGGGCCGCCTATCGGCGCGGGTATGACAGGGTGTGGGCCTTTTTACGGGGAGGGGCTGGTGCGGAGGGCGGATTGGCGATCAGATGGGGGGTTCCTTCGTTGTTTGGGCGAAGGAGCAGGGTTGGTCACGGTCGTCTGTCCGGGCTGCTTTGGCGGGTTTCTCCTTTTTCAGTAAGGCAGCGGGCTGGGGGAACCCGGGTGGGTCGTTTTTGGTGACGTGGCTGCTGGCTGGTTGGGGGCGGGAGCGGCCCCCGGTGAGGGATTGGCGGCGCCCCGTCACCCATGAGCTGCTCTTGCGGATCTGGGGTGTTTTGGAAGAGGTTGCGGCGACGGAGTACGAGGCGGTGTTGTTTCGTGCTTTGTTTGTTACGGCCTTCTTCGGAGCTTTTCGGGTGAGTGAGCTTGTGCCTCGTTCGCGGCGGGGCGATGATGGTGGTGGTCTGGCAGTTCATTGTGTGGCAGTGGGGCTCTCCGTTGTGCGGATTTACCTGCCGCGCTCCAAGATGGACCAGACAGGTAGGGGTCGGCGGATGGTGCTGACGGCGACCCCGGGGTTGTCGTCTTGCCCGGTGCACAATTTGCAGGTGTATGACCGGTTGCGCCCTGCTCTGGTCGGACAATTTTTTCGTCATGAGGACGGGTGTCCCGTTACTCAGTATCAGTTCACGGCGGTGCTGCGCTTGGCTCTGCGGCGGTTGGGGTGCCCAGAGCGGCAGTTCGCCTCACACTCTTTCCGTATTGGCGCAGCAACGAGTGCAGCAGCGGCGGGGTTGGATGGTGAGATAATTCAACGCATTGGGCGGTGGCGTTCTGGGGCTTATTCGGGTTATGTTCGGCCTGACCAGGTTTGATGGGGGGGCACCCTGGGGGGGTGGGGTGGGGGGGGAGGGGGGGTCTTTCATGCTTTGTTTTCTGTTGCAGGTGGGGTGCTGCGGCGGCTCTCCCGGAACAACGCTGTGGGTGCGTCCTCAGCTGGAGAATGGTGGATCGTCGGGCACTCCTTTGTCTATTGGGCAGAGCGGCGGGCTGTGCGATGCCCGCTCGGAGTGCATCTGGGCCTGGCGGTCCGTCACGTGCGATTGCGGTGGATGGGAGAGCGCGGCATGCGGTGGTGGCACTTCCTTCCTGTGGTGCGGCGGGCAGCTGATCAATGGAGGCGTCCGTTGGGGATCCTGATCCATCTTGGTGGCAACAATTTGTCCGGCTGGACGTGTCGGCAGCTCATCCGAGCGGTTCAACGGGACCTTCGAGTGCTGCAGGATGAGTGGCCGGATGTGGCGATCATCTGGTCAGATATTATCCAGTGCCCGGACTGCCAGTCTCAGCGGCGCTGGTCGCGAGGCCTTGCAAAAGTTAATCGTCAAATTGGGCGATGGGTCCAGCAGGCGGGTGGCTTGCAGGTCCACCATTCTTGGGTGGAGGTTCAGTGTGCGGGTCTCTACCGCACGGACGGTGTTCACTTGTCTCCTGTGGGACAGGATCTCTTATTGAACGATTGGCAGGAGATTCTGGAGCAGGTGGTTGGTCGCAGCTTTATTGGGGTGGGTCGGTGCGAGGATAAGTAGTTACCTTGCGCTGGTGGCGGGGTAGAGAGACAGCGCTCGCCGAGGCGGCGGGAGTGCTAACTGCTTTAGGAACTGTGGGGAGCAAAGGGCTCCCCGGGGGTGGGGGCGAGACATCCCGGTTGGGGGTCTCGGCCAGGTAGGTGGGTGTGAGGGCCGGCCTTTGCTACTAGGATGGCGAGGCTGGCGGTGGGGGGGTGGTGAGGAGGATGTTCCGCCTTGCTAATAGCATGGCGGGTGGGGCATCGTCCGGTATGGGGGTGGGGGTGAAATTAAGGTTGGTTGCCCATGTTGGGCGGTTATTACATGTATTAAATTTGTAAATAAAGCTGCGACCAAGGTTGTACCATGTTAACGTGTTTGTGTGCTTATTATGTGTAAAGACAAATGGTGGTGGGGGTGCTAGCTGAAGGTGTGGAGGGCGAGGTGGGCCTCTGGGTTACCTGAGTTAATGAGGAGGCCGCCGGGCCGGTCCCTCGGCCGAAGGTAACTCGGGCCCGGGCCCGGCCTCGGTCCTTGTCACGTGTTGGGGGTGCGAGGGGAGGGGGCGTGAGGGCATCGGGCCGGTTGCCGAGGGGATCACTTTTCGCGGCGCGAGAAGCGATCCTATTGGCTGCTGTGGTGTGAGGTGGAGGGTAGGGTTGCGAGGAGCCGCGTGGCTCGGCCTTTCCTGCGGCTCCTCGCTTAGGATCGGGCGTGTTTCCCGCCCACCCTCCCTTGGCGTTCCGAGGGGGGGGGTTGTTGCAGCTGGGGGGGCGGGGTAGAGAGACAGCGCTCGCCACGGCGGCGGGAGTGCTAACACTTTAGGAGCTGTGGGGAGCGAAGGGCTCCCCGGGGGTGGGGGCGAGACATCCCGGTTGGGGGTCTCGGCCCGGTAGGTGGGTGTGAGGGCCAGCCTTTGCTACTAGGATGGCGAGGCTGGCGGTGGGGGGTGGGGGTGTTGAGGAGGATGTTCCGCCTTGCTAATAGCATGGCGGGTGGGGCATCGTCCGGTATGGGGGTGGGGGTGAAATTAAGGTTGGTTGCCCATGTTGGGCGGTTATTACATGTATTAAATTTGTAAATAAAGCTGCGACCAAGGTTGTACCATGTTAACGTGTTTGTGTGCTTATTATGTGTAAAGACAAATGGTGGTGGGGGTGCTAGCTGAAGGTGTGGAGGGCGAGGCGGGCCTCTGGGTTACCTGAGTTATAATAGTTCTACCCACACAAACAAAGGTGCTAAATGAAGGGCAACGTTTTCAGCTCCGAGAATTTATCTAATCAGAGAAGCAGTTACAACTAACTGTAAAATCAAACAAAAATGGACACAGATAAATATGCAGCTCAGCACTTAGAAAAATATTCAGCCAAAGATTATTTGCAAGTTCATCAGATCATTCAAATTTTATGCTTTAAAAAATGCAGCTCATCAGAAACAATGTGCAATCCCCCATAACGTATTTTTAGAATGGCTATAGGCTAGATTTTACTAAAGGGCATAACCGGGGTAGGGCAGACTCGATGCTTCTCTCTACCCCCCATCCAAACCCGCTTCCTTCCCCCCCCTTGCACTCCCTTTCTACCCCATAAACACTCGGACACCATTTTCTGGAAACTTCTGGTTGCAGCTTTATTCACCATAACAGAATAACAATCAACTTCAATAACAATAACCATCCTTGGCATACACCCGTGTAAGGCTGCCACACCAGCCATATCACTAGCAAGGTGCGCATACCTCTGCTTTACAACTCCCCCCCCCCACTTGGCCCCCGACTTCGCCATATCATTAGCAAAAGCTAGCCTAGGGGTTGTCCGGGTCGGGGGTACTCCACCCCTGTCCCAATCTTATCCAAAGGCTCCGGACCCCGGAAACTTCCGGGATCCCGCCACAGGCACAGGTGATGTCACCTTCCAGGTGCCCCCATCCCCCAAAAGCTGCGACCAGCGAGCGTCTCTTAATCCTACCCACTCCAATGCCTCCTGCCAGTCGTTTAATAACAGATCTAACCCCATGGGGGACAAGTGAATTCCATCCCTACCATACAATCCCGCACATCCTACCTCCACCCATGCATGCATTATTTGGTACCCCCCATGGGAACAAATCCAACGGCCAATCTGGCGATTAATTTTCGCCAGCCCCCAAGTCCAATGCCGCTGATCCCAGCAGCTAGGCCTCGGTATAATATCAGACCACTGTATTATGATACCTGGAAACAACTGTATCACTACCTCCAAATCTTTCTGCACCACTCTGATCAGTTGCTTGCAGGTCCAGGCTGACAGATCATTTCTCCCCAAATGTATTAACATCAAGTCCGATGCATTCCGTAGCTGCCCGTGGTGCCGAAGCAAAGGGAGCAATTGAGTCCAACAGAGTCCCCGTTCACCCAGCAATAAGACGGACACCACCTCTTGATCCAGGCCAAGATTCGCCCTCACAGGCCGCACTGCTGTGCGCTGCCCCACCCAGTGAACAAACAAATGGCCTATCATCCAACATCCAAGTGGACCTCGCCCTCTATCTGCAAAAGAAAAAACATTATTAGCCATCCCCGTCCTCCTGCCCGACTACCTTACAGTCGGACATACCCCAAAAAGGCCCTTGAGTGCCATCGCCTAATGCTCTGGACCTCCTGGTCTGACAAACCCGCTGCCACCGCACTAATGGCCACCCCAATGTGGAATGAGTGTGCCGCAAACCAAAGCGGCTCCTCTCCTATCCGCTGCAGTGCCATCCGTAACACCACTGTCAATTGGAAGCATGTCAACCCCCTGCCATCCGCATGAATAAAGAGTAGACCCTCCCCTGCTGGCCGCCGGTGCAAGTACACCTGTAAAGCAACCACTGCGCATGTTGGCACCCTTCCCACATCTCTTTTAATACCACCCACCAATCACGCCCGTATTGATCAGTCTTAGAGCGCACTAACAGAACCTTCACACGCCCCGCCTCCATTTGCAGATGCTGACGCATTAAGCCATTGGTACTAACTGCTTCCTGCGAGTCCGCTACCAATTCCCCCACCCGGAATGCCTCAAAAAATGCCAAACAAAAAACTGCCTTAAATAATATCGCTTCGTACTCCGACGATGCCACCTGCAGGAGCATAGTACAGAGCCTCACCAGCACATCATGCGTGATCGGTCACCAGCCATCCCTAGGCCTTGAGCTCATCCTCCCCCACCCTTGTAATAACCACCGAGTCAACCCCCCCCCCCTCAGGATGCCAGCCCACCACCCTCGAGAAAAAGGCAAACCCAGGCCAACTGCGACTGTACCGATGCCTTAGACCTCCCCTTTTCCTTGGCCTCTGCTGCATATCTTGCTAACATCCAGTCGGACACCACATCCGGCCATCATCCTTACGCACGCAGAAACTCTTCTATTTTGTCACAGCCCCGCTGATAAGCTGACCCCGTTGCTCTTGCTACGGAGCCCCGTAACAAACTCAGCATCTCTTCAGGGACCAGCAATCCACACTCCTCCACTTCCGGTGCCAGTTTGCGAAACCTGTCCCACTGAAAACGAGAAAGAGCATCCGCTATCTCATTAGTACATCCCAGTATATGTCTTGCTTTGATCACTACATTAAATCTTAAAGAGGCAAGGATTATCCCTCGCAGTAAGTCAGACACTAGCACACATCTTGTGGTGTAGTGATTGATTACGCTCACCACTGCTTCATTGTCAAACCACCACAAGACACGCCTGTTGTGCAAGCGATCCGACCACAGCTCCAAAGCTACCAACATCGGAAATAGCTCCAAGAAGGTAATGTTCCTGACCAAGCGCAACTCCTGCCAAGCTGCAGGACACCTGTCTGCACACCATGCCCCTGTGAAATAGATGCCTAACCCTGACCCCCGTGCCGCATCCGAGTATAACTGTAAGTCCCCTGATCAAATCTCTTCCTCCATCAGTACTGACATACCGTTAAACTCCTTCAGAAAGACATCCCAAATCCACAAATCCTCCTTCATCAGGAACTTGTCCAAACCTTTTTTAAATCCAGCTACACTAACAGCCTTTACTACATCCTCCGGTAACAAATTCCAGAGTTTGATTACACGTTGAGTGAAAAAATATTTTCTTTTATTAGTCTTAAATAGTTTACCCTGTACCTTCATTGCATATCCCCTAGTCTTTCTATATTCTGATAACGTAAACAATCGATCTACGTTTACCCATTCCACTCCGTTCATTAATTTATAGACTTCAATCATATTTCCCCTCAGCCATCTCTTTTCTAGGTTAAAGAGCCCTAACCTTTTTAGCCTTTCTTCATAGTAGTATCCTTCCATCCCCTTTACCATTTTGGTGGCTCTTCTCTGAACCTTTTCTAATAACTCTATATCCTTTTTAAGATACGGCGACCAGAATTGCACACAATATTCAATGTGCTGTCTCACCATGGAACGATATAGAGTGTCGTGCCCTCTCTGGCCAAGCGGTAGCCACTGGTATTGCAAGGCTCTGTGAGGGTAGTAGTTGTGTCTCCACTGATAAAAACTACAAACACTTCTCTTCAAATTAAAGGTTTTTATTCCCCGTCCCTTGAGGGTACTTAATCTTCAGGAAACATAAATCAAATGACTTGCTTGGGCATATAACACAAAGTAACAAAGGCAACAGAACTCGCTTTCTTCAGCTTCCAAAATAACAAATAAATGAAAAGAACAAACAGCCTGAGTATTTCAATACTGGTTCTTTCTCTTGTAGCTGCAGCACAGCTTACATCTGTTTTGTTTAGAGAGAGCTGCAGCCTGTTGTTTACAACACTAAAGCTAGGACACAAGCTAGTTGCTTATCTGAGAGAGAACTCAGGTTCAATCAAGGTTAAAGAACAGTCCATCAATTCTGGCATATCATTTACCTCAGCATTTTCATATTCCATCAGTTCCGGCTGACTGGAAGTTTCATTCTGAACCTCAGAAGTAACGTGGGAGAATGGCTGGCTAAACTCGTCAGACAGGAAGTTCCTTTCTTCCTCAGAGCTAGTGCCTCTCTGGGAACTACCATATATTCTAGAGTTGAGCTTTTCAGGGCACTGCCCCTGCTGGTATTTTAGAATATAGCTCAATCCCTTGTTTGTTTTGCTGGCGGGTAATTAAGGGAATTTCCCTGTCTATTCAGCTTTCCCCTTTGTAACCCAGCTGAGCTAGATTGGAGAGCTCGTGACAGAGTTTCACGGGGAGCTGTGAGCTTACAATGCCTATGAAATTCTTCAGCTTTATCTGGTAAGTAAATCCTTTTCTTTCTAGGATTTTTAAAACCAGAAGAAAAGATATTTTCAGCCTCTAGATAGGGGAACCTTGTGTGCCTGTTTCCATACCTCCAAGGTTGTCTTCTCTCATACAGCAAATCACTCCTGCATTCACACTTTGCACCGGAACCTGCAATTGCAGTCTTCTTGTGTTTCTCTTGCTCATACACACTATCTGGCTGCTGATATCTCTCTGTTTCATTCAGGTCTTCGGGTCCCCTCTGACCTTCACGCTGGCTTTCTAGTTGCTTCAAAGCCTCATTGTCACTCTCTCCTGCATTCTCATACCTGCTCCATGCTTCCCAGGGTTTTAGCTGCCTTTGCTGTATTCTCTCTGAATGTGTCCTTGGCTGCTTCAGCTCCTCTTCCCTTCTGATTGCCTGAGAGCCTATTTTATCCCAGTGTTTCCTTGCTCCACCCCCATCCAGCTGAACCCTGTCAGGTAAAGTGAATTCCCTTCCTGTGCTGGCTGGGTGTGTCTTCCTTGGGCTTTTGCACATGTGTTTAGGTTGCTCACGGTAACCATCTGACATTTCCTTGTTTACCCTGTCACTTTTTCTGTGCTCATTTATGCTGAACTGCATTTTCTCGGGTTGTTCGGGGTCTGCCCTGTTACAAGAGCCATTATAATATCTTTTGTTTTATTCCCCATTCCTTTCCTTATGATACCTAGCATTCTATTTGCTCTCTTGGATGCCGCTGCACACTGGGCCGAGGGTTTTAACATGTTATCCACAATGACGCCTAAATCTTTTTCCTGGGTGGTGGTTCCTAAAGTGGAACCTTGCATTGTGTAACCATAGTTTGGGTTGTTTTTCCCTAGGTGCATAACTTTGCACTTGTCCACATTAAATTTCATCTGCCATTTTGATGCCCAGTCTTCTAATTTATCAAGATCCTCTTGCAATTTTCCACAATCCTCTTGGGTTTTAACAACTTTAAATAGTTTTGTGTGATCTGCAAATTTGATAACCTCACTCGTTATTCCACTTTCCAGGTCATTTATGAATATGTCAAAAAGCAGCAGACCCAGCACAGATCCCTGGGGTACACCACTATTCACCTTTCTCCATTGGGAAAATTGGCCATTTAGCCCAACCATCTGCTTTCTATCTTTTAACCAGTTCTTGATCCACTCATTAAAAGAGGGCTGTTACACAGTACCCTGTCCTGTGATGCTGAGATAAGCTATATTATTATTTGATTTAAATTATAGCTCTTTGCTGCTGCTACGCTCTGACTTATTATAAAATGTAAACTACAAGCTCTCTGCTGGGTTCTAAATTTAACCAGAAAGCTCTCTGCTGTGGTTTAAATTTAAACTAAAAGTACTTTGCTGATACTGGGCCCTGAGTGACTATTAAATTTAAACTACAAACTCTCTGCTGGGCATGAAATTTAACCAGAAAGCTCTCTTCTGTGTTTTAAATGTAAACTTAAACTGCTGCTTCTAGGCCCTTACTGATTTAACAAAAAATAGTGGGTTCACAGATTAATTAGCTTTAATAAAAAGAATTCCTTTCAGAAAATTCCCAGAAGTATATACTCACAATTGCAGATTTCTCTCCAGAAGTAACACTCCCCTTTTCTAGTCTTTTCAGACTGAGGATCACAGAGCTCTGGTTGAGCTATTTATGCCTGTGCTGCTGAGGTAAGCTGTGACCAACTTCCTGGATGATTAACAGTCCTTGCTTGGATAGAAGGAGTCTTTCAAAATGGCCTTTTGATCTGCCACCTGGTGTTTACACCTACTGAAAAAGTTTCACGGGTCTCTTGCCCCCTAGGTAGAAGGCCTCTTTGTAAAGGTCTCTAGAAGACTATTTCCTGCTCAAAGAGTACTGACCTTGTTTTGCCTTTTGTGCTAATCTATATTCTTATTTTATTTAAATTATAGCTCTTTGCTGCTGCTACGCTCTAACTTATTATGAAATTTAAACTACAAGCTCTCTGCTGGGTTCTAAATTTAACCAGAAAGCTCTCTTCTGTGTTTTAAATGTAAACTTAAACTGCTGCTACTAGGCCCTGACTGATTTAACAAAAATTATTGGGTTCACAGATTAATTAGCTTTAATAAAAATAATTCTTTCAGAAAATTCTCGAAAGTATATACTCACAATTGCAGATCTCTCTCCAGAAGTAACAGTACCCTTTTCTAGTCTTTCAAGACTGACTCATATTGATACGGCATGTGAAATTCAATGCTCCTATCAATGACTGCAGCTCTCTCAAATTCATTTTGCTGTACACCAAGGCATTAGCAACCAGCACCCACAACCTCTTCACCTTCTCCCCCGGCAGCCTAATGACCATTGCCATGGAGTCCAATTCTACTCCCAGAAATGTTATACATCGCATCGGACCCTCCATCTTGTCCCCAGCTAATGGCAGTCCCAATTCCCTCGCCAGGTTGATGAAACCGCACAATAGCCGCTGGCAGTCTGCCGACTGCCTGGCTCCCACAAATAAAAAATCATCTAAATAATGCATGACCCTCTCGCAACCCACCTCCGGCACCACCGCCCAGTGCAGGAAGGTACTGAACTTCTCAAAATACACACAGGACACCGAGCATCCCATGGGCATACACTTGTCAAAATAGAAAAGATTCTCAAATTGAAAACCCAACAATGGAAAACTAGATGGATGTACAGACAACAGCCAAAACGCTGACTCAATATCGACCTTTGCCATCCACTCCCCGACACCCGCCCGACGCACCAACTCAACCGCCCTGTCAAAGGACGCATATCTGACCATACAGTGCTCCTTGGGTATCTGTGCATTGACTGATAATCCCTCCGGAAAGGACAAATTATGTATCAATCTAAACTTTCCCACCTCCTTCTTGGGTACAAGACCCAACGGGGACACTACCAAATCCTGAAATGACTTCTATACAAATGGGCCTGCAATTCTCCCCAACTCTAACTCCCTTAACAACCTTCCCTGCACTATGGTTGCCAAGCACCGCACTGATGGCGAATTGCACAATGAGTGCACTCCCACCACACCCACCACTGGGATGACGAAGCCCTCCTGAAACCCTTTTTCTAACACCCCCTTATCTCCCCTTTTTGGATAGTGCCACAGCCTAGTCCTCAATGCCTCCATGCGTAATGGAGTATAGGCCCGACTGCTGTCTACCAAGCCATTTAGCGGCCAGCCACCAATGGCGGTGGCTCCTTGCTTAAGGCAATTTGCGGCTGCATGCCCCCTCCACAACTTGAACAGGCATGCCAAAACTTGCAATCAGGAAAGGGGCATGAGGTCTTATTGAATCGCCAGCATACATCACCCGTTCCCGCACTCCCCCTTTCTGCTGCGGATTAGTTCTGCTGGCCGAAAGGAACGTCCTCCCCCCCCCCTGCTACCATATACCCCCCCCCCCCCCCCGGCTTGCCACCGATATTCCCCACCCCCGGCTTTGCGGATATTTACGTTAGCCACAGATTAATATCCTGGGAGCCCCATGACAAAGCCCAATTCTCCTACATTTTATCGCGGAACTTCTCGTCATAGTTCAACCACGACCATCCCTCATGTGTCTGCGCGGCCTCCAAAATGGAATCCGCGTAGGCCAACAACATCCCATATTGCCTAGGATAATGATGGCCCAACACACTGGCCAGACACAAAAAGGCTTGCATCCAGTTCACTACACTCTGAGACACCTTCCTGATCCAACCGACCTTTTCATCTTCCCTTCTCTTCTTCCTACTCTCCCCCAACCTCCTCCGCCCCTCCAATAGTCGGAAAATATCAATATATCTCCTTGTTCTAATCTTACGATGCAACTTTTTTGGGACCCCCTCCCATAACTCTACATACCCCACTAACAAGGGAGCCCCCCTACTGATTTACTTACACCCCCTTCCTTACTAACTGTCTCCTGTCCCCCTTTGCCACCTTCTGATATAAACGACTATGAGACCGAAGACAAGGACGAAGATGTATCCAACCTCCAGCCAGCTGCAGGAGGGAGAGACGCCCGTGGAGCCAGAAATCCTTCCAAAGCTAGCCGTGCAAAGGAGTTCTGAAGTAGGAACTTTGACTGGGGCTGGAAGAAGGGCTGCAAGAACCAGCTTATGGAGCTTTAACAAGCTGGGGCAAAAGAAAAACTGATTTTGTTTTCCCTGACCTGCTCTTTGATCTGGGTTTTGCTTTGTGGAGGTTTAACAAGATGGGACAGGATAAAAACTGTTTCCCTGACCTGTTGCCTGGCCTGAATTTTAAAGAAAACCCCTTCCCACCACACGCCACACTACCACAAATGGTGGGCAGCTTGGGGATTTATTCTAACCATGTAACTGAGGACAAATCCATGCCCCTCCAGGATTGGGCCTCTACAGCAGGTCAAGATTTGGGTTTTTTTTGTATGGGCTAAGAGGGTTAGCCTCACCCTAGTTAGGGAACTTGAAGAAGGTATAGTCAGTGCCAGAAAAGCATGCTTTGTTTTGTAACTAGAGGCCACTAAAAGTTTGTTGGAGTTGGAATACTATAGGGTTAACTCAGATGCAGAAGAGGAAGCTGTGGTGGAGTTGTAAGAGAACAGTGACAAGCCAGGATGGAGCAGCTCCTCCAGATTCTGGCAGAAGGTCAGCAACAACAGAAACAGTATCAGCAGCAACAGCAACAGTATCATAAGCAACAGCAACAATGTCAGCAGCAGTTTCAACATGTCATGCTGAAAGGGCAGCAGCAACAGCAACAACAGATAGAGGATCTATTTGAGTGCAGGGAGAGCTACAGAAGAGTTCCATAGCTCAGTTGACCCAGGCTCTGCAGAGATTGCAACTCCACCCTCCAGCACTAGCACTTCTTAAAATGATGGCAGAAGATGAATCAGACCATTTTTTTTTTTGGTGAACTTTGAACAAACCGCCCGCATAGCTTTGTGACCAGAAGTGACATGGACTATCTATTTCAGAAATCTGTTGACAGGCAGCAGGGTGAGCTATGTATGCAGCTGTCAAGGCCACCATAGTGCAACTGGTTGGCTCTACTCCAGAAGTCTACCACCAGAAAGGGGGGAGGGGGGAATGCAGATAAAAGAGAGACCTCGGGAGTTCCTTTGTTGGTTGAAGGATCTCTCATGGAAGTGGCTGCAACTGGAAGGAAATACTAGACCTGAGATAGCAAAGATTGCCCAATAGGAGCAAATGTTTGGAGGGCTTAACCACCCCGATGAAACATAGAAACATAATGGCAGAAAAAGAGCACATGACCTATGTAGTCTGCTCTTCTATATCAACTACTACAACAGTCACATTTTTTTCCTTTGGAGCTCCTCTGTGTTTGTCTCATGTCTTTTTGAATTCAGATACTGTCCTCATCTCTACCACCTCCATTGGGAGACTATTCCATGCATCTACCATGCTTTCTGTAAAGAAATCTTTCTGCATATTACTCCTGAGTCTATCCCCTTTCACCCTCATCCTGTATCCACCATCATAAATGAAAAATGTTCAATACACTCACCCAACATGCACATCTGCTAATACACATGTAACCAACCAGAGAAAAAGCAGAGGGCTACAAGTAAGAGCATGTGGCAAGCATGCCTGCACCTGGTGGGCCTGCGCCTGAGGGCCTCACCAGAGGGCCCTTAGGCATGGCCCTCTGGCGTGGCAATTAGGTGCTAACGATGACACAAGCAACCATCTAACACCATAGAATCCACAACGCCATGATCAGTATCTGCTGAAGAAAGAAGTTTGAACGGAAGAAACTCAACACCACTGCATTTATGCACAAACACCATCGACTAAGCTAAGGTTTGAATTTAGACCTAAGACTATTATGCCATATACCTATATGCTTTTAAAATTCCACCACATCCTTCTTGCACACCCCAGTCACTCCACACTCTGTAACAATGTATAACATGAATTGTGTTTGACTTGGAATCTAAATCATTACTGCACCCCATTTACCTGTTTTATATCTTTATATTCTGAACCTTAATGTTTACTAGCAATATCCATGGTATTGGAGTGGAGGAGTGGCCTAGTGGTTGGGGCAAGGTACTGAAGGTCAGGGGTTCAAATCCCACTAGAGGACAGCAATCTTGGGCCGGAAGGACTGGGGTTTCTAGTCCTACAGGTGCTCCTTGTGGTCGTGGGCAAGCCACTTAACCCTCCATAGCCCATGTTCCCTGTAAAATAGTTATCTCCAAGTTATAATGCCCTGTTCAATGTAATTTCAGTTTGTTGAATATAAACCACACTGATGCAGAATAGCACAGTATATAAGAGAATGTAAATAAATAAATAAAATACAATAAATAAATCACTGCTGCAAAGTATCTAAAACCATTGTATCTAACAGGTGCTACAAAGTATCTAAAACACTGTAACTCACAGGTGCTGCAAAGTATCTAAAAACATTGTAACACACAGGTGCAACTGTAAACACAGACAAAAGCTATACAATTAACTATTTCCCACTCTACTCCTTACCACATCTACCATTCCAGTCTTCTACTAATACTGAAAACCATCTCACAGCATAATGAATCTCTATCCCATTAACACCATCTTCATTATCTTAACATTAATAACCTGCCTATTCATTAGATCAAATGCACAATTTTCATATCCATCACAACCAGAATCAATCCCTATCCTTGCTATACATCCCATCCAGCATAAATATTATCACAAACCAACACACAATGCAAATATAAGAGGACTAATATACATTACCCCCACATTAATGAACCACAAAACAAGAAAAGCCACTCAAACTAACTTGGAACTCTCATGCACCTACATAAATGCCAGATCCATAAAAAAGAAAATCCCTATTATCATTGACTATATAAATTCAAATGGCCCTGATATAATTTTTATAATGGAATCCTGGCTTAATGACCAAGATAATATCTTACTATACCAACTATGCCCACCCAAATACAATATATTCCATACCCCCAGAACAGGCAAACGAGGTGGTGGGGTACTAATCATAATAAAAGATTCGTTAAAAGCACAACTCCTCCCAACTAAAGCTATATCAGAAACGGACAAGCTAATAATTAAAAGTGGAAATGTGGCCTTCTGCTTAATATACAGACCCCCAAACTCTAATCCAAATAACCTGACAAATATAATGGATGAAATAATCAACATACCACCAAAAATAAAAACGGTTCTACTAGGGGATTTCAACCTCCCCTCAATACATGACTCTCACTCATCATCCTTCTTCAATGCAATGGAAGAACTAAAATATAAGCAAATTATACAAAATGCGACCCACAAGATGGGAAACACCCTTGATTTAATATTCTTGCCCCAAGAGATAAAATCTCCTCAGAACAACCCCCAACAGATAACATCAGTGCCCTGGCCGTACCACCACCTCATAGAATTCACCCTAGAGATCAATCCAACTCAAATCCACACAGATTAAACATACCCTAAAAAGTACCCTAAATAGAAACAACTAAACAGAGAATCCTTCTCTGAAAACCTCCTTAAAACTATAGATACCAATATGGAAGATCTTCATGAATTAATCGATAATTGGAACTCCACCATATCTAGCCTAGCGACCAATCACCAAAATGCGCGAAACATCTCTAAAAAATACACTAAACAATGGTTCTCTCATGAACTATGCCTAATGAAAAGAGAACTTAGAAGAATAGAATGCTCATGAAGAGCCAAGAACACAGTTTAAAGCAGGGTAAGATATATGGATCTGCTCAATAAATACCGCCTTCATATCAATCAAACTATAAAAAAATCACCACTCCCAACTTCTTATGAAATCCATTAATAAACCACGACATTTATTCAGCATAGTGAAGTCCCTTACATCCCAGCCAAACACCCCAACAAACAGACCTGACATATCCCCACAAACACTTGCAGACTATTAGCAGTCTAAAATAAATAACTCTACAACACAATCTTCTTCTCAAATGATCACAAACCACTAACAGAAATCTGGGACAATTTCCACTTACCCTATCTAGATTCCTTAAAAAAAAATAAAAATTGCATCTATGAATACTACAACATCAACAGCAGACCCTTGTCCATTCAAATGGATCAATGATACAATTAACGAAACTGCACCTTTGATTCTGACTATTGCCAACAAATCCCTAACCCAAGGATACATGCCTTGTGAACTCAAGAAAGCCATAATTCACCCGATATTAAAAAATAAAACCCTGGACAAAACTGACCCTGCTTCCTACAGACCTATCTCAAGCCTTCCCTTTTTAGCCAAAATAATTGAAAAATAAAACAACAACATGTATGCCTACAACTTCAAGACCGCATAGACCTCCATTCCCCCCTTGATAAAAAAACAATTTGGATTCAGACCACAACATAGTATCGAAACTTTACTGTTAACAGTATCAAATAAAATCATCAAGACAATAAACAACAATAACCAGGCATGCATACTTCTCTTCCTCGACATAGCGGCTGCATTTGACACAGTCGTACACTCCCTCATGATCCATAGACTGAAACAAATTGGCTTGAATAATACAACACTTAATTGGTTCATTTTATTTATTTACATTCTCTTATATACCACACTGGAGTGGAGGAGTAGCCTAGTGGTTAGAGCACTGGCTTGGTAACCAAGCAACCAGGGTTCAATTCCCACTAGCACTCCTTGTGGCCTTGGGCAAGTCACTTAACCCTCCATTGCCTCGGAAGAAAGACCTGGTAATCTACTTCCAGTGACACTGCCAAGAAAACCCAGGAGCTTCTGGGTTGCCAGGAGTCAGGACTGACTCAAACACTTGCATTGCATATACCATGCTATTCCGCATCAGTGTGGTTTACATTGAACAGGGCATTATAACTTGGAGATAACTATTTTACAGGGAACATGGGCTATGGAGGGTTAAGTGGCTTGCCCAAGACCACAAGGAGCACCTGTGGGACCAGAAACCCCAGTCCTTCTGGCCCAAGGTTGCTGTCCTCTGGTGGGATTTGAACCCCCGACCTTCCGGCCTGAAGTACCTTGCCCCAACCACTAGGCCACTTTTCCACTTCATATCTTACCTATCTGAAAGACGTCAACAAGTAACCATAGACCAATTATCCTCCAACTCATACCCATAAACTACAGGACTACCACAAGCATCAGCACTATTATTAATATCTATATCCAACCTATATGCCAGATAATAAAACAATTCAAGATCGACTATGCTATATATGCTGACGATATAATGTTGTTCACCCCTTTTAATACCAAAACCCCCAACTTTAATGCAATAATCTCATGCTTTGAAGAAATTGCCACCTGGCTAAGGATCTTTGGCCTTCTCATAAACTACAAAAAACCTGAAATCTTGATAATAACCAGGAACTAAAACTATAATCCTCCAAATAGTGTTTTAGTTGATGACTTTGAAATTGAAGTCAAAGAAGAAGTTAAATATTTAGATGCAACAGTTGACAAACACTTTACATTCCAGACACACAAAAGCAATTTACAATAAAATACGACTCTTGTGACACCTAAAACCCCTACTACAGCCCCTTGATTTTAGAACTGTAATGCAAGCCTTAATTACCCCCCACGTAGACTTTTGTAATAGTCTACTACACGGCCTTCCTAAAGTTTCCCTTCACCCACTTATCATGACACAACATTCGGCCACTAGAATTATTCACAATTCCCCCCACAATGAACACATAACACCAATCCTATTTGACCTGCATTGGCTACCAGTCCAAAGCAGGATAAAATATAAAATTCTAATGATTACTTTTAAAATCATCAGGAAAATTGCTCCCACTACCCTCTCCCATCTGATCAAACCCTTATCTGATGATAGGGAGAGAAGAAAACAAATGTCCAACTCCCTCTCTATCCCTCCAGAATACTGCAATACAAAGCAATGTACCAGCAACAGAGCTTTCAATTACATATCCCCAGTACTCTGGAACTCTTTGCCAGATAACCTTTGCAATATCACAGACCTAACCTCCTTCCGAACCCACCTTAAAACCTATCTCTTTACCAAACATTTCGGTGATAACATGTTTCCAACTGACAATAGCTCCATTCAATAATACCCCCCCCCTTCACCTAATTCCTCTCCCCCCTTCCTCCCTTCCCCAAATCTCCCCTCCCACCAAACCTAATCTAAAACCCCCCAAAAAAACACTGTCATTATAATGTAAAAATGTAAATAAGTTAACTCAGTTGAATATGTAAACTTGTTATTTTATGTTACAACACTAGTTTTTTGTTAAACTGTTCTAGGTACATGTTTTTCAATTGTAAACCACTATGATTACCTGAAATAGCAGTATAAAAAAACACACACAAATAAATATATAAATAATCTCTCTGTAAATATGTTTGTCAAAACCTCACTGTAAATATGTTTGTGATTGTAAATATGTTTCTACGAATTACCCTGTATGGAAATGTAATTCAATATTTTAGTTGTGTTTACTGTTCACTGTAATTGTTATTTTTTCCTGTAAGCCGCTTTGATTTTTGATAAGGCAGTATAAAAAAAACACCTAAATAAATAAATAAATGTCCCCTCATAACAGAGCTTGCTTTCAATCGAAAGAGGATTTCCTCCTGTGCATTTATGCCATGAAGGAATTTAAACATCTCAATCATATCTCTTCTATCACACCTTTCCTCTAAAGTAAACATATTAAAATCCTTGTCTGTCCTCATATGCTTTATAATGAAGACGACTAACCATTTTAGTAGCCACCCTCTGCACTGACTCCAACCTGTTTATATCCTTTTGAAGGTGCATCTCCAGAATTGGACGCAATACTCCAAATGAGATTGCACCAAAGACTTATACAGAGGCACTATCACCTCCTTTCTTCTGCTGGCCAGTCCTCTCCCTGTGCACTCAATCATCCTTCTAGCTTTCGCCTTCGCCTTTTCGCCTTCTAGCTTTCACCTTCGCCTTTTCTACCTGTTTAGCTACTTTAAGAACGTCAGACACAATCACGCCCAGGTCCCATTGTTCTTTTGTAGACAGAAGTACTTCACCCCCCCCCCCTACACTGTACTTCTCCCTTGAATTTTTGCAGCCCAAATCCATGACCCTACATTTTTTAGCATTAAATTTCAGCTGCTGAGTCAGGAAGAGTATGGATGTGAGCATGGAAAGGATATCTTTTGGGGTGAGACAGGGAGAGCAGATATGTAGCCCAGTTACCCCATGTGCATATGTTATGTCCCAGCAGATATGTACAGGTACAGGGCAGCCCCCTTGTGGAAACATGTTGCTGTCATAGAAAGTGGGAGAGAGTTTGTGTGTGTGTGTGTGTGGTCTGAGGGGTGCATGGGGGGGAGGGGAGAGCTGGTGTGGACAGCAGCAGTGCAGGGGTCACATGAAAGCCTCACCAGTACCTGGACTGTATGGATGAGCACAGTGTCACCAGATGGCAGTGTGACCAGGCCGGCAAAGACAGAGAGGTCCCAGCATAGTCAAATGTCCAACATATGGGCAACAAAGATAAGAGACCCCCCATAATAGGGGCACCCAAAATTATAAACAGCACTAATAGATGCCTATGATGCACAGTGTGCTGTTGAACATGTGGTACTGCGATTGATTGTCCATCCCAAGCCATCAAAGGTGCATCTGCACAGATGACCATGGCGGGAATCCCTGGGTCTGACTCAGAATGAGACATTCAATGTGAAGGTATGTATGTGCCGACCTACATATTGACAGTTACATTCTGGAGCCCCATATAGGGGTGCACTGGGCCTAGCTAGTGCCCCACAGGGCATGAGGGTAACTGAGATATGGGCAGGTTGCTGCAGCTGTAACAGCACATTGGTAATAATGTCCACAGTGCATTAACACACTGCTATCTGTTTCAGCAAGCCTAGGAGATGCACATATTACCCAAGGGGTGTGGCATCAGTGGGTACATCGTGGGAACGGGTGAAATCAGAAACATCTAATGTCCCAGAATATAGTATGCACGGGGACATCCAAAATCATTCCCTATATCTGAGGCACAGGCCGACTGAATAGCACCTGTTCAAGCTCCACAAAACACGTTGAGTACATGCACACCTTTGGATGTGGATGCAAGCGTTGCCTGCATCCAATATAGACATGTCCTCATGCCAGATGTGCATGTAATACAATCATAACATGATATGTGACTCTGGGAACCCATGTGGGCCTGGCCAAGATCCCACCTCAGACTGCCCACACCCCCCCCCCTCTGGGGAAAGTTAATGTGGTGCACTACATGACCACAGTGTGATGCCTAAGAGGGCATATCCTTGTGAATGGCAGTCCACACATACTACTGCTGCTGCTGGAACCTGGCACAACCACTGCCTCCTGGCAACCTCAGATCCCATATCCTGAGACCCCCACTGCCTCCTTGCCATCCATGTCCCCTCCAGCTGCACTGTCACATCCCTCCTGCACCCCCACTCAGAACTCCCATCCACTCTGCCCACATCCCATCGCCCATACTCGCCCCCTGTCTGCCCTCCATCCCATCACCCTCACTCCCCCCATCCTGCCACTCTCACCCCCACATGCTCCCCTCCATGCACTCTGACATTTCTCCCTTGCTCCTCCCCTCCTGATACTCGCATACCCCCACATTCTTGCCCAGTCTGCACAGACACCTCACCCTCACCACCACCTTCCAGCCACTCACCCTCCTCCATGCACTCACTGCCCCCCTCACCACCCATTCTTGGTCCTTCTGCCTGTGTCACTACAACCTCACCAACAACACTCCAATGGAGCCTCCCCAGCTGCCCACTCTGGCACAACACAACCCCCTTCACCAGGGGCTGGAGGATGAGGCTCCAGAGATTGCCTCCTGTCTCTAGGGTGTCTGAACATGGCACCTGCGGGACCTCTCAGGTGTGTTGTGGAACATAGGCCTTCCTGCCCACTGCCATCAGCTCTACCCCCTTCAGGGAAGGTGGAGGAGGAGAATGCTGCCTCCTCTGCCAGGCCTTCATCATCATCTGTGGATGGTGTCGGACTGGACAGGAGGATGGGGCTTTGCTGTGCACTGCTGCTGCCTCTGCTGATGGTCATGCTGATGCTCCCACTTTGGGACTGGGGGCGTATCTGCTCCAGCATCCTCCACGGTGTCATGAGTGGAGCCATCATGGCACAGGGTGGGGATTCCTCTGCCTGATGTGCTGCCACTGCACAACTGTGGTGTCTCTGCTGCATGTCTGACAGGTCATCCATGGCTAGATGTGTTTCTGGTGTGCCATTGACAGTGGCTGTCATTACGGGCCCTTGAGTTGACCATATTAGGTATGTTTTTCCTGTGATATGCTCCAGACAGTACTCCTGCCACTGCCACTGTGGTGGGGCAGGCCTCTTTGTGTCACCTGACTATGCTCAGTGTCCCTACCTAATGGCTGCACCTCACATATCCGCACCCTGTTCTCCCTGTTGCTGCATTACTGTGGTTGCTGGAGTGGGGGGGGGGGGTAATTCCACACAAGCAGGGTATTCCAGCACATCCTAGCTCTGCAGGTGTTGAGGCAGTGTGGACCGGGACTATGTGTTGGGGGACCCTGGAGAGAGGACATGCTGTTTCAGTGGCATCCATGTCACAGAGGTGTCTGCTGTTACATGTGTTGCCCCACCTTGGCATTGGTGACCCTGTTGGCCTGCTGCTACTCACCCTGCATGGCTACTCACCCTGATCCTCCTGCAGCTGCTGCCATATACACTGTATCAGCCATGGGCATGTGCTGTAGATTGTGTCATATCGCACACAGTAGGCCTCTGGAAATGTCTGTGGGGTAGAGGCACACCTCATCATTTCCTGTGCCAGGGCACAGACCTGCTTACCCATTGAAGATGTGCTGCTGGTACTTTGCTCAGGGCCATCATATGCCCTGTCCCCATCTGCTATCAATGGCACGTCACCCTCCCATGCCATGCTGGGGGGGAGGGTGGGCTGCATCTGATCATTACATGTGGTATACATTGCCAGGGACTTGTTCTCTCACTTCCCAGGTCATGGGAGTACTGACATCTGTAGCCTGCTGGTTCTGGGTCTGTCCCACAGTACTGAAGGTGCTGTGTTTGTCTCCTGCCTGGGGGCATATAGAGAGCCATTTTCTTTGGCCTCCTCGGGGGGGGGGGGGGGGAGGGCATCTGTGTGACCTGGGGATGTGACTGATATTCTGGCACTGCTCTCTGCTATGCATGTCCCTTTCATCAGTTTCTGTGTCCCCCTGTGCCTTCACTGTGGGCCTGCCTGCATCCTGTTCTCCCTGGTTTCCTGGGCCCCTGCTGTGGGGCTATGCTGTGCTGTCCTGTCCCTGTGCAGCTTGCCTGATTTCTGCCAGGGAAGACCCTGACTCTCCCTGCCCTTCCTCTCCACCTTGGTGAAAGCCTGTCTCTGTACCAATTTGTGTGCTGCTCCAGCCTGCCCACTTCTCTCTGCTTATAGGTTTGTCTATCTGTGTTGTGATGTATTTACTGGGCAAGGGTGGTCCTGATGTGTTTCCAGCCCTTGTGTGCTGCTGTGTGGGCTGGCCACCTCTGCCCAGTAGGGAGTAGAGTCTCATCCTGCTCAATTACCCAATGACCATAGTCACCAGCAGCCTCATCTCCACCTTGCTGAAGTTGGGTTGCCTGGTAGCCATGTTGATGTGTGCATTATGTTGGGAGAGGGACCTTCTTCCTGGATCCAGTCACACGTGGACTGCAGGACATGGGGTTGGGGACGTTTTCGGGGTTGCAATACATAGAGTGGCTGGGGCTATACGGACAGTGTGCACAGAGCCTAAATGTGTGTGTGGCTCAGGACTGGCTGATAGGCCGCCCATATGGCATGCTACACTGGGCACAGTCACATGCCAGTTCAACAACCCCATGTGTGTGTCTATGCGGGGTTGTAGAATCAGGCCTATGCATGCACGTCCTCTCTGGAGACATGCACTGGGCCTGGACGTGCCCCTTTCTGAATTGGGCTCCACATTTTGTAATTGGTCAGTGAATGGTATGTGAAGGAGATCCATTGTTTACGGGACTCTTGGATGAGATTATTTTCTTCTGGTTATTCAATGGATGTGAGGTGGTGGTTTATAGTTTTCCTTCTAGATAGTCGGCCATGGTTTGAGGATGAATTGATGTGGTGCTATCATGCCTTGAATTATCCTTGATTAAGGAACATGCAATGCCAAAGAGTTATCGTGAATATTTAGAGATTTCAAGATGAGGTTTGAATAGTATTCCATTTTACTAGTATTGTTTTGATGTTGGTATTCTTGGAATTTTGCTGTGTATTCATGAAAGTCTTCCTGTGCCTTGGTCCAACTCCATTTTCTTTCAGTTTTCCAGAGGAATTTTTCATATCATTGAATTGATTTAAGAACCATGGTGTGGAATGATTTTTATGATTACTCAGGTTTTTGATCAGTGGTGTTGAGACTTGGTTCAGTGTGGAGTTCCAGTTGTCTATTGCATTTTTAAGGTTTGTTGAGGTGGGTATTAGATTTGGAATTATGGGGTATGTTTACTAAAACCCCATTAGGTGCGCGGCACGCTAGTGTGCGGGATGCCATATAAGGAGTGGGCATTTCAGTCTGAAAAAGCAAACCGGGATTAATCATGTGCTAATGTGCACTGTGCGCTCATGTGCGCCGCGCACATTAGCACATGAGAAACTTGCGCGGGAAGCATAAGTGGTGCGCTGATGCACACACACAGGGACAGAGCCACAGTACAATGGTGAAGACACTGACCGATGGTGCAGGGATCAGGGGTTCAATCCCCCACTGTGCCCAATGAAGAAAGCTGGCTGAGGCATTACCTATTAAAGGGAATATTGCAGTCTGAGGCATATTAATTTTATTTTAATTACTGCTACTAGCAAACGCACTCTGAAAGCACTGTAACATAAGGCACCCCATAAGGTACCCCAGAGGGCACATTTTAAAGTGCACTGTCTGCCAAGGCACCCTAGAATGTTGCTTATAGGGCACTTTATAGGTTGCCGTATGAGGTACCACAAGGTCACAGCACTGTTTTTGATGGCAGCACTGTGCAGTTTAAGGAATGACAATCATAAGTAGGTGCGCTGACAGCCAAAAAGGAGCAGCAGTGTAGCACGATGGTTAAGACACTGACCAATAATACAGGAATAATGGGTTCAATCCCCCAATGTACCTAATGAAGAAGGCTGGCTGAGGCATTACCTGTTATAGGTAATATTGCTGTAGGGGGCATTTTATTTTTATTTTAATTAGTGCTGCCAGCAAACACACCCTCAAAGTATTTTAACATAAGGTGTTGCATAAGGTGCCTCATAGGGTATCCCAGAGGGCACATTTTAAAGTGCACTGTCCACCACGGCACCCTACAATGTTGCTGAAAGGGTGGCCTATAGGGCGCCATATAGGGTGCCCTATGAGGCGCAGCAAAGTCATAGCACTGTGTTTGATGGCAGCACTGTGCATTTAAACGCATGGAAATCTGAAGTAGGTGCACTGACATGCAAGAAGAAACAGCAGTGTAGCACAATGGTTAAGGCACTGACTGCTGATACAGGGGTCATGAGTTTGCTCCCCAGTGTGCCTAATACGTAAGGCTGGCTGAGGCATCTGCTTTGCAATGTATGTATTGTTTCCTGCAGCACTTTGTTTGTATTTTATTTATTTATTTATTTAGCTGTATTTATATACCACTTTTCATCGGGTCAAAGCGGTGTTACATAGGGGATGGGGGAATTAAGTACAAGGGTAGGGCCATCACCGGTGGGGGGGGGGGGGGGCAAAATTGATGATTTTGACATAGGACAGACTTTGGACATAGGACTGAAGTTGCACATAGACAGGTTAGGGTAGCTTTGAGTTAGAGGTTCATTTATTATTTTATTAATTGCTGCCAGCAAACACACCCTCACGTGCCGTAACTGAAGGTGCCGCATAAGGCACCCTATAAGGTACTCCATAGGGCACATTATAAAGTGCACTGTCTGCCACGGCACCCTAAAATGTCCCCTATAGGGCACCCTATAAGTCGCTCCACAGGATAACGTATAGTGCACCTTATATGGACGGTAACCATAAGGTGCCCTATAGGGCGCCCTATAAATCACCCTCTGAGGCACCTTATGGGTAAAGTACGCTGAGAGTGTTTTTGCTGGCAGCAATAATGTACATTAAAAAGAGATAATGCTTTGGGCAGCTCTATCAAATTACCCCACTGTGGGTTTGAACCCATGACCTCTGGCTCTACAGGCTGTGAAGTAACCAGTGGGCTACAGCTCTACAGCTGCTAGCAAGCCCCTGTCTGGCTGCAGAGGGACATGTCACCACACAGGCAGTCTGCTGTGCCCACCCGTACCCATGATGCACTGCACATGCAAATCAGCTGTCCACAGATGAACACAAGATGGGGTATGCACCCCCACAGCACCTCGGCCTGGTAGGGGGAACTGACCATGTGCACCCCCAAAGCACCTCGGCCTGGTAGGGGGTACTGACCGTGTGTTTTACTGGCACAGAGTAGCTACACACCGTCACATTGTGCGGGTACTGTGCTCACCCTGAGGGTGCGGTGAGGCGTCCAGCACCAGGTCCACAGCACCTTCCATGGCAGAAATAAGCCATGCTGCAGGTCCCCAGCAGTGCTAATGTGGGAGATACGTTGTTTCTGTAGACACAGCTTGGATATATCTGTATGTTTCAATCAGGTGTAGCCCCCATGGACCCCCCTAGGAGGATTATGCACCACCACCCTCCTCCTCCAGAGCTGAGGGTAGCAAACAGGGTCTCCCATCAACAGATCCACACTCTATCTCCCTGCAATGGTGACAGTAGAGGGGACCATCAACCCCAGTCCTGCTGGGAACAGACAGCTACAGGGCAGTCAATGCAACACTGTACACATCCATAACACAATAGCAGACAGACATTAGGCCTGGATATGCTAAGCTGCACCCCACCACTATCTGATATGCTCCTGCAGCAAGCCTTCAGCCGCTGCACTGCACTCCATCAAGACACATACCAGCTGCAATCAGTCTACTAGCTAGTCCATAGTGCATGTCCCTGGTGGAAATGCATGCACCCAGAACTGGGATGTCAGCATACACAACAAGCAGATAAGTCAGTGACTGGGCCTCAAAAGGAAACCCATAAATATCACATGAGAGAAATACTATATAGCACTTTGGGGGTGCCTAGCCATGCCGTAGTCACTGCACAATCAGGGTGTGAGTGATCTCCCAGCAGGACATGCTGTGGGCACCCTGTCTGTGTAGGTGGTGGCCGGGCACTACAATGTCCCAGCCATTGCCCTATGCCCTGTGCAGATGCATCCTGGCCAGGGCACCCTGTCAGGGCTATACCCATGGTACCTTGCTCCTCATTATGCACATTGGCAGGCCAATACTGGCAACAGTGCTGGCAGTGTGGGCTGTGGAGGGTGTTTGCAGCCACCACACACTGGATAGACAGACACACATTCCCACACCTATGCCAGCATTGTGCTACTCTAGAGGAGTTTAGCAGCCCTGGCCACCACACCAGTCCTGGGCACAGTACAGGCATGGATATGGTACACAATACTGTTGGGGGTCACTCCCCAGGGTGATAAATACTGTCAGAGACCAGACCTGAAGCACACACCGCAGACATCAGAAAGATTGTTATGATGAAGCTCAATCAGCAAACTGTGTTTAACGTAGGAATTGCTATCTGCCAGTAATCATAGCAAACATTTGATAGCTGTGTACCGTATACCCAGGTGTAGGGTGGCATTGCTAAGGTATGCAAGCGCTATTATTGGGAGATGCACGCAGGGCCCAATGTCCTGCCTCTCCAGGAGGCATTGGCCAATGGGGCCTGAGGGTGTGGGTGTGGGTGTGTCTGCCCCTGTTGGCTGCTGCTTTACGGCAGAGGTTCCCAACTCCAGTCCTGGTGTGCCAAACACTGTTCGGGTTTTCATGCTGTCCCTCATGAATATGCATGAGATACATCTGCATACCATGGGGGTGGTGCATAGATATGCAGCACAGGCATCTTTATTAGAGGCAGCATGGAACCTGAATGGTGTTTGGCCCTCCAGGACTGCATTTGGGAGACTCTGCTCTAGGTAATGCGCCTGTTTATGGTGTCTATGCTCGGTGGGGTAAAATATAGGCGTATTAACCATGCGTATGTTCTCTGCAATAAAAGTTTGTCCGTACTCTGCTCTAGGTAATGCGCCTGTTTATGGTGTCTATGCTCGGTGGGGTAAAATATAGGCGTATTAACCATGCGTATGTTCTCTGCAATAAAAGTTTGTCCGTACTATCACGGTTTAGTTGTGGGAAAAATATGTGGACTGGATTGGCAGTAGCCCCAGCTGGGTTTTGAACATGTGACCTTTTGTTTTTGCACACACTGTCTGTGTGCACTGCACTGCACCACCTTGTTGGCACAGATATGCTGCACTCCCTGGGGAGTCCATGACTGTACATCCGACAGGGCCTGTTTGTTGCAGTGCACGGCACCCACCTGGACAGGGCTAGGCCATGGTCTGCTGTTGCCACCAGCTGCTGCCACCTCCACCACCAGTACCGCTCCATCCTTAGATTGGAGACAGCATAAACCCTGAAGGATTTGTGGCCCTCCAGGACTGCATTTGGGGGAATCTGCTCTAGGTAATGTGCATGTTTCTGGTGTCTGTGCTCTGTAGGGTAAAATAGAGGTGTTTGAGCCATGCTTATGTTCTCTGCAATAAAGGTTTGTATTTACTATCACAATATAGTTGTGGGTAAAATATGGGGACTGGATTGGCAGAAGCCCCAGCTGGGGCTTGAACCTGTGACCTTCTGTCTTCAAACACACTGGTTGTGTGCACTGCACCACCATGTTGCCACAGAGACAGTGCATTCCCTGATGATACCATGACTGTTTGTCTGGCAGGGCCTGTCTGTTGCAGTGCATTGCACCCACCTACACAGGGCTAGGCCATGGTCTGCTCTGGGCAGCTGCCACTGCCCCCCTCCACCTCCAGTACCCCTGTGCCACCATGCTGACATGCCCTTCTGCTGGTGGCGCTGGTGGTACGCAGTCTCAGGCCATCCTGTGTGCGGGTAGGTGGCTGCCTATGGTGCAGATTCTGGGGTAGGGGTGCCTGCATATCTGTTCGCATGTCCCCCAATCACCGCCTGCCAATGTTCTGTGCCCTTGGGGGTACCTGCTGGGTACTATCCCCTGTAACACTGTGCTAAACACTCTCGTGCCCATGTTGGGCTCTCCTCAGTTGCTGTCTGGCTGCTGTTCAGTTTCAGCATTCCCAAGTGCCATCTAGGCATCTGCCTAGTCCGCACTGTGCCCCAGCTGCACCACAGCATGTGCCGCCTGCAGCCCTCTGTATCCCCTTTCCCAGCATCTGTCCATTTGCCCATTCCGACCTGACCGCCCTGCTGTTGTGGAACATGTGCATGCCATAGATAACCTGTCCAATTGAGAGGGAAACCCTGATCAGTGCTATTTCACTGTGGGATCATTCACCTTGTATGGGGACGGAGCGTAGACCCTTCTAAAATTCATATTTATTTTTTATGACTTTCTTGGGAGTGTTTTTTGATGTTTCCCATTACTATCACTATTTCCCAGCTTGATTATAATTTTTTAAAATTTTGTTGGTGTCCTTTTCAATATTTATTTGTATTTTTGTACCGTGCACATGTATCACACTTATCACTGTTTTGTAGGTTTCCCTGGTTTTGCTGTACATTGCTGACAGAAATGGTTTCTCTTCCCTTTAAATCGGCTCTACCGCGAGGTTCAGCCCCGCTCGTGTGCGGGGAGCCTCTCCCCTCCCACTCTCCACTCATTGACCCCTTCTCTTCACCCCTGGGGAGCCTTCTTCCGCCCTCCAGGAGCCTTTCCATGCCTTTATCGCACATCAGTGTGCCGCACACATGAGCGGGCACTTTAGTGCGGCGCGCACCTGTGCGGGGCACAAATATGCATCATTGGTGTGCGCTAAGGTACCTTAGCACATGCTAATGTGCGCTGCACACTGTCAGCAATACTTACCTGGTGGCCAGTGGATTCCAGGGCAGGTGCGACACAAAATATAAAGTTAAGATTTTAGAGTCTTTTACAAGGCCCAAATGGCTCTTGGTCTTTGTAGTTTCCTTGAGCTCCAAATCTTTAATGAGATACTTAAGCAGAGTGGTGGGAAAAATAATGCTTTTATTTCCCGTCTTTGCTGAGGTTCAATAATATTGGGTTACAACGTGAAAGCAAAAGTCCTTACTTCAGGTAGAATAACAAACTTAGGCTTCCAAACAAAACTATCATACATTACAGGAATGGAAATGCTTAAATAAACCAAGAATGCTCTGTTGGTGCTTTAAACAGATCACAAGCCTGGCAGAGCTTCTAGACTTCCTGAAATACACAATGTACAATCCATGTCATGGTCAGATACATTTTCTATGGGATCCACTTGCATTTGCTCGCAATCCGATACCTCTGATTCAGTGTCCCTGGTTTCATGCAAACCATATTCAGGGGTTTTATATATTTGCTCTAGCAAGTCCCAATGTTCTGGGCCTAACCTAGGGCGTCAGCCCTGTGCTATATTGAGCTTACAAGTATCCCATCTTCTTGGAGGTTTTATATCAACATTATATACACCTTTATCCTTCACAGCATTCTTCTTAGGCATATATTTTCCATACCTTTTATTGCAGCAGCCTGGTGATGAAAGGTTTTCTCCTTTGGCTTGCTTCTTCCCCTCAGAAGCTTCATGCCAATCCTTTCTCTGAAAGTTTGCTTCAGCTTTCAACCGTGGGAACAGCTCTCCTGGTAAGTGCCTGCTCCTGCAACAGCCCAAATCCTGGCTTCCGTGCTCAGCCTGGCTTTTCCTTCCCAGCTGATTCCCACTTGCTTCTTGCTTGCAATCAATGAAAGGCTTTCTCCTCTGCCAGCCAACAGCTTTCTCACCAACCTGAGCCGGTCCTTCCTTGGCTCCTGGTGGCTTCCTGTTAGCTCCTGGAGATTCTCTGTTAGGTTCTTCTCTGGCTTGAGACGATTCTCTTCCAGCTTGACCTGATCCTTCTCTCTGGGTTTGACCTGATCCGCTCTGGATCCGACCTGGTCCTCCCTCCTTGACCTGACTCAGTCCTCTCTGAATCCAACCTGGTCCTCTCTTCTGGGTTTGACCTGATCCTCCCTGGATCCAACCTGGTCCTCTCTCCTGGACCTGACCCGGTCCTCCCTGTTTAGCTTGAGGCAGTTCTTCCTTATAAAGAACTCCTCTCCTTGAGGCTTGTGAATTGTTTGTCATGTGCTCCTGACCAGCTGGGCGTGGCACTCCAGTCTCTCTGACTGCACTCTTGCTCCCTCTAGCTGGTCCCTGTGAACATTGCACTCTGTGCACATCTTTTTCTCTGTGTAAAACAGTTTCATTTCTCTCATCAGGGCTCTCATCAGCCCTCACTGCATCACAGCACATGAGCGCAGTTTAGTAAACATACCCCTATATCTTTTATGAGTGTGTCATTATTGAGAAGGTAGAATCTCCTTTGTTCTTTTGGTAACTCTTTGATGGGATCACTAGTGTCATGCTTAGCAAGTGATGATCTGACCAAGGTATTGGTGTGGATATTGGAATGGGTGGATGGGGGTGCTTGTTAAGTAAGGTATTAGGAATATAGACGAGCTCCAAAATTGCTCCTTTTCCATGTGTTGGACCATGGGTTATTTGAGCCTATTACATGTCCTCCAATGCCTTCTGGAATGCCTGCACATCCTTACTTGGTGTAGATGGAATATTGAGGTCTCTAAGCAGGACAAGCAGCTTCTTGCCTCCTGAGTATTTGCAAATTTGCTGAAGGATGAGCTAGTGGTCTTTGTCTCGGTTGTTTGGGGCTCTGTATATTAGACAGATTAAAATGTAGCTGTTGGATAATGCCATCATATTGCAAGCATATGTTGAATTTGAAAGCTCCATTTTAAAGCCCAGCAGTTTCCTTGAGATTGTAAGAACGCCCTCACCTCTTTTTGCAGATCTCATTCAGTTGTGTGTAGTGAATGCATTAGATTTGATTTGATTGATGATAACATGGTTTGTGTCTGCCAACCAAGTTTCAGTTATACACATTACACACATGTAAGCAATGCATTAAGGAGGAGGACTGCTGAGAGGAAAACCATATGCAAAGATGGTAACACTGGCCTGTGTATATGGATACCAGAGGCAGTATCAAATGGCACAGGTTTCACAAGACTCACAGGGCAAACAATGTTCAAGGTCTTGGTGATGTCCTAACTCCCGTATCCAGTGCTGATCAGTTGAGACTATACAAACTTCGGAGTGTTATGAGCCCGGCTAACTGACAGCTCCACTAAGTCAGACCAGGAAGATTTCACAGAGATTTTCCCACTGGAAGACATGGATCTATATGCCGAGAATCCCAAGCCTCCTAAGTCCTGGTGTTGGCATTACCGGGAAAAGCTATGATACCAACAGAATTTGGAAGTGGCTATAGGGGAGGGATCCAGGGAGGGAAAGCCTAGGGAAGAAACCCCTGGGGATAGCTCCGGGCTGAACAGTAGTGACTCAAATGCAATTGTCTCCTTCCAAGAGTGAGGGCTGGCAGAAGACCCAGGGAGCTTCAGGAGGGCTCATCAAGAAGATGAGTCCCTTAAACATGCCCGAGAGTGGATTTTGGAGGTAGATGGAGTTCCAGTAGGTAACGGGGAGTCCCCTGCAAGAACCTTTCCCTATTTTGTGCTAAAGGGAGATTCATTATGCAGAGTGGTTGAGGAAGAGGTGGAACAACTGATCGTTCCCCAGCCCTGTAATCAGCAGGTGTTATCATTGGCCCACAGACATTTATTAGGGGGAAACCTAGGGATGGAGAAAACACAAGAGCATCTTTTAGCCCGATTTTTTTGGCCAGGAATCCATAAACAGGTTCAGTTATAATGCCAGTCATGCCTCACCTGCCAACTTCATAACCCCGCCAGAGTCCAATCTGCCCCTCTAGTGCCTATGCTCATCATTGAAACCTCATTTAAAAGAATGGCTATGGATATGACCCTGCAACAAAATTTTCCATAATTGCGGAAATATTCAAAATATTCATTTGTTGTAACTGAAACTTTTGAGAACCTTCCAGAATTCTTCTTAGAAGGAGGAAGATAATATGCATTGGTTAATGGAGGATATGTCTCTGAGAAAATACTCAAGATTTCCATCAAGTACTTTTTAAACATGCCCCTTGAGGAAACTAACGGTGATCTTGGAAAATTAATCAAGCATAGGTTCTCTAACACTTCAGTCTTAAACTTAACCAAGGACATATATTTAATAAAAGCATCATTACAACTCTCCAAATGTTGAATCTTTGCATTAACTTCAGCTACAGATTATTTAAAATCAACTAGCTCCTCAGAAATTTTAATGAAAGCAGAAACATTCATTTTCACTTGCAAAGATGAGGCTTGCATCTATGGTACTAATGCGTCACCCAGCTTCAAAATGGCAATCCACACAGTTTCTAAAATAAATAATTCTGGACACTCGGGGTGGTTAGACCAAGACTTTCTGTGAAAAATAAAGCTGCTGGCGGCTTTGGATGCATTCAGACTTTAGGAGACAGTGAAATGCCAGCTCCTGAGTAAGACTCTGAGGCATCCAGCATCTGAACAGCCAAGCTCACTCCTGAACAAGTCAATTTTGGCACTGGACACAAACCAAACGTTTTTGAAGGACCAGTCACAACAGCAGGTAAAATGAAGGAAGTCTTGTGGACAGTGGAAAGTCTCTTGTCCACTTTCTCCTTCCTCTTGCTCATTATTGAAACTCATGGCTCAGAACAAACACCTTGTGTGTGACATCTTGGATCCTCCCTACCCATTTCATACCTTGATATGAACTTTTGTTTTAGGAGTTTAATGTGACAATTAGCATGCACTAACAGCTGTGCTGTGCTTTTAACATATTTAAAAATGCACATTAAGAGGCCAATTCCAATCGAGGCTCATCCAGAGATCCAAAATTTGGATGGGCAGGATTTGCACTTGATTTTGCACTCACGGGAGCTATGCATTCTTACGGGAGAAGAATCTGGGCAATTGGACGTGCCGGACATGCCCTGATTCAGCAACACTTCACATCTGGCAACGTCCCCACCTAACCATGTCATTTCTCCTGCATTGAGCCTTGTTGCCGTGGCGTCCTATCACCATGGCACCAAGACACCATGCAGGAGCCTTGCTGCCCCGCACAACTCCAAAACTGCATTTCCTCACCAGCGAACTCCTGGAGGGGCCTTCCAAGGCTGGGATCGGGCAGCGGGGAACCCCTCTGCTGCCTCTCACCTTCCCGGTGTGGTCCACCAATGCTGTTTGACATAGCTGGGGGGACTTATTCCACCTCCAAAGTGGAATAAGTCTCCTGTCTATCTCATTCAAGCTGGACATAAAGGGCTGTGACCAGCTTGGAGGAGATCTCTGTATGTGCGGAGAGCTTTGGGAACAGAATCGGCCCCAAGAAGTTGGCAGGGGTTATACGTCCAAACTGGATGCACATCCCCGCTAAATGCTATTTGAGATACCCCTCTAAATGTTATTGTCCGCTGTTTGGTATCTCTCCTAATATATTTTGATAATTTCTGGCATCAAGTATGAAGAAGCCAATAAGGACTAAGCGGCCTAAGCAGTTATCCAGTGGAGGAAGTGTGATTATTAATTGACCAGAATCTAGCTGAGTTCAACTTCAGGGGGAAGGGGCGTGCTGAAGATATGTAGATTAGTTGGATGTCTCAGATATATGGGAATTATTGATGTTATTGCACCTTTAAAGTTCTTTGGCATTTCAAGAAAGATAACCTTTTGTGGTCCAATGCTCTTCTTAAAAATAAAAAAGAAAGTTGTCATGTAGAGCATTTCTGAGTGGTGTCTGGGGATCCCTCATTGATGCTGATCTGGAGAAATCTGGAGAAAACAAATTGAACATTATAAGAGAGCCATTAGTAAAGTTAAAAACTGCATTAATCACAAATTATTGTAAAATGACAGATAAGCTTAACAGATTATGAAACACCAACAGCTGTTTCAACCTGTATCTTATGATCAGGAACCATTGGTGATGAAAAAAGAAGTTGAAGCAGCATTGAAAGCATTATCAAAGAACAAAGTACCGGGCAATGATGGCATTCCCATTGAAATATTACAGCAATCGAATGTGGATGTTGCCATACTTACAAGGATCTTCCAGGAAATTTGGAAGAAAAATCATGGCCAACTGACTGGAAAAGATCTCTGTTTATACCAATACTGAAGAAAGGTGATCTTGCTGACTGTGGAAATTATCGCACAATTGCTCTGCTCCCATATGCCAGCAAGATTCTACTCAAGATCATACAGCAGAGACTACAAGCACACCTGGAATGAGAACTGCCTAAATTGCAAGCAGGGTTCATGGAAAGGATGAGAAATGAGCGACATCATTGCAGATGTGAAATGGATCCTTGAAAAGACAAAAGAATAATAAAGTGATATTTATATGTGCTTTATTGACTACAGCAAGGTTTTTGAAATGGGCCTGCACCTTAATGTAAAGAAGACAAAGATCATGACAACTGGCATAATCAACAGGTTCATCGTTGAAGGAGAAGAAATTGAAATCGTGAAGAACTTTAACCTACTTGGAGCAACTATCAATAAAGAAGCAACAAGCAGTCAAGAAATCAGACGACGCATTGCTCTTGGCAGAATGGCTATGAAAGACCTAGATAAGATTCTCAAGAGCAGAGATGACTTTCTCCATACAAAAATTTGACTTGTTCAAGCTATGGTATTTTCAATAACATCATATGGATGTGAAAGCTGGACAGTGAAAAAGATAGACAGGAAGAAAATCGATGCCTTTGAATTATGGTGCTGGTTGAGAATATTGTGTATACCATGGACTGCCCGAAGAACAAACCAGTCGGTACTAGAGGAGATCAAACCTAAGCTTTCTTTAGAAGCTCAGATGACAAGACTTTGACTTTCATACTTTGGACACATCATGCGAAGAGAAAGATCATTAGTGAAAGACATCATGCATGGCAAGATAGAAGGTCAGCGCAAAAGAGGAAGGCCAGCAATGAGATGGATCGATACAATAACAGCAGCTATGGGTACCAGTCTGTCAACAATGAGCTGCCTGACCGAAGACCGAACACAATTTAGGATAGCTATCCAGAGGGTCGCCATGAGTCGACTCTGACTCGACGACACTTAACAACAACAACAAACCATGAGAAGCTTTGGGCTACATTAAGAAACAACTGTTAGTGTGGAACAACGAGAAACAGAATGGTTTAAAATTAGCAAAGGTGTATGACAAGGAGGCATAATTTTTCCCTACCTGTTGTGGTAAGGAGAGTGCAGCTCAGCATGGAAATAAAAGAGAAAGAAGAACTTTTTCTTCTTTTCGGGGGATGGGTGCACTAGAACACATACACCACAGCAAAATCCCTGAGAGAAACCAAGAGGGTAGAACTAGGTTTAAGCCACTCCCAGACTCCATGACAACCCCAGGTAAGAGTAGGAGGTACAAGTGGGTGGAGTCAGGAGGGAGGTGCCCTGCTTAACGTTTAAGTTTGAGAAAACAAACAAAGTTGAGAGAAGCAGCCAAGAGGGAGGCAGCCAAGGGAAAGGCAGCCAAGTGAGAAGCAGCCAAGAGGGAGACAGCCAAGGGAAAGGCAGCCAAGCAAGAAGCAGCCAAGAGAGAAGCAGCCACAAAGAGAGCAGCAGCAGAGACAAGAGCAGCCAGCACTGCAGCCAAGGAAGCTACAGAGAAGGTTCCAGGCAGAGGACCAAACAGACTGGCAAGAGGGAGAGAGAGAAAAGGTTGGCTTTGAGAAGGCTAAGGCAAGAGTGCTTAGACTCCTCTGATGAAGGGTCTGTCTGCAGGCAGCAGAAGCCCCAGGAAGGGAAGTGGAGATCTTACCCTGATTCCCTGTCTAGCTCAGAGGCAGAGAAAGTCACAAGCCACAGAAGCCTCAGCTAGGAAGGTGCTGCAACAAGACTCCAAGGTAGGAGAAAGAAAGCAGTAAAACCAAAACCCTGTGTTTCTTGCTCTGACTCTGAAGAGAGGTTTAGGCCTGAGAAAACCCGGATTAGGAAGAAGGGGTTTTCAGGAGAAACTGAACAGGAGAAGCCCGTTGAAGTCCTATCTAGAGGAGAAGGGGCCATTCAGTGGAATAGGCTGTTTAACCTGTTAAAGGACATTAAGCATAAAGTGCCCGAGCGTTTTCAAACCTTGCCAAGATACAGCTCAGCAGAAAGCATGGAGGTAGAAAGTAAAGAAAGTGACCTGACTTCAGCATGTTCTGAGATGGACTGTGATATGTGCATTGTGGCTAAGTAAAGAAAGCCTGTGTAAATAATTCTACTACAACACTGGTTGTAAGCTTTGCTTTAATGGGAGAAGATTATCCTTTATTTTCTTTGACTTGAGTGTACAACTGCTTTAAAGATTTGTTACCCACTTGCCACGGAAGCTAATAAAATTCCTGTGTGCTTTGAAACAACCACTTGGTTCATTTATCTCTATACACAACTACAATCCTTGGTAAAGAGGAATTCAAGATGGCTTCCCGTCCCTACTAGGCGACCGCCTGGTAGGGGCGCGACCGCCACACTGTTTAAATTATATGCAGAACAAATCAGCAGAGAAGCAGGACTGTATTAAGACAACCGAAGTGTGAAGATTTGTGGAAGATTTATCAACCTTCACTATTCTGATGACACCACAATACTGGCTGAAAGTGAAGATGATCTAAAACATTTGCTTATCAAGATCAATGAACATACTCTTAAAATGGGCCTGCACCTTGACATAAAGAAGACAAAGATCCTGGCAACTGGCAAAATTACTTAGTTTACATTGATGGAGAAGAAATTGATGGAGAAGAAATTAAAATATTGGACAACTTTAATCTTCTGCTTCGATCAATAATCAACAAAAAACCAACAAGCAGTCAAGAAATCTTACAAAGCATTGCTCTTGGCAGAATGGCTATGAAGGACTTAGACAAGATTCCAGGAGCAGAGACACCTTTCTCCATACAAAGATTCAACTAGTATAAGCCATGGTATTTTCAATAACATGGATGCAAAATTTGGACAATGAAAAAGATAGAAAGAAAATTGATGCCTTTGAATTCACAGGTCTGCAACAAATTTTTTTCGAGAGCTGTTTTTGTTATTCCACATAATCTTTATGTTTTTTGGTGTGCTGAATCCAAAAATGACCTCCATTTTGTCATAGGACATCACGTTTCCTGACAATTTAGGTAACTATGTTAAATAAGGCAATACCTCAAAATAAATGGAAATAGACATAAAATTAAAGTTTTATTACAATATTTTTATGAAAATCCTTTTTTGAACTGAAATGAGCTCACCTACATACACTAAACTTGATTCTTCTTCCTTGTGAGGCTCCTCTTGGTGCATTTACGCTTGTGAGTAGCATCTGGAATGTCTCTCTGAAGCATCCAACAGTAGTCTGCCATCATTGTAATGCTCCATTTTCCCTGGTATCTCCTTTCTATCTCTTTAATGTCTTGGTGGAATCATTCACCTTGTTCCTCACTCACAGCTCCCAAATTTTCAGGAAAGTAGTCAAGGTGGGACTGGAGGAAATGCACTTTCAAACTCATCAGGCAACCTAAAGCTTGAAATGCTTTCAGCATTTGTCCGACAATCTTTTTGTAGTGAGGATCTTTGTTATTGCCTAAAAATTTCTGTACGACTTCTTTAAATGCAATCCAACCTTCTTTTTGAGGATCCATCATGGTATTGACAAACTCTTGATCAACTATAAGCCTTCTAATGTCTTGTCCGATGAACACACCTTCCTTCAATTTTGCCTCCGACAGGCCTGGAAACTTTTTTTTTAGCTGTATTTATATCCTGCTTTTCACTGGGTCAAAGTGGTCAATTGTGAGATACATTTAACATGAGGGGATATGACACACATACGCTAATACTTACAGGGAACATGGGCAATGGAGGGTTAAGTGGCTTGCCCAAGACCACAAGGAGTGCCTATAGGACTAGAAATCCCAGTCCCTCTGGCCTGAGATTGCTGTCCCCAGGTGGGACTTGAACCCCTGGCCCTCTGGCCTGAAGTACTTTGTCCTAACCACTAGGCCACTCCTCCCCCTTGGTGACCAAGTATTTGAAGCATTCTCCATCTCTTGGAAGTGATTTTACGAATTGCTTCATCAATCCCAATTTTATGTGGAGAGGTGGTAAAAGAACTTTATGGGAAGGTACCAAAGTTTCTCGGAGGACATTTTTTTCACCGACTGTTAGCACCCTCGGCTGCCAACTCTTCTTGGTCCAGTGATTTTGTCGGTCTCGACTGTCCCATAGACACAGAAAACAAGGATATTTGGTATACCCAGCTTGTTGCCCGAGCAGCATGCACAAGACCTTCAAGTCCCCACACACTTGCCAACCATGGTCTTCATATTTAAGTTTACAAAGAACCAATTCCAAGTTCTCGTAGGCTTCCTTCAAGTGTACGGAATGACCTACAGGTATGGAAGCGTAAAAACCATTGTGGAGTAAAACTGCTTTGAGACTTCTTTTTGAAGAATCTATAAAAAGACACCATTGCTCTGAATCATATTGGATTTTAAATTGACCCATCAGACCTTCGACATCGATGCAATAAACCAACTTGTCTTCCTGGGTGAAGTAAGGAACAAACTCCTTTTCACGATGTCTGAACCATGAAGATGACACTCCTGGCAACAATAAATTCCTGCTTTTCAGCCTTGATCCGAGTAACTCAGCGGCATCTTTGGGAAGATTCAAGTGTCTTACCAAATCATTCATCTCCTCCTGAGAAAACAATTTTGGTCTTGTATCATCTTCAAAGTCAGAACTTGATTCGTCATCTGGTTCAGGTATGACTTCACCTTCATCGGAGCTAGGTATCTCTTCCAAGGTAGCAGGGGGTTTGGGTACTGGTATATCTGTGCCATGGGGGATGGGACAAATTGCCGAGGGAAGATTGGGGTATGAAATGGAATGCTTCCATTTGGAATTAAACCCTTTCACATCGCATGAACAAAAGTAACAGTTGTCACTATGGTTCTTTTGCTCTCGCCATACCATAGGAACCCATAACGGAAAGATTTTTCTTACCCTTGAACCAGTTTCGGAGGTCCTCAACACACCGTTTGAACACTTCATGAGGTGCCCAGACTTTATCTTGATCTCCAATTTTTAGTCCAAAGTATGCAAAGTATACTTTTTTCACAAAGTCTGTAATATTCTGCTCTTGCTTCAACACTGAATATTCACCACAGATGAAACAGAACCTGTCTGGCGAATTAATACACTTTCGCGGAGCCATAACATAAGGGTTGAAGAATGACGAGCTAACATGAATTGCGATGAAAAAGTGTGAACAGCCTAGAACCAAGAACCTGATGATGATTCATGCACAAGTGTGGCATGCAGGAGAGAGCAGCTCTGTGTCTGTACACGAGACGTCACAGTGCTGGCCACGCCCCCCTGCACTGACTGGAGCTGCTGCTATCTGCCCTGTGTCTTCCTCCCACGGGATTCTTCAGGAAAGATTAACCCCTTCTACCATTAGAAGCACGGACTTAAAACGTGCTTAGCTTATGTATATTTTGCTGATCAGATTTACAGTGCTATATTTTTTTTTACATAACTCGGACAACCCCTTTAAGGTTTTTTTGGCATTTTATATCTTAAATGCACTTATGTGAATTAATTAATAGTAATTTGAATTAATTAATAGTAATTTGAAAAATAAATGATAAATTTGAAGACAATTTTGCATGTTGTGGCAAATCATGATGTCTAGGAGTTTTTCAATATTTTATTTGTTTTCAGCACACCAAAATACATGGTGTAACCCACCCCTCCTTGCAAACTCGTGACACACGCCCTGATGTATCTTCCTTACTAAATTGTGTAGTCAGTGGCCGTAGGGGGGAGGCGGTATCACCAGACTTGCAAAGGGGGAAGGTACATTAGTACACACAGTTCCTTTAAAAGGTACTGGGGAAGTTTACAATAAGTAAACTCATATGTTATGTATAAAGTTTACCAATGAAGTTACAGCAAAGTGTTTTAATATTTATTTTTTGCAGGTTCTAACACTTTGTTGAACTTATCGCTGAAATTATTTTTCTAGTTTCTTAAGTGGACATAAAAGAATAACCCATCTTACATTTCATCATTTATTGTATTAACAGATAAGTATTAATTAGTATCAATCACAACACGTTACAACTCTTATAAAGGTAACCCTAACTATTCTAAACAGTTCAGCAACTTTTCTGACTACTGCAGCTTTTAAAAGGAATTTCTCTCTCTACTTCAGTTGTTATCTCATGAATTCAGAGGCTTTTTGTAGTTTTACTTTTCCTTATAGTGAAAACGTATTATATGATTAACAAATAAGAATAGTTCGCTCTCTTTTCTTTGCTTTCCTTTTCCTTGTTAAAACTACAAAACTCAAGTCCAGTGTTTCACTTTGCTTTAGTTTGACATTCAGGTAAGGTGTCTTTATCCAGATGACGGTGAGGTTGAAGTGTTGGGGCCCAGATTTTGCGCAGGAACCGCCACACCTCAGGATCCTTGGAATCCGGTTTACCTGTCTCCCTAACTTAAAGAAAATAAAAGGAGGCAAAACCCTAACTATTCCCTACTATTGACACATAACATTCTAATTTACTATTATTCCTCAAAATTTATTAATTTCTCTAACTAAAAAGAAATAAAATTAAACAAAGTCCCTAGCTAAAAGTCACCTGTCTGAACTTTAGTCCCTTTGCTGAAGTGCTTAATAAACCCCCTCTTTCATAAATCACACCTTGCACCTAATTTACTCAATCTTGAACTCAGAGTAACAGCTCTACATGTCCATTCCACAATGTTTAGCTTCATTCCATTTCTCTAACAATGCTATTGCACACTAGGGGGTATGTTTACTAAACTGTGCAATTGTGCGTTTTTATGCCCCGCACACGTGCGCATCACACTAATGGGCCCGCACAAGTGCGCGGCGCGCTGATGTGCGATAGGGGCGTGGAAAGGCATTCCGAGGGTGGAGGAAGGCTCCCGAGGGGCGGAGGGACGGGGTCTATGGGTGGAGAGTGGGAGGGGAGAGGCTCCCCGCACAGGAGTGGGGCTGAAAATCAACCTAAAAAATACCGCGAGTGAAAACCTCGCATTAGAGCCGATTTAAAGGGATGAGAAACCATTTCCGTCAACAGTGTACAGCAAAACCGGGGAAACCTACAAAACGTGAGCAGTGTGATACATGTGCACCGAACAAAATTGCAAATAAAACTTGAAAATGACCACAACAAAAATTCTAAAAATTATAATTCAGCTGGGCAACAGTGATAGCAATGGGAAACAATAAAAAACACTCCCAGGAAAGCTCCAAAAAAAAAGAAATGATTTTTGGAAGCTTTATTGGAGCTTTCCTGGGAGTGTTTTTTAATGTTGTCCATTGCTATCACTGTTGCCCAGCTGGGTTATGGGTTCTTTCTCCTTTTTATTATGTCATTTTTGAGGTTTATTTGCCCTTTTGTCTCCATACAAGGTAAATGAGCCCACAGTAAAATTGTGCAGAGCAGGGTTTCTGACTTGTCCGGCCAGGTTTCCTATCTCCAGGGACTGTACAGACTCTGCGGCCACAGTGTGGTGCAGCAGACACAACCAATGCCTGTAGGACCAGAGAGTCACAGGTTCAAATCCCAGCTGGGGCTCCTGCCAACCCAGTCCTCATAGCTTTACCCACCACTAAACAGTGATAGTAAAGACACTCCTTTATTGCAGTGAACATAAGCATGGTTCAAACACCTATATTTTACCCTACACCGCACACACACCATAACAATGGGCATTACCTACAGCCGAGTCCCCCAAATTCAGTCCTGGAGTGCCACAACTCAATCAGGTCATATGCTTTTTCCAAGATAAGGACATGTCTGCATGTTGGCGGAAGGGTATAGTTGGTGGAGGGGGCAGTGGCTGCAATCCACAGCAGACAGTGGCCTAGACCTGTGCAGGCTGGCACCATCCACCGCAACAGACAGGCTCTGTCAGATGTACAGTCATGAACTCACCAGGGAGGGCAGCATATCTGTTGCAACACGATGGTGCAGTGCACACAGACAGTGTGTGCAAGAACAGAAGGTCACAGGTTCAAAACCCAGCTGGGACTACTGCCAATCCAGTCCACATATTTTTCCCACAACTAAACCGTGATAGTAAGGACAAACCTTTATTGCTGAGAACATACGCATGGTTAATACGCCTATATTTTACCACACCAAACACAGATACCATAAACAGGCGCATTACCTAGAGCAGAGTCTCCCAAATGCAGTCCTGGAGGGCCCCACACCATTCAGGTTGCATGCTGCCTCTAATAAAGATGCCTGTGCTGCATATCTATGCAACACCCCCATGGTATGCAGATGTAGCTCATGCATATTTATGAGGGACAGCATGAAAACCCGAAGAGTGTTTGGAACACCAGGACTGGAGTTGGGAAACCCTGCCGTAAAGCAGCAGCCAACAGGGCCGGACACACCCACAACCACACCCACAGGCCCCATTGGCCAATGCCTCCTGGAGAGGCAGGACATTGGGCCCTGCGTGCATCTCCCAATACTAGCACTTGCATACTTTAGCAATGCCACCCGACACCTGGGTAAACGGTACACACCTATCAAACGTTTCCTACGATTACTGGCAGATAGCAAGTCCTATGTTAAGCACAGTTTGCTCTTTGAGCTCCATCATAACAATCTTTCTGATGTCTGCGGTGTGTGCTTCAGGTCTGGTCTCTGACAGTGTTTACCACCCTGGGGAGTGATCCCCAACAGTATTGCATAGCATATCCATGCCTGTACTGTGCCCAGGACTGGAGTGGTGGGCAAGGCTGATAAACTCTTCTATAGTAGCACAATGCTGGCATAGGTGTGGGAGTGTGTGTCTGTCTATACAGTGTGTGGTTGCTGCAAACACCTTCCACAGCCCACACTGCCAGCACTGTTTCCAGTATTGGCCTGCCAATGTGCATAATGAGGAGCAAGGTACCATGGGTATAGCCTGGACAGGGTGGGCTGGCCAGGATGCATCTGCACAGGGCATAGGGCACTGGCTGGGACATTGTAGTGCCCGGCCACCACCTACACAGACAGGGTGACCTCTGTATGTCCTGCTGGGGGATCACTCTCACCCTGACTGTGCAGTGACGACAGCATGTCTAGGCACCCCCATAGTGCTATGTAGTATTTCTCTCATGTGATATATATGGGTTTCCTTTTGGGGCCCAGTCACTGATTTATTTGCTTGCTGTGTATGTTGACATCCCAGTTCTTGGTGCATGCATCTCCTCTGAGAACATGCACTATGAACTAGCTAGCAGACTGTTTGCAGCTGGTATGTGTCTTGATGGTGCAGCTTGCAGGATGCAGCGGCTGATGGCTTACTGCAGGAGAATATCAGATGGTGGTGGGGTGCAGCTTAGCATATCCAGACCTAATGTCTGTCTGCTATTGTGTTATGGATGTGTATAGAGCTGCATTGACTGCCCTGAGGGGGGGGGGGGGGTCTGTTCCTCAGCAGGACTGGGGTTGATGGTCCCCTCTACTGCCACCTTTGCAAGGAGGTAGAATGTGGACCTGTTGATGGGGAAACCCTGTTTGCTACCCTCAGCCCTGGAGGAGGAGGGGGGTGGGGGGGGTGGTGGTGGTGGTGGTGGGGGTGCATAGCCTACCTAGGGGTCCACAGGGGCTACACCTGACTGAGTCAGACAGAGATATCCAAGGTGTTTCTGCAAAAACTACCTATCTCACACATTAACACTGCTTTGGACCTCCGGCATAGCCTCTTTTAGCCATGTAAGGTGTTGTGGACCTGGTCCTGGGCGCCTCATCGCACCCTCAGGGTGAGCACAGTACCCGCACAATGTGACGGTGTGTAGCTACTCAGTGCCAGTAAAACACACGGTCAGTACCCCCTACCAGGCTGAGGTGCTGTGTGGGTGCACATGGTCACTTCCCCCTACCAGGCCGAGATGCTGTGGGGGTGCATTCGCCATCTTGTGTTCATCTGTGGACAGCTGATTTGCATGTGCAGTGCATCATGGGTACGGGTGGGCTAACCCTATCCTGGTGACCACAGCAGACTGTCTGTGTGGTGATGTGCAGGCTCTCTGCAGCCAGCCAGGAGGTTGCTAGCAACTATAGAGCTGTAGCCCAATGGTTACTTCACTGCATGGGAAGCTAGAGGTCATGGGTTCAAACCCACAGTAAGGTTATTTGATAGGGCTGTCTAAAGCACTATCTTTTATAATGTACATATTTGATGCCAGCAAAAACACCCTCAGCATGCTGTACTCATAAGGTGGCTCTGAGGGCGCCCTATAGGGCACCTTATGGTTCCCATCCATATAAGGTGCACTATACATTATCCTGTGATGCAACTTATAGGGTGCCCTATAGGGGACATTTTAGGGTGCCGTGGCGGACAGTGCACTTTATAATGTGCCCTATGGAGTGCCTTATAGGGTGCCTTATATGGCACCTTCAATTACGGCACGTGAGGGCGTGTTTGCTGGCAGCAATTAATAAAATAAAAATAAAGTGCTGCAGGATAAAATATGTACATTGCAAAGCTGATGCCACAGCCAGCCTTACATAGTAGGCCCCCTTGTGAGCAAACTCATGACCCCTGTATCAGCAGTCAGTGCCTTAACCATTGTGCTCCACTGCTGCTCCTCCTTGCATGTCAGCACACCTACTTATGCTTTTCATTCCTTAAACTGCACAGTGCTGCCATCAAAAACAGTACACTGACCTTGCTGTACCTCATACGGCACCCTCTAAAGCCCCCTATAAGCAACATTCTAGGATGCCTTGGCGGACAGTGCACTTTAAAATGTGCCTTATAGGGCAACTTATGTTAACACGCTTTGAGAGTGCGTTTGCTAGTAGTGATAATTAAACTAAACATAAAATGACTCCTAAAGCAATCTTCCCCATAATATGTAATGCCTCAGCCAGCCTTGTTCATTGAGCACTGTGGGATTGAACCCTTGATTCCTGCACCATTGGTTAGTGTCTTAACCATTGTGCTGTGGTTCTGTTCCTATGCTTGCATATCAGCGCGCCGCCTTATGCCACCCAATATTAAAAAGCCTCCTAAATCAATAGCATGCTGCCTAATGCCCATCAGCGTGCCGCCTTATGCCACCCAATATTGGACTGGCTCCTAAAGTAATGCCTCAGCCAGCCGTCTTCATTGAGCACTGTGGGGGATGGAACCCCTTGTCCCTACACCATTGGTCAGTGTTTTAACCATTGTACTGTGGCTCTACTCTTCTGCTAGCACATCAGCGCGCCATTTATGCTTCCCAATATTAAAATGCCTCCTAAAACATTAGCGCACCGCCTTATGCAGCCCATTATTTATATGCCTCCTAAAATAATGCCTCAGCCAGCTGTCTTCATTGGGCACTATGGGGGATTGAACCCCTGATCCCCTGCACCATTGGTAAGTGCCTTAACCATTGTGCTGTGACTCTGCTCTTCTGCTTGCACATCAGCGCACCACTTATGCCTCCCGCGCAGCTATCTCATGCGCTAATGTGCGGAGCACACATGGGCGCCGCGCACCTTAGCGCATATGTAACATCCGGATTTTCTTTTTCAGCAAGAAACGCCCACTCCTTATATGGCACCCGCACACTAGTGCGGCCCGCACATTAGCGGGGTTTTAGTAAACATGCCCCTAGGTAAAACAACATATACTTAAATATCCTTAACTAAGGAAGTCTGTTCTTCAGTGTTACTCTATCTTTTAACAGAGCTTCATTTCAAACAGACACTTCCACAAACAAAGCAGTTATTTATTCATTCCGAGCTTCAGGCTCATTTCTCTTTATCACAGCAGGAAATCACTTACTGTGCTGGCTTTCTTTAAGGCTTCAGACACTTCTTAAAACAGGCTACTAAATAGCACAGTTCTTTTTAAAGAAAACTCTGACAATTCCACTCTGTCTCTTTCTTACAGAGGACTCCCAAGAAATCTTTAGTCAAAGCCCCTGGCTTCACTACCAGCAGAGTCTCAGCCAACACTGTTCAAAACCTCTCCAAATCAGGATATTCACTCACTTAGCCTGATGTCCCTAAAACCCAGCTCCAGTTCCACTCTTCAGAACAATGTATCACCAATTGATACTTTTACAATAGCATAAACAGCACATCTCTCAATACAGCCCAAACTGTTGTTTTTCTCTCTGTTCAAAAAAAACCCCTCTCTCTCATCAAAACAAACCAAAACAAAAACTTTCTTTCTGTTGTCTAGGAGACGATGACTCTGCTGACATCATCAATTTGTTTTCTAGATCCCTTAGCCAATCAGAGGCGTGTTTATGGAATATGCAGATGAAGCAGTAGAACCCATTCCAAATTCTGCAGGAAAAAAATCAGTTTTATTCTCAACTGCATGTTTTATTAAAATGAATGGCACAATCTCAATTTGGATGTTTCACACATCAAAAACCCCTCTAAACAACCCAAAATCTACAATCCTTTAAAACTTATCTAACTCAAACATTCTATCACCTCCAAATTCAAATCCACACACTCCTCAGGCACTGCACACTCTAGTAAAGAAACTTAACCCCTTAAGGGTGGGTTACAATGGAAATTAGATGAAAATAATCAAACAGCTTTTTAGTCTCAGATTATAATCCCCTCCCCCTGCAGTCATGTCCTAATGTTCCATACTACTCCATTAGTGGCTAGCCTAGGGGCCCAGTACAATGTCTCCAGTCACTGTCTGCAAGGGTATAAATCTCTCCTTGCCAATCACTGCCTGGTACTGGCGCGGTACATATCACCTCCTATGCGGGACACAGGGTCCACATTTGATCCCCATGCAGGGCTCACTTTGGAACACAACGTCAACTTATCAACTTGTACCACCAACAGGGTGCAAACCAAATGATACTCTCTTCTATGTACTCGGTTTGGGCAGGTGCTCCACAAACGTTTTTAGTGTCTCCAAGGTGTCCTACTGCTGGGTTGTATTCTCGTAGGTTACCAGTAATCGTGCTGGAAATTGGAGAGTGAATTGCATACCCTGCCTCACAAGGGCTGACCAGTTTGTTGCCATTGCCCTCCTGCTCAATGCCACCCTTATTAAATAGTCATTGAAGAGGAGACTTTTACTGCCTTGGTATTCTAAGCCTCTCTTTGTCTGGTACAAGCTCAACAACTTGTGCTTTTCCATAGAATTCAGAATCTTGGCTATCACTAATCGTGGCCTGTCCACTTCCTCCCTGCATGAGACCACTCTGTGCACCTGCTCCACTGCCTAGCCTGATTGGTTAGCTTAGACATTTGCAATGTCAGGGGGTGCACCGATCTGCTCTGGACAGCTCCTGATACCATTGGTGCTGAAGGGGGGCACACATTTTTATTTTTTATATTGTCAGTGCCATTATCACAGCACAGCGGCACCAACAATATTCAGAAGGGAGGAGGTCTGATTGCAGCAGTTGGGGATCATGGTAGTGAATGTGGGCAGAAAGTTGCTGACAGCTCTGCTCACCCAATCGTTACATCACTCCTCATGGATTTACTGTGAGTACCCACATTACCTGCCTCAGCAGGTACTGCGGGACTTTTCACATGGTATCTGCCAAGGCAGATAATGTGGAGTCTCTGTGGGAAATCCATACCTCCTGGTTTCTGCAGGACCTCCCCTGGGAACACCCCCTGCAGATACTGCAAAGATTTGCTGCTTATCACATGGTTTCGGTTACTAACATACCACATTAGCAGTCAAAACTCATGCTATTTAGTAGACATACCCCTAAGTGTCCTCATTAAATACTGACACAAATCCTGCAGAAGTAGTTTCTATATTGAAAGTGTGGCCTTTATACCTGCTGAAGAGCAAGCATAACTGTTAGCACATAATTTATGTTATGTTATGTTTTATTATACTTAATATACCGCCTTTCAAATAACAGCAAGGCGGTTTACAAAATTCGAATAATATTGAAATGGGCCATAGGCACCAAAAAGAAATTTCATCAATTAGACAGGAAAGTAAGAGTCAGAGACAAGTATACAAACAAGCACAAAGAACATGACTGATAGAAAGAGAGTACACAAGACTGGATCTGGGCAGTATGTAAATCAAATGCTTTGTTAAAGAGATAGGTTTTTAGCTGAGTCTTAAAGGAGCGGTAGTTTTGTTCCAGGCGTAGTGAGGAGGGGAGGGAGATCCACAGAGCAGGGCCCGTAAAGAAAAATGTAGAAGTGCGGGTAGACTGGAGGTGCGCATGTGAGGGAGACAGGAGGTGAAGCCGGTTGATATGTATGGACCAGAGGGAATGAGTAGGAGTATGAAATTGTAGTAAATCAGAGAGGTACTGTGGGGTGTGAGTGTATATAGCCTGATGGACTAACGTGAGCAGTTTGTAATGGATACGTTGAGCTAACGGTAGCCAGTGAAGATTAATAAGAAGGGGAGTGATGTGATCCCAAGGGGAGGAGTGAGAGATAAGACGTGCGACAGTGTTCTGTATGTATTGAAATCGAAGTAGCTGGGATTTAGGGACACCGGAAAGGACAGAGTTTAAAAAATCTAGACGAGAAATAACCAGAGACGAGAGTGGTGAGAGCCTGAGATGTGAGGAAAGGATGGATGGATCGAATTTGCCGAAGGAAGACATTAATAATTAATAAGTTAATAATTTAATTTAATTTAATAAGTTAATAATTTAGGAGTGTATGTGCTTTTTAAATACATGCAGAAATCATGACTTGTGATAAGGAAGCTTATCATAGTTCAGGAAGAAATAATACAAGAGGTGAATTGGCTCTGAATAAGCAACCTGTGCTGGCTGGTAAAAGCACTAAAACAGAGTGTTTACTTAAAAGACCACCAGACCCAGAATGCACTGGTTTACAGAAAGCCTCTAGGAGAGCTGAAATAGGGAAACATGTGCCTAATCAGAGAAGCAATGATGTAATCCCTAATCACCCATCTCCTAGGGCAGGGCTTGATTCAGAACACCTGAACTGTACTAGGGTGGAGCAGCCATCTAGGCACTTTCAAACTAGAAGAAATTCTTCAGACAGACAGCAAGAAGTGCAACAGCAACAGCAAGGAGAACAGCAAGAGCAAAGAGAACACAGAAGGAAGAACAGCAAGATGTCCAGGAGGTCTAAGAAAGGAGCCCGAGGCAGTACGTATGCTGGGAGAGATTCCTGGGGCAAGCATTCTTCATTGGACTGGAAGAAACCAGAGGCTTGGAGATATACAGCCAGGAACCCTCAGACAGCACTTGTAAAGGAGACGGCTGCATATACAGAAAGAAGGAGATCTAATACCTATTAAAGGAGGTATGGGAAAAGAGACCTAAAGTCCAGTGATTCTGACTGGAGAGCTGGGCACAGAAACTTTGCTACCTACTGGCCAAAATACCCAGAGAGGAAACCTAATGGCAACGTGATCTCAGGTATGAACTCTGATTTGTTCCCTAGCTTTGCACAAGGAAGACAGCAGGGAAACAGTTTCTATCCTGGTAGAGATCAGTTAGGGAATTCCTCTGAGCCAGTGTATGAAAGTGATCCTATGATATTTCAAGAGCAAGGGGAAATATCAAATGAGAAAGTGGAATGCATGGATTGCTCTCTGTCTAAGCTGCTGTTCTAAAGTAATCCTTAGTTAAGCATCAAACACCAAAAGGAACTGTACTGTTTTTAACGTCCCAGAAAAGTTTCTTTGAGAGAAAGCTTTGGGGAAAGTTGGAGCCACGTGGAGAGTGGACCAGCTATGGTTTGCAGCTGGTTAAGCACCTGTGATTAGAGCAAGGCACAAGTGCACGTGGGACTTTGGAAAGAAACCTTCTTCACTGTGTGAAAGGAAGAAAGTTGTTTTTTTTGATAAAGATAATTTTCCTTTTGGGTTTATTTTTCATTCCAGTACTGCTAAGAAAGTTTATTAGCAGGGGCTAGAAGAAAAACCTTTTCTGTTCCATCAAGGTCTTTACTAAGTTGTTGCATAAGTAATTCAGTTGCCTTATTTGTTTTGTTTCCTGAATACAATTCCTGAAGAAATTATCCTGTTGATGTTACCAAGCATATCTGTGCGAGGGAATAACTCCCCATAAATAAAATCTGTTTTCTGCTTTACACTTGAGCAACTAAAATTCTTTATTCTGGTTAAACGGCTGATTTTGTGTGATTGAACTACAACACCCACAATCCTTTGCAAGTCAAGTAAATTCCTGTCTTTGCCAAGATTGTGGAACTTTCACAACAAGCACCCCCCTTTACAGACTCCACCCAAGGACGGCCCAAACACCTTGCCTGAGCATGTCGATTTTAAAGGCAGTACTGGCTTGTACTGCGTGTACATTTATGCATGACCTAATCTTATAAAAGGCCTTTTATGCTCATAAAATAGTGTTTTACATTTGAAAAAGGATTATAAAATTACCCTCATATTGCGTAAAGCTAGGTGCTGTGTTAGCCTATCACCTATGTTTATGCATGCATATGTTGAAGCAATTTTACTTGTGTGTGTGTAAAAGACTGTCCTGCATGCTCAAAGCTGGTACTTACTAAACTATGATAAAATAATGCATTTTACTGCAATGATATTTACTGGATATGTCACTAATCTGCAGTACCTTATTTGGCAGCTTGACCTCTAGCAGTAGTATCACAAGATTATCTCTAGAGGTCAAAAGGCACCATTTTGAAGCAGGATCTGATGAGGCAGGAGGAACTAGGGATCACTCCTGCCTAGCCATTAGCCATTAGGCAACTTCCCATTTGAGCCAGGAGAGTCATGGGATAAAGGAAAAGGGTTATTGATTCCATGGGAATCAAAGGTGGGGAAAGGGTCATTGATGTCACAGGAAATCAAGGATGTAGGTGAATGATTACACAGGTACACTAAAAAAAAATTTTTTAAACTGCCTCTAATGTTTCGATTGATTTTTACGTTTTTTGGTGCGCTGAATCCAAATCTGGTAACCAATTTGCTCCATCACGTACAGATTTTTTGCTACATTGGGTTAGCAGTTCGAGGTGAACGTTTCAGATTGAGTGCGATCGAGATAAAAGTTTCTTGGATGAATTCTTTATACTAATTGTTTAGTAGTTATTCAAATAAGAATAAAGAAAATTGTAACAAGGCAGCACATAAGAATAGAGTAATGTCAACAAAACACACTGTGATGGTAGCAAAATTGTCTGCACTTAAAACAGCCACATACATGTGCACAAACATTGAGCATATAAGAGCGAGGTTAGACACAAAGCAAAGCAAAGAAATGTGCAAAAAATGTTGTACAGGTATGTATGTAAGAATAGAAAACGCAAACCGCACCATTGCAATACATGAAGACAAATACCCGATGGTGTGAAAATGAAATTCTAATAAATGAGATCCGACACTGTGGTAATAACTAGCAAATTTTTATTTCAAAGTTTAGTAAAAACACGATATTTGTCAACACAGTTTAGATTTTAAAGTCATTCTTGGGGCAATCAATCTCCTGGTGGGCCCGTTTCTTCTTCCCCCGAATGCTTCTCTTGGTGCGCTGCTTGGCGTATTTTTCATCTGGGGTTTCCCGCAGCAGCAACCAGCAGAAATCAGCCATCATAGTGGTGTTCCATCTTCCTTGGTACCTTCTCTCTGCGTCCTTGATGTCCTGGTGAAACCTTTCACCTTGTTCTTCACTGTACGCCCCCAAGTTTTCGGGAAAGTAGTTCACATGGGAGTGCAAGAAATGGACTTTCAGGCTCATGTTACAGCCTTGTTCTTTAAAGGCATTGAGCATCCTGGCAACAATATCCTTATAGTTCTCATCCCGCCTGTTCCCCAAGAATTTGAGAACAACATCCTTGAAGGAATCCCAGGCTTCTTTTTCCTTCTCAGACATCGTTTCAGCGAATGCTCCATCTGAAATGAGTTTCCTTATATCAGGGCCAACAAACACTCCTTCCTTTAGCTTTGCTTCAGAAAGTCGGGGGAACTTTGAGCAAAGGTACCGAAAGCACTCGCCATCTTTTGGAAGGGACTTGATGAATTGCTTAATGAGACCCAACTTAATGTGGAGAGGTGGTAATAGAATTTTATCACGAGGTACCAAGCTCTCATGAAGAACATTTTTCTCACCGGGTCTCAAATACTCCCGAATTGGCCAGTCTTTTTTCCCCAGTGTAGGTCGCGGGCCCGGCTATCCCACAAGCAAAGGAAGCAGGGATATTTGGTGAAACCGGATTGCTGCCCTAATAGCATGGATAGAATTTTAAAGTCTCCACAAATCATCCACTTATGCTCATCATAACGAATCTTCTGAAGAATCAGGGCCAAATTCTCGTATTTTTCTTGGAGAATAACAGAGTGAGCAATAGGAACTGAAGTGAATGTGTTGCCATTATGAAGAAGAACACCTTTTATGCTGTCTTTTGACGAATCAATGAACGGCCGCCATTCAGCAGGATCATACTTGAGTTTAAACTTTTCCATCACTCCGTATATATCGTTGCAAAATACCAAATCTTCCTCTTTGCTGAAATACTTCAAAAATTGTGTCTCGCGGTTGCGGTACCAATAAAAAGTTGTTCCTGGTGACAATAGATTTTTCTGTTTAAGCCGAGAACCTAGCAGTTGGGCAGCATCTTTTGGGAGTCCTAAATCCCGGACTAAATCATTCAATTCAGCTTGAGAGAAAAGTTCAGGTTTCGGATCTGGTTCAGTTTCAAACTCGGAAGTACTGGACTCATCGGGAAAAGCCATCTGATGAGTCTCATCATGATCAGAACCGTCCACACAAATATGATCCAAAGATTTTGGTGGTTCAGGCATAGGTACTTCGTTGCTATGAGGCATAGGCCTAATTGCTGAGGGAAGGTTGGGGTAACTTATTACGTTCTTATTTTTTAAGTTGTATCCCTTCACAACGCAAGAGCAAAAATAGCAGTCACTGCTGTGGTCTCTTTGTTCACGCCACATCATAGGTATTCCGAAACAAAATGCTTGTTTTTTACCTTTCATCCATAAGCGTAGATCTTCCTCACATGTCTTGCACACTTTGTGAGGAGCCCACGGTTTGTCTTGATCGCCTAACTTTAAACCGAAATAGGCGAAATATACTTTTTTAATAAATGCAGAAATGTTCCTCTGCCGCTTTTTTACGGTATATTCCCCACAAATAAAACAAAAACTGTCCGGAGAGTTGACGCAACCTCTGGCTCTGTGAGCCATCACAAATACACAGCACTGCAAACTACAACTGTAGTGAACCACTTCGGAATAAAGCTGGATTACGACTGAGCAAACAAAAGGTAATAATGAACTTGCAAGAAACTGAAATTTGACAGGAACGTTCATGTCACAACCACCGTGTTTGAGCGAGCGAACGAGGCGAGGCGAACAGGAAAGAACATGCGCCAGCGCGAGTACTGGATTTAGCCCCCCGCCTCCCAATTGTCCTGTTAATGTATAAAATGAATACAAAACACTCTAAAATATCATGAGGGACTGTTTCTAGTTAGTTAACCATTACAACCTCTATTTTGGGCCAAGAAAATAAACTGCAGTCGGCTAAAAAGAAATTATGTGAACATTCCTTATATGGGTAAGAAATCTAATTTTGCAAGAAAACGTGACGTGATGGAACATTTTGGCTATTTTTCCTGGATTCAGCACCCCAAAATCTATAGGAATCAGTTGCAAAACTGGAGGCAGTTTTTTGGTAGTGTACCTGTGTTATTTAATCTCAGGGGAGCAGTCAGCAAGGGAGTTCCAGTACAGGCACCGACCAAGTTTCCCTGGGAGTATCAGGTCATGCATTAGTGGTCCGATGCTCCTGAGAGGCAAAATAAAGGCAGCTGAAAGCTGCCATTATTTTTCCATAATAATGCAGCTTGTGAGGTTAAATACAAGGCGTGCTGTGTAATTGGAATAACGCTGAGGTGCTTTGCAGGCATTTGCATTTTTGGACTCATTGTTTAACTCACATTGCACAGCAAAACCTATGTTAAGGGCAAATAATGCACAATTTTGCCACTTAACGTGTTATTTGGCAATTGTGGAAAACTCCCTTAAATGCACATTAGTAACTGCTCCTCCAAGTTTCTAATCAAATTACTTGCTATTTTAGCATGTGAATCAGTGCTTGGTCTGCAAAAATAGGCATTTAAGAAATTGCACATTCAATAAGAATGTAAAGTTGTCTACATATAGTCTGCAGATGTATAATTTTATCCCGAGAATAGTGTTCCCAGGGGTAGAGTTGGAAAAATGCACGTGCATTCATGTAGATTGTTCAACTATGGAGATGTAAATGAAAATCACTTCACAGAAACACCTAATCAGCATACCAATAGCTGTCACTTAGACTATACATCTAACAATATCCAAACACATCTAAACTCAAAGAACTAATATTAGCCAGTAAACCCTGTTTATAGTTCATAGTTGAATAATGTTAAGATTGATTAATATTCCAATTTTACTATGGGGTATGTTTACTAAAACCCCGCTAATGTGCGCGGCCCGCTAGTGTGCGGGTGCCATATAAGGAGTGGGTGTTTCTTTCTGAAAAAGAAAAAAACGGGGTTTAAATATGCGCTAAGGTGCGCGGCGCCCATGTGCGCCCCGCACATTAGCGCATGAGAAAGCTGCGCGGGAGGCATAAGTGGTGCGCTGATGTGCAAGCAGAAGAACAGAGCCACAGCACAATGGTTAAGACACTGACCAATGGTGCAGGGATCAGGGGTTCAATCCCTCACAACAGTACCCAATGAAGACAGCTGGCTGAGGCATTACTTTAGGAGCCAGTTTAATATTGGGTGGCATAAGGCAGCGTACTGATGGGCATAAGGCATTGTGCTATTGCTTTAGGAGGCATTTTAATATTGGGCGGCATATGGCGGCGAGCTGATGTGCAAGCACAGAAACAGAACCACAGCACAATGGTTAAGACACTGACCAATGGTGCAGGGATCAGGGGTTCAATCCCCCACAGTGCCCAATGAACAAGGCTGGCTGAAGCATCACATATTATGGGGAAGATTGCTTTAGGAGGCATTTTATTTTTATTTTAATTATCACTATTAGCAAACGCACTCTCAAAGTGTGTTAACATAAGGCGCCCCATAAGGCACATTTTAAAGTGCACTGTCTGCCAAGGCACCCTAGAATGTTGCTCATAGGGCGCTTTATAGGGTGCCTTATGAGGTACCGCAAGGTCAGAGTACTGTTTTTGATGGCAGCACTGTGCAGTTTAAGGAATGAAAAGCATAAGTAGGTGCACTGACATGCAAGGAGAAGCAGCAGTGGAGCACAATGGTTAAGGCACTGACTGCTGATACAGGGGTCATGAGTTTGCTCCCCAATGTGCCTAATACGTAAGGCTGGATGAGGCATCAGCTTTGCAATGTACATTTTGTTTCCTGCAGCACTTTATTTTTATTTTATTAATTGCTGCCAGCAAACATGCCCTCATGTGCCGTAATTGAAGGTGCCGTGTAAGGCACCCTATAAGGCACTCCATAGGGCACATTATAAAGTGCACTGTCCGCCACGGCACCCTAAACTGTCCCCTAAAGGGCACCCTATAAGTTGCGTCACAGGATAATGTATAGTGCACCTTACATGGACAGCAACCATAAGGTGCCCTATAGGGCGCCCTATAAAGCGCCCTCAGAGGCATCTTATGGGTACAGTACGCTGAGGGTGTTTTTGCTGGCAGCAAAAATGTACATTAAAAAGAGATAATGTTTTGGGCAGCCCTATCAAATAACCCCACTGCGGGTTTGAACCTATGATCTCTGGCTCTACAGGCAGTGAAGTAACCATTGTGCTACAGCCGTTGACAAGCCACTGGCTGGCTGCAGAGGGAGTGCACGTCACCACACAGACAGTCTGCTGTGGTCACCAGGATAGGGTTAGCCCACCCATACCCATGATGCACTGCACATGCATATCAGCTGTCCACAGATAAACACAAGATGGGGAATGCACCCCCACAGCACCTCGGTCTGGTAGGGGGAAGTGACCATGTGCACCCCCACAGCACCTCGGCCTGGTAGGGGGTACTGACCGTGTGTTTTACTGGCACAGAGTAGTTACACACTGTCACATTGTGTGGGTACTGTGCTCACCCTGAGGGTGCGGTGAGGCGCCTAGCACCAGGTCCACAGCACCTGCCATAACTGAAAGAAGCCATGCTGGAGGTCCAAAGCAGTGTTAATCTGTGAGATAGGTAGTTTCTGCAGAAACACCCTTGGATATCTCTGTTTCTCTCAGTCAGGTGTAGACCCCATGGATCCCCCCTCCAGGGCTGAGGGTGGCAAACAGGGCCCCCCATCAACAGATCCACATTCTATCTCCCTGCAATGGTGGCAGTAGAGGGGACCATCAACCCCAGTCCTGCTGGGGAACAGACACCCTACAGGGCAGTCAATGCAGCTCTGTACACATCCATAACACAATAGCAGACAGACTGTAGGCCTGTATATGCTAAGCTGCACCCCACCACTATCTGATATTCTCCTGCAGCAAGCCTTCAGCCACTACACCCTGCAAGCCACTCCATCAAGACACATACCAGCTGCAAACAGTCTGCTAGTTAATCCATAGTGCATGCTCCCAGTAGAAATGCATGCACCCAGAACTGGGATGTCAGCATACACAACAAGCAGATAAATCAGTGACTGTGCCCCAAAAGGAAACTCATAAATATCACATGAAAGAAATACTATATAGCACTATGGGGGTGCCTAGCCATGCTGTCATCACTGCACAGTCAGGGTGAGAGTGATCCCCCAGCAGGACATACTGAGGTCACCCTGTCTGTGTAGGTGGTGGCCGGGCACTACAATTTATTTTATTTATTTATTTATTTCAATTTTTTATATACCGCACTATTTATAATCAGCGCGGTTTACAGAGAAACACAACGACCAGAACAACAATGTCCCAACCAGTGCCCTATGCCCTGTGCAGATGCATCCTGGCCAGCCCACCCTGTCCAGGCTATACCCATGGTACCTTGCTCCTCATTATGCACAATGGCAGGCCAATACTGGCAACAGTGCTGGCAGTGTGGGCTGTGGAAGGTGTTTGCAGCCACCACACATTGTATAGACAGACACACACTCCCACACCTATGCCAGCATTGTGCTACTATAGAGGAGTTTAGCAGCCCTGCCCACCACACCAGTCCTGGGCACAGTACAGGCATGGATATGGTACGCAATACTGTTGGGGGTCACTCCCCAGGGTGGTAAACACTGTCAGAAACCAAACCTGAAGCACACACCGCAGACATCAGAAAGATTGTTATGATGGAGCTCAATGAGCAAACTGTGCTTAACGTAGGACTTGCTATCTGCCAGTAATCATAGGAAAAGTTTGATAGGTGTGTATCATATACCCAGGTGTAGGGTGGCATTGCTAAGGTATGCAAGGGCTAGTATTGGGAGATGCACGCAGGACCCAATGTCCTGCCTAGCCAGGAGGCATTAGCCAATGGGGACTGTGGGTGTGCCTGGCCCTGTTGGCTGCTGCTTTACAGCAGAGGTTCCCAAATCCAGTCCTGGTGTGCCAAACACTGTTCGGGTTTTCATGCTGTCCCTCATGAATATGCATGGATACATCTGCATACCATGGGGGTGGTGCAGCACAGGCATTTGTATTAGAGGCAGCATGGAAACTGAATGGTGTTTGGCCCTCCTGGACTGCATCTGGGGGATTCTGCTGTAGGTAAAGGAGGGTGGAGTGGTCTAGTGGTTAGGACAAGGTACTTCAGGCCGGAGAGCCAGGGGTTCAAGTCCCACCTGGGGACAGCAATCTCAGGCCGGAGGGACTGGGATTTCTAGTCCTATAGGCACTCCTTGTGGTCTTGGGCAAGCCACTTAACCCTCCATTGCCCATGTTCCCTGTAAGTATTAGCATATGTGTCTCATATCCCTTCATGTTAAATGTATCCACTAATTGACTGCTTTGACCTGGTGAAAAGCAGAATATAAATACAGCTAAATAAATTTCTATGGTGTTTGTGCTGTGTAGGGTAAAATAGAGGTTTTTGACCCATGCGTATGGTCTCAGCAATAATGGTTCAGTCTTTACTACCATGTTTTCTTCATGGGTAAAATAAGGGGACTGGGTTGGCAGGATCCCCAGCTGGGATTTGAACCTGTGACATTCTGGTCCTAAAGGCACTGACTGTGTCCACTGCACCACCATCCTAGCACAAAAACAGTGCATTCCCTGGGGAGTCCATGGCTGTTTGTCAGACAGGGCCTGTCTGTTGGAGGGCACTGCACCCACGTGAAGGGGGCTAGGCCACAGTCTGCTGTGGGCAGCAGCCACTGCCCCCTCCACCAATGGTACCCCTCCACCACCATGCTGACATGGCCTTATATTGCTGACAGCATCACAGCTAAATTATATGTGGCCCTCCAGGACTGCATTGAGGGGACTGTGGTCTAGGTAATGCGCATGTTTCTGGTGTCTGTGCTCTGTAGGGATTATTCACCTTGTATGGGGACGGAGCGTAAAAAATAATAATTATTATTTTACGCTCCGTCCCCATACAAGGTGAATGATCCCACAGTGAAGTTGTGCAGAGCAGGGTTTATGACTCCTGTGGCCAGGTTTCCTATCTCCAGGGACTGCACTGTCTCTGTGGCCACAGTGTGGTGCTGTGAACACAGACAGTGTGTTCAGGATCCAAAGATCACCAGTTTAAGTCCCAGCTGGGGCTCCTGCAAACCCAATCCCCATATTTTACCCACCACTAAACCATGATAGTAAAGACCAACCTTTTTTGCAGATAACATAAGCATGGTCCAAACACCTCTATTTTACCCTACAGAGCACAGACACCAGAAACATGCACTGTGCACTGTGGGATCATTCACCTTGTATGGGGACGGAGCGTAGACCCTTCTAAAATTCATATTTCTTTTTTGGGGCTTTGTTGGGAGTGATTTTTGATGTTTTCCATGACTATCACTATTGCCCAGCTGGATTATAATTTATTAGAATTTTGTTGTGGTCATTTTCAATTATTATTTGCTATTTTGTTCTGTGCACTCGCGGTATTTTTTTCATCGAATTTCAGCCCCGCTCCTGTGCGGGGAGCCTCTCCCCTCCCACTCTCCACCCATTGACCCCATCCCTCCACTCCTCGGGAGCCTTCCTCCGCCCTCAGAATGCCTTTCCACGCCTCTATCGCACATCAGCACGCCGCGCACTTGTGCGGACCCGTTAGTGCAGCGCGCACGTGTGCAGGGCACAAAAACGCACTATTAGCGTGCGCTAAGGTACCTTAGCGCACGCTCAAGTGTGCCCCACACAATTGTGCGGTTTAGTAAACATACCCCTATGTAAATAGTTTTACTACTGTTATATGTAACATGTTTCATTATCTGTAAACCACCCCTGATCTCTGGAAGGGGCGGTATAGAAGTAAATAAATAAACAGATTAACCCAGAACATTTGTGCTTCTTAAGAAGCAAGTGAAGTTAATAAATTTCTTGAGGCAGCTTTCCAAATGTAAGGATGCTCAGACTTTTGTTCTGAGAAGTTTGCCAGTCATCACATATAGAATAGTAATTTATGCATGTGCTCAATTATAACGTTACCCCCGAATAAACAGCACATCATACCTCTTTCTTTTTTTCGCACTCTTACCACTTCACAATGAAAACACAAAACCGGTCAGAAGCAAGCCAAGTAAAGAACAGCAAATAGCAGGTTGACAAAATAACAAGCAATGATGGTTTATTTTCTCCTTAAAAAGTCATCAGCTCATGAACTTTCTTTATCAAATATCTGTCATGGTCCATTTTATTGAATGTTGCTCACATGACATTTTTTTTTTTGCCTCAAGGTCATTCTAATATCACATACTACATCAGGAACAGATATTCTGAACACATATTCCAGATATATACTTACCAGATGGACAGCTCATATAATAAAGGTTATTCCAACCAGTTCTTCAGATCTATGAATTGTCTGAAAGTGTCCTTATGGACACTTGTGGTTAGATTCAGAAAGATAGTGTGCCCTCCTTGACCTTGAAAGACTGAATTTTTTTCCATCCAATAATTAGATTCATGGTTTCATAAATAAAATCCTAGCCTGGGGTGGGAGAAAACCCTCACCCTACACTGTACGGTTTCAGAAAAAGTTTTTTTTCATTTATCTTATTAATAATATTTCCTACATGGATGGCTTTTCATTGATTTCTATTTTGTGTCTTGAGTTCTATGAATATATGATGGAGATGATGCGTTCAAGCCTCAGAGAGAGGGTGATGCAGCTCAGCCCAAATGACCAGTTGTCTGGAAGGTAGCACAGATGGCACTGGGTGACATTCCGCATCCCATTTACTTTGCGAGGAAAGAAACACGGGATTATGTTGGCGGTGCAGGAAAGGGTTCAGATAAGGAATAATAGGAACACAGACACTATAAGGCAACATATGACTTCCATATTTGCCAGTACGCAATACCTGTTTTGTTTTAGTTTTGTTTGACCTTGGAGTTTCCTCCTGCTTCCTGCTCAGTCACAACCAGAGTTGGGATTCAGTACTATGAATCTTAATTCATGACTTCCTGGGAATTTTTTCCCAGATTAATATCCTATCAATTTACTGCAGAAAAGATGCATGGAAGGGGCCCAGGAGCCATGAATCAGGGATCCTTTTGGAACTCTGCAATAGTGGACCTTTAATTCAGCCCACTATAGGGGTGATTTTATAAAAAATACATACCATGTACATATGGGATGCATGCAAATATGCATGGAAATGGCCCGAAGAGCAATTTTAAAAAGTATCAAAGTGCACACATGGCGATGGTGGCATGTTTAGGGCAGAGAATGGATGTGTGCTCGGTGGGCCTGAATTGTTCACACGTATGACCTATTCTGTAAGTGTCATACATATGCATGTCATCAAGGAGGCTATTTTAGAAGCCCTATTCATACTTTGGATGTCTGAAAACAGTCATGGAGATGTCACCAGAACCATTTTAGAAGCCGTTTCCAGAGTGAGGACATCCCAGTCTGAATGGGGCATGGAGTAAGCATGTCTGGGGAATTCCCAGTATTTGGATGCCCTTTTCCTGAGTTCAGAAACATCATGGATGTCCCAAGCCTGGAGGGTATGGAAAAGGAGATCTACTCATGTCCTCTATATGTGTCCATGCTGGACAAGAACATTGATGGGGAATGTTCTGCTATGTTGTTGAATGTCCGCTTATGCTAGTTTGCAGAAGATGGATGTCCCGACACCATGCTTTCCTGAGAGAAACATCTATGTGGCTGCAGGTGCAGACGTCCACGTCAGGGATGTCCATATTATAAAATCAGGTGGAGACATTGATGTACATGGTGTTCCTTGCCATGTTCTGCCCTGGACGTCACCAATTGGACTTGGTGCCCTTTCTAGAATGTGAAATGGCTCTGGCTGCCTGTAAAAGGATTTGCAGCATGATTGACTCAAGTGCCTCACACTGGTTGCTGTTCTCCCATTCTTGATCTTCTCCTCCTCTCAGATTGTTTTTGTTGTGTGTGCACATTCAAACAGACACACATTGAAACCAAAGTTCATGAATGGTGGTTCATGAAAATTTTCTGAAAATGTGTGCTTGGTTAGTGGACTTTGGGATAAATTGAAAAATCATGTTTTTCATTGATTTCCCATTCACATGAAAACTAATGCATATGCCTTCCCCTTATGAGGCCCCCATAGGCTTTCACCTCACTGGTATATGTTTGTCATTTGAAGTGCCTTGCCAGCCTTTACCAGGACCAGACTATTCTGACACCATCCCTCCTTTGGTCAGGCACTGGGAACAGTTTGGTCTCCATTCTAGCATAAGTCTGGCCAGTAGGGGAGTATCTTTTCATCTAAAGTTGGGTTTCCTTGCTCTAGTCACCATTTTGTCTATGTCCTCATGCCTGCCACGTTGGCGCACACATCATATAAAAATATGGGCAGATGTGGAAGTACGTGCAGATAGCCATGAGTACTTGTCATACATTGATATGTACTTCATACTTAGTGTAAACACCAAGGAAGGGATATTCAAAGATATTTACCATGATTTGCAGACTTGCAACTGTGAAAATGCCAGCTAATAGGATATTCAGCAGAAATAACACAGTTAGGGGTATGTTTACTAAACCGTCTTAACGTAGCAGCGGCGACGTTATCGCACGATACCTGACATTATCGCGCGATAATGGTGCTTTACCGTGCGAGAACATAACGTATTGCGCGATAATGTCTATGGTGGTGGCATTAAGGTGCACAGAGGGTGGATTAAGGCTCCCCAGAGGGAGGAGTAAGGCTCCCCAGGGGTGAAGATGAGGGGTCAATGGGCAGAGAGTGGGTGGAGAGAGGCCCCATGCACACTATCGCCGTGAAATGAAGTCTGAAAATTAGCGCCAGTGAAAACCTCGTTCTAGAGGCACATTTGCAGGAGAGAGAAATCATTTCAGTCAGCAATGTACTGCAAAACCAGGGAAACCCCAATAAGTGATAGTAGTGATACATGTGCAGGAACCAAAAAGACAAACATATTAAATGACCAGAACCACATTTGAAATCCCCATAACCAAGCTGGCCAATAGTGCTACTAATGATAAACATAAAGCAACACTACTGACAAAGCGTAAAAAGGAAGATATCATGTTTGGAAGGGGCTATGCTCTGTCCCCCTACAAAGTGAATGATCCCACAGTGACATAGCGGTGATCAGGGTTTTGTCGTTTATATTGGGCTGGTTTGTTATGCTGTGGTCCAGCTTGGGCACAGTGCATACTAGGCAGATGCCTAGGTGGCACATAGGAATGCTGAAACCGTAAAGCAGCAAGACAGCAACTGAAGAGGGTCCAACATGGGCACAAGTGTGTGTCCCACAGTGTCACAGGGGATATTACCCACCAGGTACCCCCAAGGGCACATAACATTGGCAGGCGGTGCTGGGGGGAAGCGTGCATGTCCATGTAGGCACCCCTACCTGAGAACCCACACCATAGGCAGCTGCCTACCGGCACACTGGATGGCCTGGGACTGCGCACCACCAGCACCACCAGCATAAGGGCATGTCAGCATGGTGGCGGAGGGGTGCTGGTGGTGGAGGGGGCAGTGTCATCTGCTCACAGCATACCACAGTTAAGCCCCGTTTAGGTGGGTGCTGTGCACTGCAACAGACAAGGTCTGTCTGACAAACAGTCATGGTATCCCCAGGGAATGATTTGCCCCTGTGGCAACAGTTTGGTGCAGTACACACAGCCAGTGTGTTCAGGAGCAGAAGGTCACAAGTTCAAGTCCCAGCTGTGGCTCCTGTCAACCCTGTCCCCAAATTTTACCCAGTAATAAAGATGGAACCTTTATTGTAGATAAAATAAACATGCCTGAAACACCTATATTTTACCCTTCAGAGCACAGACACCATAAACATGTGCAATCCCTAGAGCAGAGTTTCCCAACTGCAGTCCTGGAGGGCCAAACACCATTCAGATTTCATGCTGTCCCTAATAAATATGCCTGTGCTGCATTTGTATGTGCTACCCCCATTGTATGCAAATGTATCTCATGGATATTCATTAGGGACAGCATGAAAACCTGAACAGTGTTTGGCCCACCAGGACCGGAGTTGGGAAACTCAGCCCTAGAGCAGAGGCCAACAGGGGTACAAACAACCAAACCCACAGGCTCCACTATCCAACGCCTCATAGAGAGTCAGGCAGTTGGGCCCTGCGCGGAGCAGCATCTCCCAATACTGGCACCTGCATACCTTAGCAATGCCATCCTAAACTTGGGAACACGTTCCACATATAATCAAAAGGTTGCTATAATTAATGTCAGATACCAAATCCTAAGTTAAACACTATTTGTTGATGGAGATTCATCATAGCAACCTTTCTGATATCTGTGGAGTGTGTTTCAGTTATTGATTCTGACAGTGTTTACCACCCCGGGGAATGACCCCAACAGATTTGTGAACCATAGCAATGCCTGTACTGTGCCCAGGACTGGTGTGGCAGCCAGGGCTGCCACAAACCTCTATATTTTCAAAATGCTGACATAGGTGTGGGAGTGTGTGTTCGTCTATCCAGTGTGTTGTGGCTGCATACACCTTACTGAGCCCACACTGCTTGCACTGTTTCCAGTGTTAGCCTGCCAATGTGCAAAATGAGGAGCAAGGTACTGTGGGCATGGCCCGGACAGGGTGGCATGGGCAGAATGCATCTGCACAGGGCATAGAGTAATGGCTGGGACATTGTAGTGCCTGACTACCACCTGCACGGACAGGGCGGCCACAGCATGTCCTGCTGGGAGGTCACTCTCACCCTGACTGAGCAGTGACCACGGCATGGCTAGGTTCCCCCATAGTGCTATACACTATTACTCTCAAGTGATATTTATGGGTTCTCTTTTTTTGGGGCCCAATCACTGACACTACCTGCTTGGTGTGTGTGCTCACATCCCCTTTTTGGATGCACACAGTTCCTCTAGGAACATGCACTATGTACTAGCTAGCAGATTGCCTGCAGTTAGTATGTGTATGGTTGTGACACCTTGCAGGGTACAGTGGGTGGAGACTGACTGTTCCCTCTGCTGTTGAATGTCAGATAGTGGTGGGGGGCAGCTGAGCATTTCTGGACTGGGGTTGATGGTCCCCTCTACTGCCAACATTGCAGAGATGTGCAATGTGGTTCTGTTGGTGGGAGATCCTGTCCCCCCACCCTGAGCCACAGAAAGCAGGTTGGGTGGTGCTACATAATCCGCTTTTGGGTCCAAACACCCCCCTTCACCTATAACATGTGACCATGGCACCCACACAGGATATGCACTATTCTGGGTACATCATAGTCCACAAGGGCTAGATGTGACTGGGAAATACAGACAGACATAGGTGTATCCTAGATGCATCTGCAAGGACTACCTACCACACACTAGCACTGATGGGGATCTACAGCATAACTTATCTCAGCCAAACCAGGTGCTGTGGACCTGGTGCTGAGTGCCCTACCTCACCCTCAGGGTGAGCACAGTACCCGCACAATTTCACGGTCTGTAGCTACTCTGTGCCAGTAACACACATGGTCAGTTCCCCCTACCAGGCCTAGGTGCTGTGGGGGTGCATACCCCATTATGTGATCAGGTGTAGACTGCTGATCTACATGTGCAGTGCATCATGGGTACAGCTGGGTTTACCCTATCCTGGTAACCACAGCAGACAGTTTGTGTGGTGACCTGCAGTCTTTCTGTAGCCAGCCAGGAGTGTGGTAGTAGCTGTAAAGATGTAGCCTACTGGTTACTTCACTGAGTGTGGAAGCAGAGGTCATGGGTTCAATCCCACAGTGGTGTAATCTTAAAAGGCTGTCTGAGGCTTTTTCTTTTCATTTAAATCAGTGCTACCAGCAGAAACACCCTCACAGTGCTGTACCCTAAGGTGCCTCAAGGCACCCTTTAAGGCACCCTGTAAAGTGCCCTATACAGCACCCTATAGAGCACATTATAGGGTACCTTGGCAGACAGGGCACTTTAAATGTGACCTATGGGGCATCTTATAGGGCGTCTTATGAGGCACCTTAGGTTACGGCACTGTGAGGGTGTTTTTGCTGGCAGCACTGATTTAAATTAACAGAAAATGCCTCAGACAGCCTTTTTAGATTATACCACTGCAGGATCAAAGCCATGACCTCTGTTTCTTCAGTCATTGCAATAACCAGTGGGCTACATTGTTATAGCTTCTGACACTGCCCTGGTATGTACTTAGGGGTTAACATGCGTTAACGTGCCACGGCGCCCACTATCGCGAGATACATATTCTTGCTACCTTAGGACTGGAACGCCCACTTCTTATATGGCATTCTTCACATTATCACTGCAACTAGTGCCGGTAACATTAGGACGGTTTAGTAAACATACCCCTTAGTGTCACTGATTATCCATGGGTGCCGCCGCTACATCAGGGCATGTTATGTGCATTCCGGGGCAGAGAGGAGGTAGCACCTGTTACTGACCAGGCAGTGGGTAAATCAGGCATGGCAAATGAAAGCCTAACGTTACTCATGGAAGCTAACTAGGCAGTGGCTCAATATCGCTGCTGCCGGTTAGCTTCCAGGTTCTGCAGCAACCCCGGATTTTCAATACCAGTGGCCAGATATGACCCTGACATTGAATATCCAGGATTAGTCTTCAGCAGTGACTGCTATGCCCTTTACAACTATTAGCCACCGCCACTGAATATCCCCCACCCCCTGTTTTATACAGCACGCACATTGCTTGTCAAACTTTATAAAATACAGGCACATATCAAGCCACCACCATTTTTAACCAGACATTTAGGAGACCTATATAAATTTATCCTCCACATGCTTTCATTGCACGATGATTATGACAAAATCCAGAGTCTATAAACACTACCCCCACAGCATCCCACTCCTGGACAGGTTCCTCTTTATTGCAGTGCACAACATTGCCTCTGGGTCACTGGACTGGCTCTTGCATTACCTGTTTTAAAAATTTTAATATCCAGTCCTCCCGTTACTACAGATTATGGGCCCGATATTCAGCGGTGGTGGCTAGTGTAAGTACAGCGCCTAGCCATCACCACTGAAGAATTAACCTGGATACTCAATATCGCACATGCATTGAATATCTGGGTTTGCCACACAGCCACGCAGCCGCAAAAAGCAGAGAAGCTATCTGGACAGCAACGATATTCAGCCACTGCCCAGTTAACTTCAATGGCTAAAGTTAAGACAGCTTTTGCTGCGCCTAATTTTCACCGGAGGGATAACTGGGCAGTGGCTAAATATTGCTGCTGACAAATAAATCCCTGGGTATCGCCCCTGGAATACCCCCAAGACACCCCAATGCTCTGCTCTGTAAACAGTATAAATGCCTTGTAATCGTATCAGGCCCTATACCTATAGCGTTATTTTTATTGCAACTTATTATTTTACTGTGCTCAGTTTGTCACTATATTTCTTCATCTGACTTGAACAAGACACTTTGGTCCCCTTTTACTAAACATCACTAAAGGTTTGCTATTATAAGAACATAAAAACTTAAGAAATGCCATACTGGTTCAGACCAATGTCCATCAAGCCCACTATCCTGTTTTCAACAGTGCCAAATCCAGGTCACAGGTACCTATCAGGTTCCCAAAAAGGTACATAGGTTCCACAATGCTTGTCCCAGGGCAAGCAGTGGACTTCCTGGATCCTCTTTAATGGTTTATGGACCTTTCCTCAAGGAACTTGTCCAAACATTTTTTAAACACAGCTACACTAACAACTTTTACTACATCCTCCGGTAACAGATTCCATAATGTGATTACACGTTGGGTAACATTGTAGCTTCATTATGTGTCCCCTAGTCTTTGCACTTTTAGATGGAATAAACAACCTATCTATGTTTACCCGTTCTACTCCATTCATTAAATCATAGATCTCTACCATATCTCCCCTCAGCTGTCTCTTTTCCAAGTTGAAGATCCCTAACCTTTTAAGCGTTTCCTCATAGGGGTATTCTTCCATCCTTTTTACCATTTTGGTGGCTCTTCTCTGTACCTTTTCTAATTCTGCTATATGCACTTACTGGCTGCCACAAAGGTGGTTCTATCATTAGGCCAACTGAGGAGGTGGCCTCAGGTGGCAAGTTTCTAGGGGCAGCACTCCGGCTGGGTTTATTTCTGATTTGCCACTCCCTAGAAACTGCCTATGATAGAACTGCCAAACTTCCAGAAGGAGCAGGGCCAGCTCTACCCAGTAAGCCAGGTACATACAGCATGAGGGTACCAGCAAGGGGAGGGGGGCTTCAAAAAATAAAGCAGCTGCGGGAGCATTTCTCTGTTCCCACAGCTCTGCTAACTTTTAAACTGCTGTGTCATGGAGTTTTTAAAGGCAAGAATAAGCATTTCCTCTTAGAAGTATTCCTGTGGCTGCTTTCTTTTTTTTAAGGATGAATCAGTGAGGAGGGGGCAAGAGGGAAAGGTGCCAGAAGGGAGCAGACATAGGGGGGATCTGAAAAGGAGCAGAGCAGACATGAGGGGGGAGCTGGAAGAGAGCAGACATTGGGGGGGGGGGAGCTGAAAGGGAGCAGAAATGGGGGGGGAACTGGAAGGGAGCAAAGTACACATGCGGGCTGGGAGCTGGAAGGGAGAAGATATAAGGGAGAGCTGGAAGGGAGCAGACATGGGGGGAGCTGAAAGGGAGCAGACACTTGGGGATGGAGCTGGAAGGTGGCTGGGTAATAGAAGGGGGGTTGGAAGAGAACTGACAGGGGTGAAGGTGGAGGCTGGAAGGGAGCTGACATGGGGGTTGGAAGGGAGCGAAAAAGAGGCGAAGGTGGTTGGAAGGGAGCTGACACCCGGGGATGACACTGGAAGGAGGATAGACAGAGGAGAGAGCGACTGGAAGGGAACTGATATGGGAGGGGGCACTGGGACTGGACGTTTGCTGATACCTTGGATGATATTTTGACTAGAAGTGGCTGGACAGTGGGGAAGGAGGGGGACTGGAAGAGAATAGACACCACCGGTGGTACTGGAAATGCAAGGGGGTTGGCACTGGAAGGTACTTGGAGGGGAGGCTGTAAAAGATGCTGATACTGGGGAGAGTTACTGGGACTGGAAAAGGCTGATGGAAGAAAATGAAGAATGCAAAAGGAAAGACAAGAAATGACAGATGGACTATAGACCACAGAAAAAGAGCTAAGAAAAGACAGAGGAAAACAGAAACCTCAGATCAGGACCAGCATAATCAAAAATCATCAGACAACAAAGGTAGAAAAAATAATTGTATTTTCAATCTAGTGACAGGACTTTGTGCTATCTATATTTCACACAGTATGGGGAACTACATCTCTTATCTGGTGTGGCACTGCATGCGGAGTCTGGCTTCTTGGGGTTTCATTTTAATTTTTGTCTACATATTTTTATTTTTGCTTTAGGTTGTGGTCACTTATTCTGTACTTGGTGAGGGTCTGTGTTCTGAGTGTGTGACCATGGCCAGGTATTCTGTTAACATGGTGTTTGTGTGTAGGGATCTGTACTGCAGTAATTTGACATGTACAACTTTTCAAATAGGTGTATGGATGTTTTGAGGCCCATTGCAGTGTTTATAGTGCTGCTTTTTTCTGGGTAGGCACCTTATTGTATGAGTTTTGAAAGGGTATGCTGGTATGGTATGGTAGATTTGGCCTTGCAGATCTTCAGTGACTTTAGTAGGGTTTTATAATAGTTTCCAGTATGCCTGGTACTGGAGAATGTTTGTTGTTGGTGAAATGACCAGAATCAGATTTATTTTTTAATATATTGAGTTTGGTGGGTGAATGTATGTACCCATTGTTGAGGAGGGGGTTCTGTGACTGCAAAATATATGTTCAAAAACAAAAAGCAAGCACCATAACACAGTTTATAACAACAGAATACAAATGAATTATAATTTGGAGTTATAAACTGCTGTGATTCTCGCTTTTTCTTTTAGTTCCTTGGTGTGCGAACATCTTGCATTTGCTCCACATTATCTAATTGGCTTTTTGGTTTGGTTTAGTCCCTAACTGGAGTTTTGAGAAAGATCCCTCCACCGGGGGGGGGGGAGCACCTTCTCATCCCTCACCTCAGGCAGCAGATTGCCTTGAGCCGCGCCTGGGCTGCCATGTAGGATGCCCACGGATCTGTCGGATCCATCAGCTCCTTCCTGTCCTTCCATCCATCCCCATTACATTGCCTTTCACTGGGGCTACCTTATCCATTTTCAGGTGTTAAGGTGCATGCTTGCCACCTTAATGCCCAGTGTCCTATTAGTGTACATTAAGTGGGCCATTGTGCCCGTCGCGCCAGAATGCCGCCTGCCCGTCCAGTCTTTTTTGCATGGAAAACCTTTTATCGCTGCAATTAATGTTCGATATCCCCTGTTCCCTTAATGCCTTTGTAAACATATCCCCAAGAATCTCTCATGAGGGACCTTGTCAAAGGCTTTATGAAACTCAAGATGCACTATATCACCTGGCTCACCTTTATCTACCTGTTTAGTCATACCTTAAAAAAATATAACAGATTAGTAAGACAAGACATTCCTTGGCTAAATCCATATTGGCTTTCTTCAATTAAACCATGACTATCTACTGTCATATACTATGCTACTATGTTGCATGTTCAGTTATTTTATTCTTTGTAATGGTTTCTATCATTTTGCCTGATACTGACGTCAGTCTCACTGGTCTCTAGTTTCCCGGAAAATCCCTGAAACCCTTTTTAAAAATTGGTGTTACATTGGCTATTCTCCAGTCTTCAGGTACTACAGATGATTTTAATGATAGTTCACAGATTACTAATTGTAGGTCTGAAATGTCATATTTAATTTCTTTCAACACCCTTGTATGTATGCCATCTGGTCCATGTGATTATTTACTCTTCAATTTATCATATAATTGTAATACATTTTCCAGGTTTATCAATTTTTCTTTCAATTCTTCTGATGCATCACCTTTAAATACCAATGCAGGCATCAGTAACTTCCCTACATCTTCTTCAGTATCTTTATCTTTATCTTTATTAGACATTTGATATACTGCTCAGGCAGTCATGGTATCAGAACGGTTTACATTAATAAAATGGGTGGCTGTGGCACATTACTTGTGAAACACTATTCTACAGTGAGGTGAAATTAGACCATATCTTCTAATTTTCTTTCCTTGAGTCCCTTCTGTTCAATCCAGACATGTGGGTTATGCTTGCCAACTAGCAGCCAAAACCAATACACATCTCGCAAGAAACTTACCAAAGAGGTTTCCAGCTCCATAGCTTGACAGGATCAGGAGATGTAACCCAACACTCTCCACAGGGCACATCCAACCATATGCACCAGTGCACTGATAGCATGTGACTTTAACGCCGGTATGCAAAAAGGTGCTCTTATGCAAATTAGCCATGTGTTAACCATTCATTAAACTGTGTGCAAATGGAATTGTTAAACTGGGAGAGCAAGCCAAATACATGCACACATAAACTGGTGCAAGTTTGGCATGCTATCCCAGAGAAAGAGGGGCACCGTGTGGCTAATTTGCATATGACCCCTGACAGTATTTTGTGGCATTGTGGGCTTTCTCCGATGCCTGGATCATTTGAGGGGAAATGTCAAACTCCCCTCAGATGATCCAGGCATCAGGGAAAACCCCCAATGTCATCAGAATACTATCGGGGTCTGGTGCCCCCAGAGAAAGTGAATCCCTGGTGGCCCAGCAGCCCTGAACCCCTCAACCCCCTCTCAGTACCTTTACAAACAAGTGGAAGTGTGTGGGCAGCACTCCCACTCATTTGTAAAGGTACCGGGAGGGGGTGGAGTGGGTTCAGGGACACTGGGCCACCAGGGATTTGCTTTCTGTTGGCGGCATTGGTCCCCTGACAGTATTTTGATGGAATCAGGGACCTTCCCTATCATTGCAATATAGTTTGTACCCTGGTATTACAGTGTTACACTGGTTGTCCTGCTTCCACCAGGTCTCTGAGATGTCAGTCATATCTAACTTTTCATTTAGTGCTATATATTCTAACTGTCCCATCTTATTTTTTAAACTTCTATCATTTGCATACAGGCATTTTAGAGGTTGCATTTTATTCATTTTAATCTGGTTATCTGTTGATAGGGGTGATTTGGAATCTTTTAGCTCTGGTTTTACTTAAAGGCACTTGGGTTACTTTTACCTTTATTGAAACCTCTCTGTCGGGATGCCCTAACTTCCCTCTTTTGCTAGAATCTTTCAAGGATACATCCTTCTGAACTATGCGCTCTTGGACAACTGTCAGCTTTCCCTTTTATCTAGTTTAAAAGCTGCTCTGTCTCCTTTTTAAACTAATTCTAGCAGCTTTGTTCCATCCCGGTTAAGGTAGAGCTCATCCTTTCAGAAAAGCCCCTTCCTTCCTCAGAATGTTACCCAGTTCTTATCAAATCCTAAACCCTCTTCCTTGCACCATTGTCTCTTCTATGCATCGAGACTCTGAAGCTCTGCCTGCCTTTTGTGTCCTGCACATGGAACAGGAAGCATTTCAGAGAATGCTATCCTGGAAGTTCTGGATTATACCTTCCTACCTAAAATCCTAAATTTGGCCTCTAGAACGTCTCCCCCCCCCCCCCCCCACACACACTTTCTAATGTCATTGGTACCAACAATTACCAAGACAGCAGGCTCCTCCCCAGCACTATCTAAAATCTTGTCTAAGTGGTGCATGAGGTCCACTACCTTTGCACCAGACAGACATCTTACCAGGAGATCCTCATGTCCACTAGCCACCCAGCTATCTACATGTCTATGATTGAATAGCCAAATATAACAGCCATACTAACCTTTTCTTCATGGGCACATGTCCCTGGAGAAATCTCCTCAGAGTGAGAAAGTTTTATATCACCTGGTGAACAGGTCCTAGCTAAAAGATCACTTACTATTACAACAGGTTATGCTCTCCTTTCACGTGACTTCTCTTTTCTATGGCAGCAGACAGACTGCCAGACTGGAAGTGGGACTTTTGTACTACATCCTTGTAGGTCTTGTCTATATACCTTTCTGCAAAAACTAGCATGCAATAACTTCAAGATCTCTCTGTTAACTGTTGGAGGCATGCCCACCATCTTTCCATGCAGAGATAATACACTTGTGGCATGTTAACTGCATTACAGAGAGCTTGGATGCACTTAAAACCACTTGTTCTACATCATCTGCTAACACGCAGTACCATACCACATGTTAAGTGTAAGACTGAGTCCTGGCCCATTCCCTACCTCATTCCATGCTATGCTGTTAACATTAGCACATGCTACCAAGCTGTTGGCATGCATTACCTATATGCACTAATTTTCACATTAACTGGGCTTAATGCACTTTACTAAAAAGGGCCCTTTATCTCCTACTAATTATTTAGGAACTGATTTTATAACTGCTCTTACTAGTGAAAATCTGCAAGTCTTTGTATACCTGTATTCAGGAGTGGTTCTTCCATTAGGCCACCAGAGGCGATGGCCTCAGGCGGCACTCCGTTGGGGGTGGCACTCCGACACGGGCACTCTGGTTCTGTTTTAATTTTAGATTTTGCAGCCTCTGGCCTGCCTCTTATTTTCCACGCAGGAAGACAGAGGCAGGACAGAGGCTGCAAAATCTAAATTTAAAACAGAGCTGGAGTGCCACTGGCATTGTACAAATCAGCCTGATCGCTTGCAGGAACACTGCAAGTGATCAGGCTGATTTGTGCGGCAGCAGTGGTGGCAGTACTCTGGTTGTTTTTATTGTAGAATTTGCTGCCTCTGGCCTGCCTCTGCGTTCCTTACATTTATTTTTTTTTTTTTTTGCTGGAAGCATTCTTGAGGAAAAAAAAAATGGCAGGAAGGCAGAGGCAGGCCAGAGGCAGCAAAATCTAAAATAAAAACAGTCAGAGTGCCCCTGCCACCACCGGATGAGAAGTGCAGGTGAGCGGAGTGGGGAGGATAAGGAGAGACAAAAAGGAGAGACAGGGGTCAAATACTGGACAAGGGAGAGACAGGGGACATGTGCTGGACAAAGGTTGAGACAGGGGACATGCTGGACAAAGGGGGAGACAGAGGGCAAGTGCTGGACAAAGGGGGAGACAGGGGCAAATGCTGAACACAGAGGAGAGACAGAGGGACACACTGGACAAATGGGAGAGACGGGATAAATGCTAGATAAAAGGGAAAGGCATTGCAGGTTAGGAATATAATGGGCTGATGGGGGGCTAGCACTGGTAATGGGCAGATCAGTGGAGGCTAGGACTGATAATGGGCTGATGGGGGGTTAGGACTGGTAATGGATTGATGGGAGGGCTAGCATTGGAAATAAGCTGATCGGGGGTCTAGGACTGGTAATGGGATGATTTGGGGAGGCTAGCACTGGTAATGGGGTTGAGGGGGGACTACCATTGGAACTGAGCTGATAGGGGGGCTTCAACTGGGAATGGGCTGATAGTGGGGAGGGGAGGATAGAGCTGCTGGCCCTGGCAGAAAACTGGGGGCTAGGGCTACTAATGGGCTGATGTGGGGGGATGGGACAATGAGACTGGAAGGGAGTGGATGCTGAGAGGGTCTGCCATGGTATTTGGACTAGAAGGGGCCGGGCAGTGGGGAAGGAGGGGGACTGGAAGGGAATGGACACCAGTGGCAGTCATGGGAATGCAAGTAGACATTGGAAGGTACTGGGAGGGAGGACTGGAAAGGGGCTGATACTGGGAAGGGTTACTGGGACTGGAAATAGGCTGATGGAAAGAAGTGAAGAAAACAAAAGAAGAGATAAGAAATGGCAGATGGACCATAGACTACAGAAAGAGAGCTAAGAGAAGACAGGAAAGCAGAAGACTCAGATCGGGACCAGCATGATCAGGGAATAAAATGGTCAGACAGCAAAGTTAGAAACAATAATTTTATTTCATTTTAGTGATTGGACTTTGTGCTATCTTTATATTTTACACAGTATCGGGGAACTGCATCTCTTATTTATCTGATGTTGCACTGCACGCGGAGTCTGGCTTCTTGGGGTTTCAGTTTAAATTTTGTCTACATATTTTTATTTTTACTTTAGATTGTAAGTCACTTATTCTGTATTGAAGAGAGCCTGTGTTCTGAGTGTGTGACTGAGGCCAGGTGTTCTGTTAACATGGAGTTTGTACATAAAGATCTATACTGTACTGTAGTAATTTGACTTGTTCAGCTTTTCAAATAGGTGTATGGATTTTCCAGTGCCCACTGTAATATTTACAGTAACACTTTTTTTGGATGGGCTCCTTATGTGAGTTTTGGAAGTTGGTGCTGATATTGTATGGTATGGTAGATTTGCTCTATAGATACTCAGTGACTTTGTTGTAGGGTTTTGTATTAGTTCACAATATGCCTGATACTGGAGCATGTTTGTTGTTGTTAGTGAGATGATCAGAATCAGATTTTTTTTTTAAGATATTGAGTTATGGGGGTGAATGTCCTGGTTCTGCTCTGCACCCACTGTTGAAGGGGGTTCTGTGGATGCAAAATATATGTTGAAAAAGAAAAAGCAAGAACCATAACACAGTTTATAACAACAAAATAAAAAAAAAATATAGTTATAATTTCGTTTTAGAAACTGTGCTGTGGTTCTCACTCTTTTAGTTCCTTGTGCAAACATCTTGCATTTCCTCCATATAATCGAATCAACTTTTTGGTTTGGTTCAGTCCCTGACTGGAGTTTTGAAAAAGCCCCACCCCCCTCTATGGGGTGGGGGCGCCATCTCATCCTTCACCTCAGGCAGCAGATTACCTTGAGCTGCCCCTGCCTGTATTCCTCAGGAAGGAATTGAAGTTGTTAAGTTAGCATTGGATAGGGATCCTATACCCATAGTATTCCATGTGAATTATTGGTGCAATTAACTAGAATAGCATTGAAAAACAACCTTTTCATGCTCAGAGGAATGTTTTTTCAGCAGATGTGTTCAGTTTTGGAGACCATAAGGATTTAAAAAGACTTGAAACGGTTCAGAGGATGGTGACAATTGATTTGGAGCCTGTGCCAGAAGACTTTGAGAAGAGACTTGAAGACCTAAATATGTACACTCTGGAGGAGAGGAGGGACAGGTGAGATATGATACACACCTTTAAATACTTAAAGAGTATCAATGAACAATCAAACCTTTTTCAATAATGGGGAAACCGTAAAACTAGAGGGCATAATATAAAGCTACGAAGGGGTAAACTGAAAGGCAATGTCAGGAAATACTTTTTCACTGAAAGGCTGTTGGATGCTTGGAATGCCCTCCCGATGGAAGTGGTGGAGGCAAATACAGTGACAATTCAAAATGGCATGGGACAGACACAGTGGATCCCTTTATAGCTACAGGATAAAATCAAAATAAACTTAACTATTTTTTATATCTCAACAAATAGGGGTGACCTGCACGGACTGGCAGACGCACCTACTCTTGACACCTTGCTGGGCAGACTAGATGGACCATACTGGTCTTTGTCTGCCATCATATACTATGTTACTACATTACTATATACTCGTATTTTGTCCTTGCAATTTGATATATGTGGGACAGACAACTAGACAGCTTAAAACAAGATTGCTAAAACAACGGCAGGGAATTAAGAGAGAAAAGGAACCTACAGTATTCATTAGCTTCTCATTGTATTTTAAAGAATCATGATTTTTCTTCTCTATGGTGCTGTGCCATCCAAATTATTGTGGAGTCAATGGTGTAGTGATAGGTCTAGAATGCAGCATCAGAGTGAGCATATTGGATCTATAGATAGTAATCTTTGGAGCCAACGGATTCAATTCACACATTGAATGGAACACTTTTGTTTGATCATTGCGATTTAAATAATTAATAATGTAAGCGGAGTGATTTATTGAGAAATATCAAATGGATAAAAATGGATAAAAATACAAGCTGAAAAGAACACACATACAGTTTGACACAGCAGCACATGTTCCCTTTCTTCATCTGCAGACTCTGTGGAAGAGTTTGAAGAGAGGTGATAAAGTATGTGTCATTACAATGCAAAGTCTATATGAGGCATCTCTGTAACTAGTGCTATGTATATATTTCTGTCCATCTGTATGTGATGCACGGGTGCGGTGCCTCTGTGTGTGTGTCTTCTTGCCTTCTTGCTGTGGAACGTGAAAATCTATTACAGGCTTTGCTGCTAGCTTCTGACTAGAGTCTGACTTTTTTAACCGCTTGCTTGTAAGGTCAATCTGACTGTATACATTATTTATTTATGCATCTTGTCATTGTTAGAGTGCCTTACTTTTCAGTATTTTTGTTTGTGATCTTGTTCAGCTCTCCCTCTGTTTTCATCTGGGTGTCTTTCTCTCTTCTCTTCCTAATTATCCCGCCCTCCCTCCCCACAGCCCACCTGCCCCCTGGTTATAGTCTCTTATGCTGTGCTCATTACCACCATAACTCACAGTGGCACCTTATCCCCTGCAGTTTCTACTACTTATCCTTTTATTTCTTCTGATTTCTGTGCTCCTCTCCATCTCTTTCTTTTATGGCTCCTCAACACGTTATCTTCCTATTGCTCATACTCCCTAATTGTCTCCCCTCCTACCAACATCTTCAAGCCCCTCCCCTTATCTCCCTTTTACCATCCTCGCTTCCCCCACCATCTTGTCATCTACCCTATCATCAGCTCTGGAGCTTCACCACTTTCTCCCTCTCGTTCAGCAATCTCCTCTCTCTGAAACAACCTCACACTCATTGCCACTGTGCTGTCTCCTCTCTGCCCCACACTCTTCTACTCTTTCTCCTTCTCTCCTCCGGAGTTATGAACCCCAACCTTGCCCCCCCCCCCCGACTTTTATCACACTCCCAGAACAGATCTTCATGCAATAGCTCAAATCTTATTCATATCCCTATCCTTTCCCCCTCTTCTCTCCCTTTCTCATGTGCCTTATGGAACGCACAGTCCATATCAAATAACCTTGCCTTTACTCATGATCACTGTATCTCTAATGCTCTCCATCTCCTTATTATAACTAAGACCTGGCTCCTCCTAGAGGACTCAGCTTCAGTCACTGCTCTCTGTCATGGCGGCTATCAATTCTCCCACATGCCTCATCTCACTGGCCGTGGTGGTGGTGTTGGGCTTCTACTCTCTCCTTCTTGTCAATTTCAATCCCTCCTTCTGCCTCAGACTCACTCCTTTCCCTCCTTTGAAGTCCACCATCAGGCTTTTTACTCCACTACCTCTCCAGTTAGCTGTTATTTACTGACCCCCTGATAAGTCCACCTCTACTTCTCTCTCTCTCTGACTTTTTTCCTCCCTTATTCTCAAGGATTTTAACAGTCATGTCAATAACCCCTCTGACCCTTATTCTTTAAAGCTCCTCTCCCTTACCTCATCATTCAACCTCCAGCTTTGCTCCACTGCCCCCACTCACCAGCAAGGCTACTGACTATACCTTGCATTCTTTTCTAATTGCTTACCTCAAACTCATGTACCTCACTTCTTCCCTTATTGGACCATCACCTGCTAAACTTCACTCTTCATCACCCGCCCCTCAACCTCACCCTGTCTCCCCATTCTCTTTAGAAATCTTCATGTTTCTGACCCGTTGGATCTCAACCTCCACTGTCTCATCACCTCTTTCCTCTACTATGTTATCTGAGTCTGTTGATGAGGCAATAGCTGTCTTTAACACTGCACTCTCCTCTGCTCTGGATGTTCTTGCTCTGCCCATGCCATGTCCTATGAGGCATACTATACCTGAACCCTGGATGTCTTCCACTACATGCTATCTACACTCCTGCACCAGCTCAGCTGAGTATGCTTGGCTCAAAGCTTGCACCCTTGCAGACTTTCTACATGTCAAATTCATGCTTGTCTCTTTCCAGTCAGTCATAGCACTCACAAAACAAGACTATTATGTCCATCTGACAACTGTCTGACCCTTCGCCATCTCTTTACAACTCTAAACTCTCTCCTCAAGGTGCCTCCACCTCTAACATCTCCCTTCCTTTCTGCCCAAACCCTGACTGAAAACTTCCATGACAAAATCCACAAAATCACACTCCAATTTCCCACGAGGTCAGCTACTTCCCCTCCTCCCCCTCTTCACTCCCAACGCCCCCTCCCCTACCTCTGCTACCCTTTCTTCCTTTTCTATGATCTCTGAGGAGGAGACCACTCACTTTTTTTCCTCATCCAAACTTACTACCTGCTCTTCTGATCCTATTGCCACCTGTCTCCGTAGCTCTGTCTCTCTTCCATCTCTCATATTCTCAACCCAATACTCTCCACTACAACTTTCCCTGCAGTCTTCAAGCATTCTACGGTCACTTTTCTCCTCAAGAAACCCTCACTAGACCCTACTTGTCCTTTTAACTATTGACCCAACTCCATCATCCCTTTCATTTCTAAACTATTTGAATATGCGGTTCACCACCACTGCCTCAATTTTCTCTCCTCTCAAGCCCTTCTGGATCCTCTTCAATCTGGCTTTTGTCCTTTACATTCTACCAAAACATCTCTTGCCAAAGTCTCCAGCGACATGTTCCTGGCAAAATCCAAGGGCCTTTACTCAATCCTCATCCTTCTTGACCTTTCTGCTGCTTTTGACACATTTGACACCTTGATATCTTGTCCTTCCTTGGTTTTAAGGACTCTGTACTATCCTGGTTCTTTTCTTATCTGTCCCATCGCTCCTTCAATGTTTGTTATGGTGGCTCCTCCTCTACTGCTATCCCACTCTCAACTGGTGTACCCCAGGGGTCTGTCTTGGGTCCACTCCTTTTCTCTCTATATACCCAATCTCTTAGTGCACTCATCTCTTTAAATGGCTTTCAGTACCATCTTTACACTGATTACTCCCAGATCTACTTCTCTACACCTGAAATCTCTCTGGAAATCCAGGCCCATATCACTTCCTGCCTTTCTGACATTACTGCTTGGATGTCTCAGTGCCGCTTGAAATTGAACATGGCCAAAACTGAGCTTTTTATTTTTCCTCCTAAACCCTCCTTTCCCCTTCCTCCTTTCTCAGTCTCTGTGGATAACTCTCTACTCCTCCCTGTTTCTTCAGCTTGCAATCTTGGGGTCATCTTTGACTCCTCCCTCTCTTTCTCCACACACATCCAACCGACAGCTAAATCCTGCCGTTTCTTTTTCTACATCACCAAAATTCACCCATTCCTTTCTGAACACACTACTACAACACTTATCCACTCTTCAATCACTTTCCATCTTGACCACTCTTTAGTCACCTTCCACTGTAACCTACTCCTTGCTGGTTTTCCTCTGAATCATCTCTCTCCCCTTCAATCTGTTCAACACTCTGCTTCGCGGCTAATCTTCCACCAACCTCGTCATATTCATATTACCTGTCTTCTCAAGTCACTTCATTGGATTCCTATCCATTTTTAATCCAGTTCAAAGTTATCCTGCTGACCTATAAATGCATTCATTCTGCAGCTCCTCAGTACCTTTCCTCTCGTATCTCTCCCTACATCCCTCCATATGAACTCCACTCTTCTGGCAAATCACTTCTATCTGTGCCCTTCTATTGCTAACTCTAGACTTTGTTCCTTTAACTTTGCTGCTCCTTATGCCTGGAACAAACTACCTGATTCTGTATGTCAGGCTTCATCTCTGTCCCTTTTCAAGTCCAGGCTGAAAACTCATCTCTTTGGTGCTATTTTTGGATCTTGATTCGCCTAATCTCCTTTGTGCTTCCGTACCATTCCCCCTAGATGTATTCTATGTCTACAGCTACTGTGTTGACTGTCTTGATTAGATTGTAAGCTCTGGTGAGCAGGGACTGTCTATTACATGTGTCTGTGCAGCACTGCATACATCTTGACGCGCTATACGAATGTTCAGTAGTAATAGTAGTAGTAGTAGTAGTAGTAGTGTGTCTGCATTGTGGGCGTAGGGTGTCTGTGTGTGTGTGTGTGTTTATGCATGTGCATGTGTGGTGTGGGGTTGGTGTGTGTAGGATCCGGGGGTGGGAGGGTGAGTATGTGTGTATGTGGTGCAGGGGTGTGATGCTAGTGTATTTGTGTCTGCATGTATGTGTGCAGTGTAGTGGTAGATTTCATGTGTGGGTGTGTGGGTGTGGGGGGTGCCTTTGTGTTTGTGTGTGTTTCCATGTGGGTGGTGTAAGGGTATGCATGCATTTGTGTGGTGTGGGGCTGGGCTGCCTGTGTGTCTGTGCAGGGTGGGGTGCCTGTTCTGTTAAAACCCGAGGATTGTGAAAAATTGCAAGAAGACCTTGATAAATCGAAAGACTGCATGTTCAAACAGCAGATGGAATTTAATGTGGACAAGTGCAAAGCTATTCAGCTAGGAAAGAACAACCTAAACTATGGTTGCATGAAACATGGTTCTAGACTAGAAGCCATCACCGAACAAAAAGATTTAGGTGTCATCATAGATAACATGTTGAAACTCTCTGCCCTGTGTGCAGTGGCAGCCAAGAAAGCAAATAGAATGCTAGGAATCATAAGAAAAGGAATGGAGAATAAAACAAAGGATATTAGAATGCCTCTGTATCTTTCCATAGTGTGACTGCACCTTGAATATTGTGTGCAATTCTGGTCTCCATATCTTAAAAAGTATATAGCAGTATTAGAAAAAGTACAGAGAAGAGCCATCTAAAGGGGTTGGAAGGATACCTCTATGAGTAGAGGCTATAAAGGTTAGGGCTCTTAAACCTGGAAAAGAGACAGCTAAGGGGAGATATGAAAGAAGTGTATGATTTAATGAATGGAGTGGAACAAGTAAACATAGATCGATTGTTTATGCCATCACAATATAGAAAGACTAGGGGACATGCAATGAAGCTGTAGTGTAACACATTTAAGACTAATAAGAGAAAATCTTTTTCACTCAACGCGTACTCAAACTCTGGAATTTGTTACCAGAGGATGTAGTAAAAGCTGTTAATGTAGCTGGGTTTAAAAAAGGTTTTGACAAGCTCCTGGAGGAAAGGTCCATAAACCATTATTAAAGGGGACCCGGGAAATCCACTGCTTGCCCCAATACAAGCATTGTGAAATCTGGTTATCTTTTGGGGAAACTGCTAGGTACTTATGACCTAGATTGGCTACTGTTGGAAACAGGATACTGGGCTTGATGAACCTTGGTCTGACCCAGTATGGCATATCTCATGTTCCTTCTCCATTACACTCTCACCCCCTTCCCTTCATTCTCCTCCTCCATTTTTTCTTTCCCAAGCCCATTGCCCCTTTATATTTTTCCTGTCTTTGCTCCAGCATCTAATCTGTCTTACTTTTCCTCTTCCTGCAGCAGATCATGACCATGCTCTTCACTTTTGCCCATGGGAGATGCTGCTCCCATGGACAGACTGCTGGACTTTTCACTACCTTGTTTCCTTTTCTGCCCACAAATTCTTCACTCTACTGCTTGCCTTAATCAAATCCATAGTATTCTTTGTGCAAGTGCAAAGAACCCTATAGCCCCGATTCTGTAAGGAGAACAGTGGGGATACTCCGCTATTCCCCCTGCTGGTATTCTGCCTATCACTTATGTTAAATGCATCTTATAAGGACAATTTGCATTTGAAAGAGGAATCATAAGTAGATCAATTGTAACATTTAAACGTCAAGTTGTGGATGATGTAAGCTTCACAGCATTGTGAATTAGTAAATACTGTCCAGAGATCAGTGTTAAGTAGGTCAATGAAGTGCTTTATAAGAAGACCATAAATACAAACATGGTGTTTTCATCAACATGATTGCCATTTTGAATACAGAGAGTGGTAGCTCCAGATGGAATGCAGATTATTTTTAGTGAATATAGTTCAATGATGTAAAATGAGTGATTTTTATAAGAATGGGTATTAATGGGGGGCGGAGCCTGATGTCCAGCGGGATGGTCGCATAACGCTGAGGCTCCCGAGAGGCCTACTCAGAATCCTGAATTAACACCTCACATTTTTGGAACTTCTACTCTGATCTTGCCGGGGCACATTGGTGAGATGGCGGGGACCAAACCAACGCGCCTGGAAATTGGGTCTCCAGCGGCTTCTCACGGCAAACGTTCCAAAACCGAACCTCCGTCCCCGCAGAAGGGGCCGGCCTTGTGCGAGGGCCCCGAAATGCAGCAGGAAATCCTCATAGAGATTAGAGGGGTCAAAAACCTTGTGCAGGCAAACGGTGAAGCACTCCGAGCGCTGCGGGAAGATTTTGGTGTGCTGCAAAGCAAGCTAGAAGGGCTCTCTTCATGTCAGGACAAAATGGAGGGCATATTGGACTCCCATGCGGCCCGGTTGTCCAAACTCGACAAAGTTGAACGACAGGTGCGGGCCTTGCAGAAAGAGGTGGAAGATGGCAATAATAGAGCGCGCCGCAACAACATACGACTCGTGGGCATACCGGAGGGGGCGGAATCGGGAGACATGAAAGAGTTTTTATGCAAAATCCTCCCTTCCTTGCTCCAAATCACCTTTACCAAAGATTTGGAGATTGATCGCGCTCATCGTGTACCCACAAGCATAACGCTCAACAGGAAGACCCCGCGGCCTATCATTTTTCGACTATTGAGATATCAACACGTGGAGCAAATTCTAAGTGCCTCTCGGGCAAAGGGCCATATGGAGTTTGAGAGCCACAAGATCTCCTTCTATCCCGACTTGTCTAAACCCACAGTCGACCGCCGAAAGCGCTTTCTGGAATTCCGGCCGAGGCTTCAACAACTACAAGCACGCTATGACCTGATGTACCCGGCCAAGCTCCGAGTCACGCTTCACAATCAGACAAGAACATTCGAGGACCCTGATCTACTAGCGGAGTTTTTGGATTCCAAAGAAGCCGACTTGATGCGCTGACTTCCAAAATATTCCTGCAAGTCTCCTTCTATCCGCTGTAACTGCCATATTGATCTGCCGCAGCCTAGCAAAGAGTCTGGCGTTGGCAGTCTGTTGCCTTACTCTTGATGGTATCTGTGACCCGACTCCATCTACCCACAGTAGCCTCGATGAGTATCAGAGACAGTGTTATTATGGACTCTGGTGTTTCTTTTCTTTTTTTTACATGTCTTCTTTTCCTCTCTAGGGCCTCCTCCCGCAGACATATGGTCGCCATATTCTTTGGGGGTTTTGCTTCTTCTCTAAGATACGTTGGTACATACTTTTCAATATGGGGTGTATTAGCCAGAATACTCGGTGATTACGACATTGTTGTACAGATTCTGCTTATGTTCTATGTTATCAAGCGCCCTTACCTAAAATGTCTACTACCGATTGATGGCACCATGTAAGATTTTTTCATTGAACGTAAAAGGCATCAATAATCCGATAAAACGGAAGAAAATCCTAAGCTACCTCAGTCAGGAAGCAGCGGATCTGATTTTTCTCCAAGAAACGCATTTAAATTCGAAGGAAACTCTTAAACTCAATATTAAACCTTACATGGTGGCCGCTTATTCCCCAGCCGTTTCTAAGAAATGTGGGGTTGCCATACTGGTTAGGAAATCTTTGCATGCTACTGTTATTGCGACTAGCTCAGATACAGAAGGTAGATGGGCTAGAGTTCACCTCAAGATAGGTAGCTTAGAAGTTACATGTATATGCCTTTACGCTCCTAATGTTGATGACCCTGCCTTTTTTGCTACCATTGCTCAGGTTGCGCAGGCCTCTGCTAATACTTCATTGATCATTGGGGGGGATTTCAATCTAGTCCTTGACCCCCTGATTGACAAACAGCCGCCTAGGACGAGTGGTCCCCCCAAGAGTCACGCTACGCTTACCTCCCTGATCAAGGATCTTGCTTTAGTTGATCTATGGAGATTACTACACCCCAATGAGCTTGACTTCACCTTCTTCTCCTCCCCTCATAAATCCCAGTCTCGCATAGACTTCTTTCTAATCTCAAAACTATTAGTTCCTCAGGTGGACACTGCAAAGATTCACTCCCAACATATTTCAGATCATGCCGCCATTTCCTTTCAATTACACACTACTGCACCCCAGGGAAACTCGGGAGCCTGGTTCTTTGATAGAGCCCTGTTAACTCAGCCAGAGTTCCAGTCAGAAATTCGAGTAGCCATACAGGATTACTTCCATTTTAATCTACCCCAAGATACTGCGAATTGGGCTTGGTGGGAGGGCTTCAAAGCGGCCATTCGGGCAACGATCACTAGCTATCAAATCCGCCTGCGGAAACAACATAAACAGCAGCTGCTCATACTAGACCAACAAATAAAAGCAGGCGAACGAGTTCTAACTTCACGCACTGACCCATGTGCATTAATTCGATTACAGCGTCTCCGTTTTCAATATAATTCAATCCTCTCAACTGCAGCTTCTAACAGTATTGAGCTTCAGCGAGGGACATATTATCGTGAAAATAACCGAGCCGGTCGACTCTTAGCCAATGCCTTGAAAGGTCAAAAAGAAGCCAAACGCGTTGCGGCCCTTCGAGCTCCACAGGGAGGGGGCATAGTGACCACAGACTCCGATATTGTAGAGCTCTTTCGGGATTTCTATACCCGCCTATATCAATCTGAATGTGAGTTCTCGTCAGAGACATTCGAGCGATTGCTCTCTGGCATTCAGTGGCCGACCCTCTCTGAAGATGATAGAGATGCGATGGATGAACCCTTCTCTACTTCAGAGATCCAATCTGCCCTAAAACGAACAGCCTCGGGCCGTGCCTCAGGGCCCGATGGTCTCCCGACCGAATTCTACAGAACGTTCAGTGCAGACTTAGTTCCCTATTTAAAACTCTATTTTACTGCCCTTGCGGTAGATACATCCTCTTTGGGATCCTTTTCTGCAGCTAATGTGGTTGTATTTGAGAAAGAAGGCAGAGACCCGCTACTGACCGCCAACTACCGTCCAATCTCCCTACTTAATGCCGACTATAAGATCTTCGCAACGATCTTGGCCACCCGGCTATCTGACATGATGGCTACCCTAATTCACCCCGACCAATGCGGTTTTATACCCGGCAGATCAACTGCTGACAATGCTCGGACCTTGTGCCATGTGCTATCTAGTGCTGCCAATCTCGACCATCCATGGGTGGGTCTTTCCCTGGATGCTGAAAAAGCCTTTGATCGTCTAGAATGGCCCTTCTTATTCGCAGTTCTCCGATGGTATGGCTTTGGAGAGGGCTTCCTCCGATATCTCCAAGTCATGTACACTCAACCCGTCGCCAGTATTTGTGTAAACGCCATCAAATCTCAGCCATTTAACCTCCAAAGAGGCACGCGTCAAGGTTGCCCCCTATCACCAATGCTTTTTGATCTCGCTCTTGAACCCCTAGCCCTCCTTATTAGACAGTCTGCACGTATTCGAGGTGTCCCCTTTAGTCATAGGGAGATTAAACTCTCTGCATATGCAGATGACCTTATGCTCTTCGTTTCCCTCAATTCGGTTCCAGCTGTCTTGGATCTGATTGACGGATACTCACAATTATCGGGCTATAAAATTAACTGGACCAAATCTGTAGCATTCCCACTGAACCGCTGGGTACATGAGGCTGACATGCAGGCCTTTCCCTTCCTCTGGCAATCCCGTATGGTGAAGTATCTCGGGGTCCATTACTGTTCTCCTTTAGAAGACACTATCAGTTTTAATGCCAAAGAGGTAGTCTCCAAAGTCCGTGAACTCACAAATCGTTGGTCTCCCTTATCTCTCACATGGTGGGGCCGCTTAGACACTGTGAAAATGATGATAGTCCCCAAAGTGAACTACATTTTAGAAATGCTGCCATGCTTACTTCCGCTACATACTTATAAAGATATTGAGGGCCTTCTCGTCCGTTATCTTTGGCAGGGCAAGCCACCAAGGATAGCTAAACATAAACTGCAGTCTGCAAAGGAACGAGGGGGTACCAGATTTCCTGATTTTCTTAGATATCATCAAGCCTTTCTACTTAAGCAAGGTGCCCGATGGCTAGATACCTCAACAGACCGCCGACCAGTTTGGCTTGACATAGAAGAGGAGCTTAGTAGCCCAATTCCGTTGACCCATCTCCCCGGTATGTCTTATCAAGTAGACACCCGCCATCCACCAATGATTGTCGATACTCTTGCGGCCTTTAACACTCTCATTCTATCACTGGGCCCGAATGTATGTCCTCAGGACGGACTCCCACTATGGAATAACCCCAGAATTCAAGTCCTAAATAGAACAATAGCCTGGAAACCCTGGTACTCCAGGGGGATCTGGACACCCCAACAGCTTTTTTCTGCAGCTCGTTGGAAAACCTTTTCGGATTTACAAAAGGAATTTGCGTTACCAGCGAAACACTACTTTCAATTGATGCAGCTTCAACACTGCCTCAAAAGTGCTCGAATCATGCCGCCCTCTACCCCTACTGAGGATGGGCTATTAGAGATAGTTCACTCCATTAGTAGTACACATGGGGTAGCCTCTAATTTCTATAAAATACTTTGTCAGGGTACAGATACGGACACTTTTAGAGCCCAACAAGCCTGGGAGCGCGAACTGCAAACCACTATAACCCCTGTGCAATGGAGCGTTTTTTTGGAGTAAAGTAGTGCGGGTTTCCCGGTCTGCCTCTGTTACCCAAACTCTCTTCTTCTTTGCACACAGATGCTTTTATACCCCAGAAAAAATAGCCAAATGGAACCCAAATGCTAGAGACCTGTGTTGGTCTTGCCATACTGCTGTGGGATCCTTCGCTCATGTTATTTATGAATGTCCTCAACTGCAGGTCTATTGGGGCGGGTCTGGGGTCGTATTCAATCTATCTTACACTTTCATGAACCTCTTTCTTGGAAGGTCGTGTGACTCCTCTCTGTGGCGGAGGTCCAATCTCTTCCTAAGAAGGGTCGCTTTCTCCTTGATTTCATGCTAGGTATAGCCATATGCTTAATCACGAGGAATTGGAACGATAGCTCTCGACTTACTGTCAATGAATGGTGGAACCTCGTCTGCTTATATAGTAAATATGAGCAGATATCTCGGAGAGCTATTCCCCATGTCCAAACTCACTCTTGCTTGTCTAAATGGCAGATGCTTAATGATTATGTACAATCTGCTCATTGCTCTAACATGCCTGTATAATGTGCACTCATCATGTTTTAGATCACCGTTAGGTTTTGTAATACAATAATGTAAGTACACGCCCGCTTCGGGAATGTTTAGTTTCTAGAGAAGAAGCAGGGGGGAGGGGGGTGGTAGGGGTTTACTTTGGTGTATGTATTACACGTTATGTATTTGTCTTTTAGCTGTATGTCTTCCTTTCCTTTGTTGTTATAAAACGAAAATAAAGAATTTAAAAAAAAAAAGAATGGGTATTAATACAAAGTTTTATTTCTATGTACAGAAGATGCTAGCTCCATTTTGCTGTTTGCTTTATAAGTCCTGAAGCAGTAGGATTAGCGAAATGGGAGGCCGTACGTTGCATGATCTCTTAGGGTGAGATATGTGCAGCAACAGTATAAAAGAGGGATTTTTACCAACTGGTACTTCATAAAATAAATATTCTATACTAATAGATCTATCAATAGGTATGAATTTCAATATTTGGACATTGGCAATACAACAAATTCAAGCGAATTGATGAGTGATAAAGGAATTATTTAGTAATTTTTAAATTGGGACTTCACAATTTTGCATGGATAGCACATGTGAAGTGGCATTTCAGAAAAGGCATCCAAATACAATCCAGGATGTCAAGGGCAGAACATGCAGAAAAATGCTGGGGACATCTATGCTTCAAACTGATTTTAAAAACATAGAGGCCTCCAACATGGATGTCCATGCCGGTGTCTTTATAGATATACTCGCTATGAAACCATGTGGTGGAGATGTTGATCTCAAGCAAAGATACATACGAATACATTCAGCTGTGTGGCAAAACAAATTCATGAGCCCCAATTTTCCGTGAGTGTTGTCAAATTATAATAAACGGGGGATAGGAGTGTACCTCCTTCTTTACACCCCTCCCACATTTGCCTGACAAAACACATACTTTTCAGATTCCTATTCATGACTGGAGCAGATATGATCTTTGACGCGGCTTGAGATGTCCAGGATATTTCTGAACTCAGATTAGGACATCCATGTTCTTGGGAATGCCCTGGCCATGTCTACATGATGCCCCTGTTCTGACTTGGATGTCCTCGTGCTGGAAGCATCCGTAGACCCAGCTTCTAGAATGGTTCCAGGGACGTCTCTGTGCTTTGGACCTCTCTATGCCTGTTTTCAGATATCTAAAACATGAATAGGGCTTCCAAAAAAACCCTATTAATTAAAAAGCCATCTTTAGACCTCTGATGGAGCACAAATGACTCTGTCATAGAAACAAATCAAGGCTATAATTCTCTGAGGTCTTCTTTTCCTCAATCAAGATATTTGCGATATCAGACCAGAAAGGATATTATTTCTGTGGTTTTGTTCAACAGTACTTTCTTTGGGTACTGGTGCTATATAAAATCACCTTTTACATGCCACCATTGCACGATACCTATTAAAAAATTCAAAGGCTGTGAACACTATCCCCACAACATCCCCAGCAAAGGCCCAGTTTCTCTTTATTGCAGAGCACAGCATTGCCTCGGAGTCACTGGACTGACTCTAGCATCACCTGCTTTAAGAATTTTAATATCAATTCCTCCTGTTACTGTAGATTATATCAATCACTTTCTTTGTATTGCATTTTATTATTTTACTAAGCTCAGTTTGTCATTATATTTCTTCATCTAACTTTGAGCAAGTCACTTAGGTCTCCTTTTACTAAGCCATACTAAACATTTGTTGTTACCATGCAGTATTAAATATTGGAGGCATGCCTACCATCTTCCCATGCAGAGACAATACACTTGTTGTTGTTGTTGTTAAGTGCTGTGGAGTCAGTACCGACTCATGGCGACCCTCTGGATAGTTGTCCTAAACTGTGTTCGGTCTTCAGTCAAGTGGTTCATTGTTGATAGGTGGCATCCATAGCTGCTGTTATTGTATTGATCCATCTCATTGCTGGCCTTCCTCTTTTGCATTGACCTTGCATTGTCATGCATGATGTCTTTCTCTAACAATCTGTCTCTTTGCATGATTCTTGTCATCTGAGCTTCTAAAGAAATTTTAGGTTTGATCTCCTCTAGTACTGACTGGTTTGGTCTTTGGACAGGCCATGGTATACACAGAATTCTTCACCAGCAATATAATTCAAAGGCATCAATTTTCTTTCTATTTTTTCACCATCCAACTTTCACATTCATGCGACGTTATTGAAGATACCATAGCTTGGACAAGTCAAATCTTTGTATAGAGAGATACATCTCTGCTCTTGAGAATCCTGTCTAGGTTCTTCATAGCCATTTTGCCAAGATCAATGTGCTATCAAATTTTTTGATTGCTTGTGGTTTCTTTAGTGATTATTGATCCAAACAGGTTAAAATTGTCCACAATTATTTTTCGTCTCCATCAACGATAAACATTGGTTTTGCCAGTTGTCAGGATCTTTGTCATCTTCATGTTAATGTGCAGGCCCATTTTAAGACTATGATTCAGATCATCTTCATTTTAAGCCAGTAACGTGGTATTGTGAGCATAGAATAAATTGTTGAATCTTCCATCAATCTTCACACTTCAGTTGTCTTCATACAGTCCAGCTTCTCTGATGATTTGTTCTGCATATAAATGAAACAGGTAGGGAGAAAGTATGCAGCCTTGTACACATTTGCTGATTTTAAAACATTCTGTTTTTCCTTGTTCCGTTTGAACTGTTGCTTCTTGATCAATGTAAAGGAAGTGCATGAGAACTATCAGGTGTTCTGGTATACTCATGCTTCTTAATGTGGCCAAGAGTTTCTCATGATTTATGCAAAGGCCTTACTGTAGTCAATAAAACACATATAGATATCTTTTTGCTTTAACTGCATTGCAGAGAACTTAGATACACTTAACACCACCTGTTCCCCGTTATCGGTGGTGTTGACAGCTAACGCACGGTATCATACCACTTGTTAAGTACAATGTTCAGTCCTAGCCCATTCCCTGCCATTCCCTACCTCATTCCATGCTATGCAGTTAACTTTGGAATTAGCACATGCTGTCAAGCCTCTGTCATGCATTAACTACACATACTAATTTTCATAGTAACTGTTTAACATGCTTTTATTAAAATGGGCCCATTATCTCCTGCTGTCACAGGAACACACCTAGCAAGTGATTCTATAACTGCTCTTACTGATGAAAGTATGTAAGCACTCCTCCTTCATACGTTTGAAAAATACACATGTAGTTCCAAACCATGTTCCAAACCTGCCCCCGAGAACACCTCCCTCTACAGCACTGAAATGGCAGTTTGTTTGTACCTGTATACATATATAGGGTGGATAATTTTAAAAAAGTCCATTTCTGCACGTAAAGTACAGTTTCAAAAGTAGATTCTGAAATTGGCCTTCTTAGGCTGTAAGCACTTTCAGGGAGAAATTTACTGTACTTGGCTTCCATCATGCTGTAAGCCACCTCGTGCATCATTTAGAAAGGCAGGCTAAAAATCCCCAAAATGAAAAATATCTTCAAATATTCTGTTTCTGTACCCCTCTTGAGTGCTTGGAAGGCAGAGTATAAATTCTAGACATAAATAAGTCAATGAAAATGGCATTGGCCATTCTGCAGCGTAAATATGTAAAAATGCATGCAGTAGAACGCAAGAAGGAAAAGCAGAATGTTAAAAAGGTTAACAATGGAAGAGGGAAACATACTTCTTGGGAAGAAATGCTCTGGGCATCAATACAACTAGCCTTTCTCGAAGAGGAGGGGTACTAGAGGAATGGAAAAGAAGTTCTGATGCAGCTAATCTTTATGGCAGCTACAGTAACAGCACCCACCATCCACATTAGTTTGCCCTTAGCAGTATATTCCTATTTTAACTTTCACTTGCCTTGTTGCTTGCAGACAGAGCAGTAGGTGCTACAAAATAAAAAATAAAGCATTCAATAATACAAGTTCTTCCTCCAAGGCAACACATATATATATATGTGTGTGTGTATGAATATACAGTATATATATAGAAAATGAAATTAAGACTGTATCTTCTATGAGTTGTCTGCTGTACACATATTTTAATAGGCTCAGTATGATTATATAGGGTTATTATTTTATTTGTTTTTATTTTATTTAACAGGTTTTCTGTACTGCCTTCTCATATAACAAAGTGGTTTACATGGCAACTCAAATACAGTTACATAGAAATTCAGACTCATTAAATAGTAAGGGGGAAGGAGAGGCATGCAGGAGTTGCTTAGTAGTAACTTATTTACAAGAGAATGTCATGGGATAGGGGGGCGAGTGTCATAGGGGACTGATTGTGGTGTCTGCAGAAGAGGGGGGGGGGGGGGTGCTATGTCCAAAGTGATCTCTGAAGAGGAAGGTTTTCAGCTTCTTCTTGAAATCCTTAGCGTCAATATTGACTCTCAAGTCATCCGGGAAGGAGTTCCATAGGGAAGGTATTGCAAGGGACAGGGCCCTTGCTGATGTGGACTGGGTGGTTTTGTTGTAGGTACTAGGATTTAGGATGGTGTCCATTCTGCTGCATCTTCTGGGTCTAGTGCTTGTATTAGTATTGTTAAGGCTCTTGAGTATGTCTGGGGATAGGATGTGCTGGATCTTGAATATGTTGAGGGTGTTTTGAATCTGATGTGAGAGGCAATTAGGAGCAGGGCCGGCCCGTCCATTGAGCAAGAATGTTTTTTGCACAGGGCCCCGCGTTTCAGGGGGCCCCGCGCAAAAAACATTCTTAAGCATCCCAAGTTAAAAAAAACTAAAAAACAAACCGGCTGATACTGCCACGGCAGCTTCAAGAGCTCTGCCGCGGCAGCTTCAAGAGCTCTGCCGCGGGGCCCCCCCCTGCCCGGCAGAGCCTCCGTGCATCTTCAGCTCTTCACGTCCAAAACGCGGGCTTTTTTCAGAGCCGCGAGAGTTTCTTTTCTCGCGGCTCTCTTAATCCCGCGGGGCTGATGGGATTTCCCATCACCCTCGGCGGGATTAACAGAGCCGCGAGAAAGGAAACTCTCGCGGCTCTGAAAGAAGCCCGCGTTTTGGACGTGAAGAGCTGAAGATGCACGGAGGCTCTGCCGGGCTGGGGGGGCCCCGCGGCAGAGCTCTTGAAGCTGCCGCGGCAGAGCTCTTGAAGCTGCCGCGGCAGAAGCAGCCGGGTTGGTGTTTTTTTTATTTTAATTTGGAATGATAGGGGGGGGGGGTGGTTAGGACTGGTAATGGGCTATGGGAGGGGGGGAGGCTAAACTGGAAGTAGGCTGATGGGAGGGGGAGGCTAAACTGGAAGTGGGCTGATGGGGGGGGGGGGGGGGGTGGTGAGGACTGGTAATGGGCCAGGGGGTGGGGTGGTTAGGACTGGTAATGGGCCGGGGGGGGGGGTGGTTAGGACTGGTAATGGGCCATGGGGGGGGGAGGCTAAGACTGGAAGTGGGCTGATGGGGGGGGGGGTGGTTAGGACTGGTAATGGGCTATGGGAGGGGGGGAGGCTAAACTGGAAGTAGGCTGATGGGAGGGGGAGGCTAAACTGGAAGTGGGCTGATGGGGGGGGGGGTGGTGAGGACTGGTAATGGGCCAGGGGGGTGGGGTGGTTAGGACAGGTAATGGGCCGGGGGGGGGGTGGTTAGGATTGGTAATGGGCTCTGGGAGGGGGGGAGGCTAAGACTGGAAGTGGGCTGATGGGGGGGGGGGTTAGGACTGGTAATGGGCTATGGGGGGGCGAAGTGGGCTGATGGGGGGGTTAGGACTGGTAATGGGCTATGGGGGGGGCTAAGAGGCCTGATGGGGGGGGTTAGGACTGGTAATGGGCTATGGGGGGGGCTAAGTGGGCTGATGGGGGGGTTAGGACTGGTAATGGGCTATGGGGGGGCTAAGTGGGCTGATGGGGGGGTTAGGACTGGTAATGGGCTATGGGGGGGGCTAAGTGGGCTGATGGGGGGGGGTTAGGACGGGTAATGGGCAATGGGGGGGGATAAGTGGGCTGATGGGGGTTGTTAGGACTGGTAATGGGCTATGGGGGGCTAAGTGGGCTGATGGGGGGGTTTGGACTGGTAATGGGCTATGGGGAGGCTGCTAAGGCAGGAGGTGGGGGGGTAGGACTGGAAATGGGCTGAAGGGGGGGGTTAGAACTGTTAAATGACTATGGGGAGGGGCTAAGGCTGGAAGTGGGGGGTAGGACTGGAAATGGGCTGATGGGGGGGTTAGTACTGGTAATGGGCTATGGGGGGGCTAAGACTGGAAGTGGGCTGATGGGGGGGGGTGTTAGGACTGGTAATGGGCCGGGGGGGGGTTAGGACTGGTAATGGGCCATGGGGGGGGGGGTATGACAGGTAATGGGCCATGGGGGGGGTGTTAGGACTGGTAATGGGCCATGGGGGGGGAGGCTAGGACTGGTAATGGGCTGATGGGGGGGGAGGGTTAGGACTGGTAATGGGCCATGGGGGGGGAGGCTAAGACTGGAAGTGGGCTGATGGGGGGGGGGGTAGGACTGGTAATTGGCTATGGGGGGGGCTAAGACTGGAAATAGGCTGATGGGGGGGCTAGGACTGGAAATAGGGTGATGGGGGGGTTAGGACTGGTACTGGGCTATGGGGGGCTAAGACTGGAAATGGGCTTATGGGGTGGCTCGGACTGGAAAAAGGGTTATGGGGGGGTTAGGACTGGTAATGGGCTATGGGGGGCCTAAGACTGGAAATGGGCTGATGGGGGGGTAGGACTGGTAATTGGGCTATGGGAGGGGGGCTAAGACTGGAAATAGGCTGATGGGGGGCTAGGACTGGAAATAGGGTGATGGGGGTTAGGACGTAATGGGCTGATGGGGGGTTAGGACTAGTAATGGGCTATGAGGAGGCTAGGACTGGAAATGGGCTGAGTGGAAGGAGGGCTTGAACTGCAAATAGCTGATGGGGACGGGGGCTTGGAATGGAAATGGGTTGTGAGGGGGAGGGAGCTAGGACTGGAAATGGGTGAGGGGGGGGCTAGGACAGGAAATGGGCTGATGGGCTAGAATAGGACTGGAAATTGGCTGTTGGGGGTGCTAAGATTGGAAATGGGCTGTGGTGGGGGTTTGGATTGAAATGGACTCATGAAGGGGCTAGAACTGGAAGTAGGCTCATGGGGGGCTTGGATTGGAAATGGGCTGAGTGGAGGGGAGCTAGGATTTGACATGGGCTGATGGTGGGGCTAGGAAAGGACTAGAAATGGGCTCCTGGGGGGCTGGGATTGGACATGCGCTGCTGGCGGGACTTGGCTGGGACTGCACATCGCTGGGGGAGCTAGGACTGGAAATGGGCTTATGGGGGGCTAGGACTGGAAATGGGCTGATGCGGGGACTAGAAGGGAGCGGATGCTGGGTGGGACTGGAACTAGAATGGAGCTGATGTTGGGGGAGGATTAGAATGGGATGGAGCTGGGAGAGTGAAATGGAGAGGGAAAAAATATTTTGTGTGGGAGGGAAGACAAATCTACAATTGTCCGGATATTGGGAGAGTAGGTGGGGATTGAGGATGGAGGGGTAAAATTTGAGTGGATGAAATAGGAATGAGGAAAGAGCAAAAAGGAGAAAGATTAGTATGTTAAAGCAGATGTAGAGAGAGAATGGAAAAAAACTAGAAGAGAGAAGAAAAGACAAATGGACAGCAGACGATGGAGAATTAGCGGAAGACACGAAGAGAAGAAACCAGAAGAAAGTGGCTGGAGCAATTGCAGCTGAAAAAAAAATGCACAAAAGGTAGAAAAATATCTCTTTATTTTGAATTTATTAATTGGAATATGTCAGCTCTGGGAAATGTGCATCATTAACGTCTGCGCTTTGTTTAGTACAAGAGCAAATTAATGTATAGTTTTATTTCTACAGTGTTGTACATTCCAAGTTTGGCTTTTGGGATTCCCAGTTTAATTATTGTCTTCCTGTTTCTAAATTGTGATTCCTTGTTTGGTGATGGTCTATGTTCTGCATGTGTAACTGAGCTGAGGTATTCTGTTTATGTAATTCCTATTTGACATTGCCACTTGTTCTCTTTCCCCAGTAGGTCATGTATTGTTGTTCTCTGAAATGTATTGGTTTAATATTTGCAGCGTTTCCTTTTGATAGTTAGGGTATGGTGCTTTGAGTCCTGGTAGTGCTGTTAGGATACGGCGGGTTTGCTATGGGTTCTAAATGGGCAGTGTTTGTAGTAGTTCCTAATGTGCCTGGCGGTTGGTATTGGATTATAGTAATGTAGAAGTCTTTTAGTCTTTCTTTATTCATACACTCATTAAGAGGCATGTTTACTAAAAGTTCGTGTATGGTAACATTATGCAAATATTTATGCAAATGAGGCCCCTTATGCAAATGAGGCCCCGCACCGAGTCTCCGCACATGGCCCCGCACCCCCCTTGGGCCGCCCCTGATTAGGAGCCAGTGCAGATGGCTCAGGAGAGGTGTGACATTCTTGTGTTTTGCTGAACTGGTGAAGATGTGAGCAGCAGTGTTTTGTGCCATCTGTAGGAATCAAATTGTTTGTTTTAGTAGACCATGGTATAGCATGTTGCAATAGTCCAGTATGGGCATGATGATGGTTTGACAGACAGTCTGGAAATGGTCTTGGTTAAGGAGAGGTCTGAGGCTGGCGGTTCTGTTGATGTGAGATTGGAAGTTCAAATTGCGGTCCAAGGTGACACTGAGGTATTTCACTTCATTCTTAACGGGTATGGTAGTGTTAAGCAGGGGGGGGGGGGTGAATTGGGGAAGGGGAGCTAAGGAGTTGTTTTATTTCCATCAAACATCTATAACTTTGAAGGAGGCATCCCTGTTTGATAATACTAAAGATGACTTACAATATTACAGTATCTACATCAGGGGTTGACAACCATTGGCATGTATGCTACTTAGCCCTCTTAGCTGGAACACTGCTAGCTATAAAATACTAGTACCATGAGTTATCCTCGGCTGGCTCTGTTCATCATTGCCTTCAATCTTTGGAACTTCTCATACTTCTTTTCTATTGTACTCAAAATAAACTCTTGATCCTTATGTGAAATTCTGCTTTGAAGTATGTTTCGCTTTCTTTATCCTTTTGACTCTTAAATATGAGTTGATTATTGGCTAAATGATTGGGAGACCCAAACCACTGAATCCTTGACAGATACTATGATGATAAAAATCTTGCAAGCAAGTACACTAAGGGGGACATTGTGACCTCCGAATAGTGGGGTTGTATTTCTGGCTTGGCCCGGGTGCCATTCCTGTCCCAGCGTTCCCCACACGTTCAGAGGTTTTGTGCAGGGAGTGCTGGACAGGGGCAGGAGAGGGTGGGACAGAGGTGGAGTGGGGACAGACTGAAGCATTCGGATGTATAGAGGCCATTCATGTCGAGCCTCTGTACATCCGTCGGCATCTACTTGGACGCCTCAAAGGTGGAATAAGTGCCAGGCATCCCACTGTTTGTGGCCTGCAGCCCCATCGCGCCACCATAGGAGAGCATCAGCCACCCGATCCTAATTAGGGGATAGTAAATATAACATAAGCTCTCTCCTATAGGATAGTATCTCCAAATAGGTTTGTTTTCTACATAGCAAGACAGAAAGGAACCTCACACTGAAGTCGATGTATGCAGGGTCAGTTCTAGGGTTTCTTGTGCCCATTGCAGACTCCTCTCTCATGAGCTGATGACATGGCTGCACCCACAATTTGTTTTTTTAAATAATGGCAGTGTGAATAGATGCAGGTTACTAGGCTTTTCTTCTGAGGCAATGGAGGGTTAAGTGACTTGCCAAAGGCCACAAGGAGTACTAGTTAGAATCAAATCAAGGGGTATGTTTACTAAGCAGTCTTAATGTGCACCCGGCGATAGTGTGCAGGATGCCATAAAAGGAGTGGGTGTTCCGATGTTAAGGTAGCATTTAGGGTTATCGTGCGATAAGGTACATTTTCATGTGATAGAGGGAGCCGTGGCACGTTAATGCTCGTTAGCCTTAATTAGGCACGCTGACCAACAAGCACAGCAACAAAGGTGTAGCACAATGGTTAATACATTGACTGATAAAACAGGGGTCATGAGTTCAATCCCCCAGTGGGCTTAATGAGTAAGGCTGTCTGAGGCACTACCCTTTACTTTAAATCAGTGCTGTCTGAGGCATTTTCTTTTTTAATTTAAATTAGTGCTGCCAGCAAACACACCTTCACAGTGCCGTAACCTAAGGTGCCGCATAAGGTGCCCTATAAGGCACTCCAGAGGGCACATTATAAAGTGCACTGTCACCTTGGCACCTTATAATGTTTCCTATAGGGCACCTTATAAGGTGCCTTATAGGGCACTTTATAGGGTGCCTTATAGAGCGCTTTATAGGGCACCTTATGAGGCACCTTAAGGCTACAGCACTGTGAGGGTGTTTTTGCTGGCAGCACTAATTTAAATTAAAAAAAGAAAATGCCTCAGACAGCCCTATCAAATAACCCCACTGTGGGATGAAACCCGTGACCTCCACAGGCAGTGAAGTAACCAGTGGGCTACTGCTCCAGAGCTACTAACAAACCCTTGGCTGGCTACAGAAGGACTGCAGGTTACCACACAAACAGTCTGCTGTGGTTACCAGGATAGGGGCAACCCACCCGTACCCATGATGCACTGCACATGCTAATCAGCAGTCTTCAGATGATCACAAGATGGGGTATGCACCCCTACAGCACCTTGGCCTGGTAGGGGGAACTGACCATGTGCATCCCCACAGCACCTCAGCCTGGTAGGGGGTACTGACCGCGTGTGTTACTGGCACAGAATAGCTACAAACCATCACATTGTGCGGGTACTGTGCTCACCCTGAGGGTGAGGTGGGGTGCTCACCACCAGGTCCACAGCACCTTTCATGGCTGAAATAGGCCATGCTGTAAGTTCCCTATCAGTGCCAGTGTGTATGATATAGGTAGTTCCTGCAGACACATGTAGAACACATCCATATTTCTCAGTCACGTCTAACCCTTATGGGCTCTGATGCACCCAGAATAGTGCATATCCTGTGTCAGTGCCATGGTTGCATGATGTAGGTGAAGGGGAATGTTTGGACCCATAGGCAGAATATGTACCACCACCACCCAACCCACCCTCTGTGGCTCAGGGTGGGAAACAGGATCACCCTGCAATGGTGGCAGTAGAGAGGACCATAAACCCCAGTCCTGCTGAGGAACAGACACCCTACAGGGTAGTCAATGCAGATCTGTACACATCCATAAGGCAATGGCATACAGATAATAGGACTGGAAATGCTCAGGGTGCCCCACACCACCATCTGCCATTCTCCAGCAGCAAGCCTCCAGCCACTGCACACTGCAAGGTGTTCCAACCATAAACATATAACTGCAGACAGTCTGCTAGCTAACTCATAGTGCATGTTCCTGGAGAAGATGTGTGCACCCAGAACTGGGATGTGAGCACACCCACCAAGCAGATAAGTCAGTGATTAGGCCCCAAAAAAGAGAACCCATAAATATTACTTGAGAGAAATACTGAATAGCACTATGGGGGAACCTAGCCATGCCGTGGTCACTGCTCAGTCAGGGTGAGAGTGACCTCCCAGTAGGACATGCTGTGGCCACCCTGTCCGTGCAGGTGGTGGTCGGGCACTACAATGTCTCAGCCATTGCCCTATGCAGATGCATCCTGCCCAGGCCACCCTGTCCGGGCTATACCCACAGTACCTTGCTCCTCATTATGCACATTAGCAGGCTAACACTGGAAACAGTGCAAGCAGTGTGGGCTGAGTAAGGTGTTGACAGCCACCACACACTGGATAGACAAACACACACTCCCACACCTATGCCAGCATTGTGCAAATATAGAGGCTTTTGGCAGCCCTGGCCACCGCACCAGTCCTGGGCACAGTGCAAGCATGGCTATGGTACGCAATACTGTGAGGATCACTCCCCAGGGTGGTAAACACTGTCAGAAACCAGAACTGCAACACACTCCACAGACATCAGAAAGGTTGCTATGATGCAGCTCAATCAGCAAATTGTGCTTTACTTAGGAATTGCTATCTGCCATTAATCATAGCAACCTTTTGATATATGTGTAACGTATTCCCAGGATTAGAGCGGCATTGCTAAGGTATGCAAGTGCTAGTATTGGGAGATGCTGCTGCGCACAGGGCCCAACATCCTGCCTCTCCATGAGGCTTTGGATAATGGAGCCTGTGAGTGCGGGTGTTTATGCCCCTGTTGGCCGCTGCTCTAGGGCAGAGGTTCCCAACTCCAGTCCTAGTGGGCCAAACACTGTTCGGGTTTTCATGTTGCCCTAATGAATATGCATGAGATACATTTGCATACCATGGGGGCAGCGCATAGAAATGCAGCACAGGCATCTTTATTAGAGACAGCATGAAACCTGAATGATTTTTGGCCCTCCAGGCTGCATTTGGGAAACTCTACTCTAGATATTGCACATCTTTATGGTGGCTGTGCTCTGTAGGGTAAAATATAGACATTTCAGGCATGTTTATGTTATCTGAACCACTCAGGAAACGTGGGTAGCAAGGAAGGAGAATACATTATTAAATCACTCTTTTTCTATCCAGGCCCGATACAGGCCGTGTTTCGTTTATGCCTTCATCAGGGGCTTTTGGCTATAAAACATAACAATAAATGCTATTAAAACATTGAACCAACCATAGTTAAATAAAATCAAATGAACTTAAAATCAGATCAAATCATAAAGACACATTGTAACTGCAACCATAAAACATTAATAACCATCCATAAGCCATCAATATATCAATAAATAAATGGATAGAAAAAAATCACAAAATACCTGACTTAAAATTCTTTGTTATTAAGAAAGTTAAGTTAAACTGGGGGGGGGGGGGGGGGTGACATTTAAAAGACTATAGCACGAATATAGCAGCAGTATATTTTTGATTTAGATAGTCTGCATCCTAATGGCCTGAATATGGATGAGGATTTTTCTGTTTTTCTGTAAGATGAGATACATATATATTGGTTTTAATAATGGTTAGTACTTTTGTCTCTCTTTTATTGTTATGTTCATATTGATGGAAGGATAGGATTAATATTCAGTTGGGATAGTGTTGGGGTAGTTGTATTTTGTCTCCTTGCAATACATTTTATCATGGGAAGGTTTCTCAACTTAAGGTTTTTAATTATGAGTTTTGTAACTATGTGTTCTCAACTGTGGGCCTCTAGTACCGGTAATGAATGGTTTGGTGCTTGTTCACTTATTACTCAGATTTTGATCTTTGTATTTTTTATATTTTAATTAAGTGGATCATATTGTGTTTGTATGCGCTGCTTTATGAAGTCCTGTTTAGAGGCATCCATCTTCAATGGGAGAGGCCATCTGTCATTCATGATGACGTCATTTTCCCCGCGGCGTCTCTGGTTTCCTTATCACAGCACAGCCGCCAGCATTTCATTTATGAAAGAGTAGCTGAAATGTGGCAGCGATTCCATATGGTCCAAGAGTAGTTTGACAAGACAGCGGTATTTCCATGAATGTTTAGGAGGAGGTAAGAGTAATCAGCATGCCAGGTTTGTTTCCACATGCCCGATCTGGCGATTGTGTTTTTAATCGTTCATAGTGGTTAGGATTAACAAGTGTTATTAAAGAAAATATGTTTTTATGCATTATGTCTTAGTTAAGCACTGTAAGAAAAGAAGAAATAGAATCTCATGGATCGGAGTTTTTATTGGTACAGTGTATTATAACGCAATAGGTCCTCCTAAAGTATAAAAGAAGTTTCTGAAGAGTATACATTTACAAGTACATGCACAAGTAGAAACAAGTTTTATCTTGATAGTAGTTATTTATGAGGTGTTTTAATATGTCATTTGTGGCCTTCGGGTCATTTTTAAATAGGTTCATATCGCTCCTGTTTGCGCTTTTTCGTTATTTATCCTTAACCCTTTTTTCTGTTTACCTTTTTTTATTGTGAGTTTTCCTTCATTTGTGGAGGGATAGTAATATATAAGGTATTCATGGAGTCCTCTATTCTCTTGTTGTTTATACAGTGTGGCAAGGTACCAGATATAGGACATACAGGTATGACTATGTATAGATGGTTGGTGTATGTTTTAAACAGTAATGAGAGAAAGGATTTTATCTTATTTTTAGGTATTGTTTATGGTATCTATTGCTATTATTTATTTATTTATTCAGTTTATGTATCCATTATGGTTGTTAGCTGTACTTATTTATTTGTTCATTTATTTATTTATTTATTTACATTCTCCTATATACCACGCTATTCTGCATCAGTGCGGTTTACATTGAACAACTTAAATTACATTGAACAGGGCATTATAACTTGGAGAGAACTATTTTACAGGGAACATGGGCTATGGAGGGTTAAGTGGCTTGCCCAAGACCACAAGGAGCACCTGTGGGACTAGAAACCCCAGTCCTTCCGGCCCAAGGTTGCTGTCCTCTAGTGGGATTTGAACCACCGACCTTCCGGCCTGAAGTACCTTGCCCCATATATATATATATTGATGGCTTATGGATGGTTATTAATGTTTTATGGTTGCAGTTACAATGTGTTTTTATGATTTGATCTGATTTTAAGTTCATTTGATTTTATTTAACTATGGTTGGTTCAACGTTTTAATAGTATTTATTGTTATGTTTTATAGCCAAAAGCCCCTGATGAAGGCATAAACGAAACACGGCCTGTGTCGGGCCTGGCTAGAAAAAGAATGATTTAATAAAGTAGTCTCCTTCCTTGCTACCCACGTTTCCTGAGTGGTTCTGTCAATAGCACGTGATGTGTGCTTTTTAGTTGGACATGTTTATGTTATCTGCAATAAAGGTTCCGTGTTTATTACTGGGTAAAACATGGGGACTGGGTTGGAAGGAGACACAGCTGGGACTTGAACTTGTGACCTTCTGTCCCTGAACACACTGGCTGTGTGTACTGCACCACACTGTTGTCACAGGGGTGGCTGGTTCCCTGAGGATACCATGACTGTTTGTCAGACAGGGTCTGTCTGTTGCAGAGCACTGCACCCACCTAAACAGGGTTAGGCCATGGTCTGCTGTGGGCAGCTGCCACTGCCCCCTCCACCACCAGTACCCCTCCGCCACCATGCTGACATGCCCTTATGCTGGTGGTGCTGTGGTGCTGGTGGTGCGCAGTCTCAGGCCATCCAGTGTGCCAGTAGGCGGCTGCCTATGGTGCAGGTTCTGGGGTAGGGGAGCCTGCATAGACATCCACACTTCCCCCCACCACCGCCTGCCACTGTTCTGTGCCCTTGGGGGTACCTGCTGGGTACTTTCCTTTGTGACACTGTGGGAAACACACTCGTGCCCATGTTGGGCCCTCATCATTTGCTGTCTGGCTGCTGTACAGTTTCAGCACTCCTATAGGCTACCTAGGCATCACCCTAGTCCGCACTGTGGCCCAGCTGCACCACAGCATGTGCCACCTGCAGCCCTCTGTATCCCATTTTCCAGCATCTGTCCAGTTGCCAGTTCCGACATGCCCACCCTGCTGTTGCGGAACATGTGCATGCCATCGGACACCTGTCCAATAAAAAGGGAAAACCCTGATCAGCGCTATTGCTCTGTGGGATCATTCACCTTGTAGGGGGACAGAGCATAGACCCTTCCAAAATTAATATCTTGGTTTTGGAGCTTTCTTGGTAGTGTTTTTTGCTGTTTCCCATTAATATCACTATTGGCCAGCTTGGTTATGTTTTTTTTTCTATTGTTTTCAGGTCATTTTCAATGTTTATTTGCCCTTTTGTTCCATGCACATGTATCACACATCATTTTTTTTAGGTTTCCATGGCTTTGCTGTACATTGCTGACGGAAATGGTTTCTCTTCCCTTTAAATCTGCTCTAACGCCAGGGTTTCACTGGCGTTAGTTTTCATACCATGAATCCACAGAGTTAGTGTGCAGGGAGCCTCTCTCCTCCCACTCTCCACCCATTGACCCTCTCTCTCCGCCCCTGGGGAGCCTTCCTCCTCCCTCCGGGAGCCTTTCTCCACCCTCAGCACTCGTTTGCGCCGCTATGCGCGGTATCGCGTGATAAGGTACCTTATCGCCCGGTAAAGCGCCATTATCACGCGATAACGTGCCTTATCACCCGATAATGTCGCAGCAGTGCAAATAGCGCCCTTTAGTAAACATACCCCCTGGTCTCTTGATGAACAAGCCAGTAGTTCTAACCATTTGGCTACTCCTCTATGTGTTAAGTAATACCTTAGTTTTTAATGTATGTTTCTTTCAATTTTCACTGTTTTATTTTTCTCACTTTTTGTTTTTCATTTCTCATTTAATTTTTTTATTTTGGTGCCCTCCAATGTCAGCGCCCCCACCCCCACCATGCTTACATTGTTTACTGTGTTGTGCCGGCCCTGTCTGTACGTTGGGTATGATCTTGATATGTCAAATGCATTGTATGAACTCTTCTTAATACACTCAATCCAATAAAGGTTCTCCATCCCATCTTGTTTTTAACTTGACATCTTAAACATCTTCCTAGCATCACCCTCCATAGCCACCTCAAGAATGCCCAGAATCTTTTAATGTATTGGATGCTACCACCTTCACTATTCGGCCAACTCAGAAATTGTCAGTTTATACGATTCTTTAAGATCAAAATGAAATCCACCAGCCAGGTCCACCACCCTATCTTATTATCATATGTTTTAATAATCTACAGCTACCAAAACCAGTGAAATCATCATCTACAACATCAGGCCTCTCAGGCTCATTGAAGTATGGGTCTTAAACATAGCTATTCTATTTGAGTTAAATCAACAATCTAATTTAATTTGCTATTTCATTTTATATATTTTAGCCTGTTCCTCAGTAGAAGCTGTTTAAACTTAAAACACAAGAAAAACAAAATAAAATCTTCCAATAACAATACATAGAGGTAAAAGAACTTAAAATCATAAATTACTTCCTGCAAGCTTGATAAAGCTATATCACTTCTGCTGATTAGAATTCCTAGTGCAAAGTACATAATCCAAATTCCTTCTAATACCACTGTTTTAGCATGGTAACCACTGGTCCATACAGATTACCATTAAGCTACTCCATGATGTAGCATATGGAATCCCCCATTTGTCTGTTTCTGTTTCACGTTTGTCACAATCCATAATTACTATAGGGGTTATTTTGGAAGTCCTATTCATGCTTTGGACGTATGAAAAAGGGCATAGAAATGCCCAAAGCACAGAGATGGTTCTAGAACCATTTTAGAAGCTGGATCTGTGGACATCCCCAGCGCGAGGATGTTCAAGTCTGAATGGGGGTGTGGCAGAGGCAAAGCCAGGGCATTTCTAAGAACTTGGACATCTTCACCTGATCTCAGAAACATCCTGGATGTCCAGAATTGTGTCTAAGTTTAGACATTCTCCAGACACCTGAAAAATGCTCATTTTGGCTGAAAAATATCTAGAGAGTGTAGAGAACATGACACGTCACTATCCCCAGGACTGTCCACAATCACAATAATAGCAGCAGTGGAATTTGAACCCTGGCTTCTCTGCTTCTAGTCCACTATTCCAAGATGCCCCAAACTATTCTGGGAGGAGTGGCCTAGTGGTTGGGTACAAGTTGCCTCCAGCCAGGCGTTCAAATCCCACTAGAGGACAGCAACCTCAGGCCAGAGGGACCAGGGTTTCCGGTCCCACAGGCACGCCTTGGGCAAGTCACTTAACCCTCAGTTGCCTCAGGTGCAAAATATAGATTGTGAGCCATTTGGGGACAAGGGAAATATATGCAGTACCCGAATATACACTGCTTTGACCAGGTGAAAAACAGTCTATAAGCATTGCTAAAAAAATAAATCCATGTAGATGACCATATAGGGCACATCCATGTTTGTGAAACTGTGTGTGCATCGGGACATGCCTGCTTCTTTTCAATCATTCGGGCTATGGTATCCCTGATTGCACTTACTCGTCCTTTCTCAAATGCCGGCCACGTTTTCTTCATTGTGTATTTGATTGCTATGCCATTCAAACCTTTCAGATTTTTTAATGCTAGTCTTACTGACTGAGCTAAATTTCAGTTATTGCTTTTTATCCTTTGCTAACTATACATCAGATTTCTTCTCCATTAATTTTCTAAAAACATACATCACACTCCATATAGTATTATTAGGGAAAATGTGATTTGTGTCTCTGATTTTCAGGTACGATCTATAAATTTGTTTGAGTCCTGCCATACCTCATTCAGATTGTCCCACTGGCGTCCTCTAAATGTTTTCCTAAAATGAACAGAGAGAGATGGCTGAATCCATCCATAATTTTTCTACATTCTCAAATTAAGAGCTATTTGAAACAAATTACTGACTTACCATAAATGTTTTTTTTTAATCTATACCTATTTTGCATGTGTATTTATATATAATACCTTATCTACTTTAGTCGATACTAAAAAGCCTAAGCATTTTTTGTAATATTTTCTGGCACTGTAAAGGACACAAGCTACATAGGCCACTGCTTAGGGGAGCAAAACAAAATGGAGGACAACATCAGAAAATGGAAGAGAGCTATACAAAATGGAATCTGTGTTAGTTTGGTCATTCGAAGGACGCCTGGGCCATAAGAATGATGACAGTTTACATGTAGGCATTTTGTATTTCAGTGCCAGAGATACTGTAACCATTGTCTTAAGGTGGACATTAATAGAAAATGCAAAGCTTGGAATTTTCTTCATGGGGCCCAGTACCTTATACTGGTCTACCATAAATTTTTTGGTAGTGACAGCAAATACCCAGTTCCAAGGAGATATTCTCTGATTTATTGATTCAAACCCTTGGACTCAGGCCTGGACCAATTACCTGGCACCACACCAGTAAACAGTTGACCGCATGGCAGCAAAGAAGGGTACTTCTGAGGAATGCGAGAGACAAAATAACTTTTTGCCAGCTCCTGCCCACAGAGACAAAGACGATGCAAGACCCTGCCTATGACATCTCTTTCTACATTCTCTTTCTTTGTTTCTGACTGTCAGACAGGCTCGCTGAGCAAGACACTGCCCAGCTGAAGTCTGCACATATCTCTCTATCTTTTCTTGTGGATATGTGCTGTACAGGTACTACAGGATTCCAGTTCCCAGCAGAGGTATTGAATAATGCCTGTCATCTTACTCAGTGGAAGATAACTCTAATTGTTTGCACAGCTCATGGGAACTGTGATGAGAGAATGATTTAATTTCCTAAATTCTAAGCGACCCTTTAGTAAAACATCACTAGCCAGTTACCATGTATTTTAGTGAGCGGTAACTGGCCACGGTGAACCCTAACATGCTGATATGCCAGCTATCGACACTAGTGCGATTAGTGAGATTCGCGTTAGGAGCCGCGGTAGAGACAGAAACCCCAAATAAGGACATGGGCAGTACATCGTTTCCGAGAACGCGCCGAGAATGCGCATTACAAGGTGCCATAAATGAACGAGCGCTACAGGGCACGTTACCGCACGTTAATCTTAAGAAGGCGTGCAGGCATACAAGCACAGCAACAGAGCTGTAGCACAATGGTTACAACACTGACTGATGGTACAGGGGTCATGGGCTTGATTCCCCAGTGGGTCTAATGTATAAGGCTGACTGAGGCAGCACCCTTTACATTTAAGTAGCGATTGTTGAGGCATGTGATGTGTATTTTAATTAATGCTGCCAGCAAACACACCCTCACGGTGGCATAACCTAAGGTGCCGCATAAGGCACCCCATAACGCACTCCATAGGGCACATTATAAAGTGTACTGTCCACCAAGGCACCCTATAATGTCCCCTATAGGACACCTTATAAGGATGTGAACAAAGCCCTGGCTGGCTGCAGGACTGCACGTCACCACACAAACTGTCTGCTGTGGTTACCAGGATAGGGGTAACCCACCCGTACCCATGATGCACTGCACATGCAAATCAGCAGTCGAGAGATGGGCACAAGATCGGGTATGCACCCCAACAGTACCTCGGCCTTGTAGGGGCAACAGACCGTGTGTGGCACTGCCACAGAGTAGCCACAGACAGTCACATTGTGTGGGTACAGTGCCCACCCTGAGGTTGAGGTGGGGCGCCCAGCACCAGGTCCACAGCACCTTTCATGGCTGAAATACGCCATGCTGCAGGTCCCCATCAGTGTGTGATAGGTAGTTCAGTTATTTCTCGGTCATGTCTAGTCCCTATGGGCGATGCTGCACACAGAATAGTGCATATCCTGTGTTGGTGCCATCGTTACCTGCTGTAGGTGAAGGGGGTGTATGGACCCATAGGCAGATTATGTACCACCACACAACCCACCCTCTGGGGCTCAGGGTGGGAAACAGGATCACCCACCAATAGATCCACAGTCTACCTCCCTGCAATGGCAGTAGTAGAGGTGACCAGCAACCCCAGTCCTGCTGGGGAACAGACAGAGCGGTACACATCCATAACACAATAGCAGACAGACAGCAGGCCTGGAAATGCTCAGCAGCCCCACACCATTATCTGAAATTCTCCAGCAGCAGCAAGCCTCCAGCCGCTACACCCTGCAAGGTGTTCCAGCAAGACACATACTAGCTGCAGACAGTCCACCAGCTAGTTCATAGTGCATGGTCCTGGAGAAGATGCATGTACCCAGAACGAGGATGTCAGTATACACACCAAGCAAATAAGTCAGTGATTGGGCCCCAAAAGAAAACCCATAATTATCACATGAGAAAAATACTATATAGCACTATGGGGGAACCTAGCCATGCCATGGTCACTGCTCAGTCAGGGTGAGAGTGACCTCCCAGCAGGACATGCTATGGCCACCCTGTCTGTGCAGGTGGTGGTCAGGCACTACAATGTCCGAGCCATTGCCCTATGCTGTGTGCAGATGCATCCAGGCCAGGCCACCCTATCCAGGCTATTCCCACAGTACCTTGCTCCTCATTATGCACATTGGCAGGCCAATACTGGCAACAGTGCTAGCAGTGTGGGCTGTGGAGGGTGTTGGCAGCCACCACACACTGGACAGACAGACACACACTCCCCACACCTATGCTAGCATTGTGCAACTATAGAGGTGTTGGGCAGCCCAGGCCACCACACAAGTCCTGGGCACAGTGCAGGCATGGCTATGGTATGCAATACTGTAGGAGTCACTCCCCAGGTTGGTAAACACTATCAGACACAAGACCTGTAGCACACTCCACAGACATCAGAAAGGTTGCTATGATGCAGCTCACTCAGAAAAGTGTACTTAACCTAAGGATTTCTATCTGCCAGTACTCATAGTAACCTTTTGATAGATGTGTACCATATTTCCCGGTTTAGGGTGGCATTACTAAGGTATACAAGTGCTAGTATTGGGAGATGCACGCAGAGCCCAATGTCCTGCCTCCCCAGGAGGCTTTGGATAATGGGGCCTGTGGGTGCGGATGTGTCTGCCCCTGTGGCTGCTGCTTTACGGCAGAGGTTCCCAACTCCAGACCTGCCATGCAAAACACTGTTCGGGTTTTCATGCTGTCCGTCATGAATATGCATGACATACATCTGCATACCATGGGGGTGGCGCATAGAAATGCAGCACAGGCATCTTTATCAGAGGCAGCATGGAACTGGAATGGTGTTTGGCCCTCCAGGACTGCATTTGGGAGGCTCTGCTCTAGGTAATGTGCATGTTTATGGTGTCTGTGCTCTGTAGGGTAAAATGTAGGTGTCTTGGGCATGTTTACGTCATCTGCAATAAAGGTGCTGTCTGTATTAGCACGTTGTAGTAGTGGGTAAAATATGGGGACTGGGTTATTTATTTATTTATTTATTTTATTTAACAGTTCTTCTATACCGCGCTTTTCAGATCAGTGCGGTTTACATTCAACGTCAACTATACAACACAGGCATTCTGAGTTGTAAACTTTACAGTAAACAGGGAAATCAACATGGAAACAACTGGCGGGAACCACAGCTGGGACTTGAACCTGTGACCCTCTGCTTCTGAATACACTGGTTTTGTGCACTGCACAACCTTGTTGTCGCAGAGTCAGTACATTCCTTGGTGATACCATGACTGTTCATCAGACAGGGCCCATCTGTTGCAGTACACGGCACCCACCTACACAGGGCTAGGCCACGGTCTGCTCTGGGCAGCTGCCACTGCCCCCTCCACCACCAGTATCCCTCAGCCACCATGCTGACATGCCCTTCTACTGGTGGTGCTGGTGGTGCGCAGTCTCAGGTGCGGGTTCTGGGGTAGGGGTGCCTGCATAGGTGTCCACGCTTCTCCCCAGCACTGCCTGCCAATGTTCCGTGCCCTTGGGGGTAGCTGCTGGGTACTATCCCCTGTGACACTGTGGGAAACACAGTCGTGCCCATGTTGGGCCTTCAGCAGTTGCTGTCTGGCTGCTCTGCTGCTTCAGCATTCGTATGGGCCACCTAGGCATTGCCCTAGTCCGCACTGTAGCCCAGCTGCACCACAGCATTTGCCGCCTGCGGCCCTCTGTATCCCCTTCTCCGGCATCTGTCCAGTTGCCGTTCCGACATGCCCGCCCTGATGTTGCTGGACTTGTGCATGCCATAGGAACCCTGTCCGATGGCGGGGAAAACCCTGAGCAGCGCTATTTCACTGTGGGCTCATTCACCTTGTATGGGGACGGATTATAGACCCTTCCACGATTTATATCTGTTCTATGGAGCTTACTCGAGGGGGGTAGGGGTTGATGTTTCTCATTGATACCACTATTGGCCAACTTGGTTATGTTTTTTTTCCAGTTTGTTGGGGTCATTTTCAGTGTTTCTGTGCCCTTTTGTTATGTGCACATGTATCACACTTATCACTTTTTTTGGTTTCCCTGCCTGGGCTGTACATTGCTGATACTGAAATGGTTTCTTTCCCCTGTAATGTGCATTTAACGGCAGGTTTTCATTCGCGTTGGAATTGAGCTCTTCAGATCAGCGCGTTAGTGTGAAGGGAGCCTCTCCCCGCCCACTCTCCGCCCATTGACCCCTTCTCTCCGCCCTCTCTCCACCTTCTGCAGTGTTTTACCGTGCTGCGGGAGTTTACGATCGTTAACTACGATTAACGCGCGTTATGTAACGTTAACGATCGTAAGCGTGTCATAACGCGCGTTATGATGCGCTTACGATCGTTAACGTTACATAACGCGCGTTATGTACGATTACCGCAGTTTAGTAAGCATACCCCTAAAATGCACGTTAACTTGCACTCATGCACTGATGTAGACAATGGGCATGGGTGTGGAGAACGCATTATCATGGAAGTGCAGTAAATGTGGCACTTAGCAAGGGTTTGCCTAATATTATCTTTATAGGTGCTGTTAGATTACTTTGCCACTTCTTACAGTACCCAGTCACATGTTAGCTGTTGGAAACATACTGGTCACACCCCCGACTGCCAACACAAAAGCTTTGCATACAACATGCATTGGTAATGTTCATTAAGTGTGAAACCTTAGCAGTGTTAAGTTAAAAAAAAAATCACTAAATATACATAAGCTGAAATTTTGGTTATCAATGTCCCTGTTTAAAGTCTATTGCCTGTCCTTGTTTAATGTACATTAACAAGTTTAAGTTACAATGTAAACCGCTTTGACTATAATGATAAAGCGGTATAAATATTTAGGAAGAGTTGGGATAGATGTGCCTTCGAAATTTCATTGGGAGGTTCTTATTTCTTTACATCCATTGAGATCTTGGCGAATTGGGCAGCTACGATATTCAGCTTCCCCATCTGGCTACAGAATGCAAATTTTAAATCATTGGGTGTCAATAGCTGGGGGTATGTTTACTAAACCATCTTAACATCGCAGCAGTGGTATTATCGCAGCGGCGGCGTTAAGGCACACTAACGCTGTGAAATCCTGGTCTGAAGGGTGGAGTAAGGCTTCCCAGAGGGCGGAGAGAAGGGGTCAATGGGTGGAGAGTGGGAGGGGAGGGGCTCCAGGCACACTATTGCTGTGAAATCTGGGTCTGAACACTAACGCCAGTGAAACTCTCGCATTAAGGCACATTTGCAGGAAAGAGAAACCATTTAAGTCAGCAATGTGCAGCAAAGACAGGGAAACCCAGAAAAAGTGATAATTGTTATACATGTGCAGGGAACAAAGAGGCAAATTAATATATAAAAGAACCAGAACCACATCTAAAATCCCAATAACCAAGCTGGCCAATAGTGATATTAATGATAAACATAAAGCAACACTACTGACAAAGCGTATACATTAAGATATCATGTTTGGAAGGGTCTATCCTCTGTTCCCCTACAAAGTGAATGATCCCACATTGAAATAGCGCTGATCAGGGTTTCTGTCGTTTAGATTGGGCAGGTTTGTTATGGCGTGCACATATGCAGCAACAGCAGAGTGGGCACATAGGCAAGGGCAACTGTACTGATACTGTAAATGGGATGCAGGGAGCTGTAGGCGGCACATGCTGTGGTCCAGCTGGGGCACAGTGCGGGCTAGGCAGATGCCTAGGTGGCACATAGGAATGCCAAAACTGTAAAGCAGCAAGACAGCAACTGAAGAGGGTCTAACATGGGCACGAGTTTGTGTCCCACAGTGTCACAGGGTAGATTACCCAGCAGGTACCCCCAAGGGCACATATCATTGGCTGGCGGTGTGGGGGGGGAGCGCACATGTCCATGTAGGCACCCCCACCTGAGAACCCATACCATAGGCAGCTGCCTACCGGCATACTGGATGGCCTGGGACTGCGCACCACCAGCATAATGGCATGGCAGCATGGTGGCGGAGGGGTGCTGGTGGAGGAGGAGGCAGTGGCATCTGCCCACAGCAGACCATGGCTTAGCCCCATTTAGGTGGGTGCCGTGCAATGCAACAGACAGGATCTGTCTGACGAACAGTCATGGTATCCCCAGGGAATGAGCTGTACCTGTGGCAACAGTGTGGTGCAGTACACACAGCAAGTGTGTTCAGGAGCAGAAGGTCACAAGATCAAGTCCCAGCTGTGGCTCCTGCCAACCCTTTCCCCATGTTTTACCCAGTACTAAACCGTGGTAATAAAGACGGAACCTTTATTGCAGATAAAATAAACATGCCTGAATGCCTATATTGGACCCTACAAAGCACAGACACCATAAACATGTGCAATCCCTAGAGCAGAGTTTCCCAACTGCATTCCTGGAGGGCCAAACACCATTCAGGTTTCATGTTGTCCCTAATAAATATGCCTGTGCTGCATTAGTATGCGCCGCCCCATTGTATGCAAATGTATCTCATGCATATTCATTAGGGACAGCATGAAAACCTGAACAGTGTTTGGCCCACCAGGACTGGAGTTGGGAATCTCTGCCCTAGAGCAGCGGCCAACAGGGGCATAAAGACCCACACCCATAGGCTCCACTATCCAAAGCCTCATGGAGAGTCAGGCTGTTGGGCCCTGCATGCAGCAGAATCTCCCAATACTAGAACTTGCATACCTTAGCAATGCCGTCCTAAACTTGGGAATATGTTACACATATATCAAAAGGTTGCTATGATTAATGGCAGATAGCAATTCCTAAGTTAAGCAAAATTTGCTGATAGAGCTGCATCATAGCAACCTTTCTGATATCTGTGGAGTGTGTTTCAGTTTTGGTTTCTGACAGTTTTTGCCACCCTGGGGAGTGACCCCAACAGTATTGCATACCATAGCCATGTCTGCACTGTGTCCAGGACTGGTGTGGTGGCCAGGGCTGCCAAAAGCCTCTGTATTTGCACAATGCTGGCATAGGTGTGGGAGTGTGTGTTTGTCTATCCAGTGTGTTGTGGCTGCCTACACCTTACTCAGCCCACACTGCTTGCACTGTTTCCAGTGTTAGCCTGCCAATGTGCATAATGAGGAGCAAGGTACTGTGGGTATGGCCCGGACAGGATGCATCTGCACAGGGCATAGGGCAATGGGTGGTACATTGTAGTGCCTGGCCACCACCTGCATGGACAGGGTGGCCACAGCATGTCCTGCTGGGAGGTCACTTTCACCCTGACTGAGCAGTGACCATGGCATGGCTAGGTTCCCCCATAGTGCTATATAGTTTTCTTTGCAAGTGATATTTATGGGTTTTCTTTCCTGATGCCCAGTCACTGACTTTTCTGCTTGGTGTGTGTGCTCACATCTTTTCCAGGAATATGCACTATGGACTAGCTAGCAGACTGTCTGCAGTTAGCATGTGTATGGCTGGAGACTCACTGTGCTTGCTGCTGGAGAATGTCAGATAGTGGTGGGGGCAACTGTAGGGTGTCTGTTCCCCAGCAGGACTGGGTTGATGGTCCCCTTTATTGCCACCATTGCCAGGATGTAGAATGTGGATCTGTTGGTGGGAGATCCTGAGCCCCAGAGGGCAGGCTGGGTGGCACTACATAATCTACCTATGTGTCCAAACACCCCCCTTCACTTAAATCATGTGACCATGGCACCCACACAGGATATGTACTATTCTGGGTACATCATAGTCCACAAGGTCTAGACATGACTGGGAAATACAGATGGACACAGGTGTATTCTAGGTGTGCTTGCAAGGACTACCTATCACACACTGGCTCTGATGGAGACCTGCAGCATAACCTATCTCAGCTAAGCCAGGTGCTGTGGACCTGGTGCTGCGTGCCCCACCTCACTCTCAGGGTGAGCACAGTACCCCCACAATGTGTTGGTCTGTAGCTACTCTGTGCCAGTAACACACACGGTCAGTTCCCTCTACCAGGCCGAGGTGCTGTGGGGGTGCATACCCCATCTTGAGATCATCTGTAGACTGCTGATCTGCATGTGCAGTGCATCATGGGTACGGGTGGGTTAACCCTATCCTGGTAACCACAGCAGACAGTTTGTGTGGTGACCTACAGTCCTTCTGTAGCCAGCCAGGGGTTTGTTAGTAGCTGTAGCGATGTAGCCCACTGGTTACTTCACTGACTATGGCAGCAGAGGTCATGGGTTTGATCCCACAGTGGTGCTGTTTGAGGTGTTTCCTTTTTTATATCTTTTATTTATAAAGTTTCCAAAATTACAACAAATCGGAAAACATAAAGGAAAATCAAGCAATATCACAAATAATCTCCTTAAAGAGGAAAAAAGATAAGATTAAGTCCACATTACGGGAACCGGCAGTGATCATATAATGAAAACAATAAATAAAATGCATCTACACACATTTTTACAGAAATCAGAGCAATAGCTTGCCCATCTACAAAGGTGTTAACAAATCACTCACCCTGAATTGCCCCAGACACCACCTGGCGGTCAGAAATAAAACGTCCTAAATGAGAGCTATCAGTAAACACATAAGGTGCACGGAGCCTGGAGGGGGAACTGGTAGCGAGTGAGAGGAGGTGCACGGAGCCTGGAGGCAGGCTTCTGGGATTGCTGCAGCGGTTTTTGCGCCGCTGACGACGCCCTCTACTGCCCTGGACGATCGGGCAGGCATCGCTGAGGCCACCTGCTGCTGTGAGGACCCAAGCTGTGACTTTAAAACCTGTGCCACAGCGTCTTCCCCTCCGGAACTGGTAGCGAGTGAGAGGAGGTGCACGGAGCCTGGAGGCAGGCTCCTGGGATTGCTGCAGCGGTTTTTGCGCCGCTGACGATGCCCTCTACTGCCCTGGACGATCGGGCAGGCATCGCTGAGGCCACCTGCTGCTGTGAGGACCCGAGCTGCAACTTTAAAACCTGTGCCACAGCGTCTTCCCCTCTGGAACTGGTAGCGAGTGAGAGAGCTGGCATTGGTGGATTGGTTGTGTTTGGGTGACTTTACGAATAAATTTGCCTGTGCTATTTGCGACCGCGGAGCGTGACCGCGGGGCGTGGTCCGAAGGGGCGTGTCTAAAGGGGAAGGTTCTGCCCCTTTTTGCCCCTTCGGCGCCACGTGGTGCTGCGTGATCTCTCCACATTATTGTTTGCTTATACGTTTGTGGTTTTGTTGGGTGTTTGTTTGGATTAAGCCTCAGCCTTGTTTAAAATGGGGAAGAGGAAGGCTAAAACAGGAAACAAGGTGCACATTGACGGGGCGAGTGGAGAGAAAGTGGTGGGCCCCTTAGACAAACACTTTGCTCCCTGTCCGCTGGCGCAATCCTCTCCGGAAGGAGTCTCCCTGAGTTCAGAGGGTCGGACTCCTCCTCCCTGTCCTTTGCCTCTCTCGCCTGAAGTTTTGGTTCAGGAATCTTCAGGTTTGGTGAGTCATACATCCTTGTCTTTGATTTTACCAAAGCTTGTTTCCCCATCTTGCTCTGTTACAGAGCTTCCTGTTCTTTCTCCCGATGGTGAAGTCACCTTAAAAGACCTATGGGGTGCGCTTCAATGCATTGATAGCAAGTTAACAAGTAATTCTAAGTCATTAAGTATCTTTTCTCAGGAAACTGTTGCTTCATTGCGGCAGTTGGATGAGAAAGTAATTATGGTAGATAAAGCCGTTTCTAAATTGAAGGATCAAGTGGCCCCTCTTACTGTTGCAAATGTTGCAGATATAAAGGATTCTATTGTGGTACACTCTAAATTGGAGGCCCTTGAGAACTCTGTACGGGCCTATAATTTACGCTTTCTAAATTTTCCCTGCACGTCATTGCTAGCGCCCTGGATTTTATTAGATAAATATCTGAGAGAGGTTCTCTCTATTACTGATCCTGTTGATGTATCCTCTCTTTATTACCTTCCCCTTCAGTCTAAGAAGGTGCACTCCACTGAAGGAGGAACTGATGTGCTTGAACCCTCTATAACTAATTTGGCAGCCTTCCTTGAGGACTCCCTTGATTTAATACATTCGCGTTCTACGCTATTGGTGACCCTTCGGTCTTTAGATTTGAAATATTGAATTCTTAAAGCCTTCTTTAAATGTAAGGCTGTTAGATTTTGTGGATACACAGTTAATATTTTTCCTGACGTGGCACATAGCACCCAACTCAGACGGAGGCTTTTTTTGGCTTTAAAGCCTCAGGTACTGAATTTGGGTGCTACGTTCTACCTACGATTTCCTTGCAGATGCGTAGTCAATTTTGAAGGTGCATCTTATGTGTTTACTGGTATTTCCTTTTTTAATTTAAATTAGTGCTGCCAGCAAAAACACCCTCACAGTGCTGTAACCTTAAGGGGCCCTATAAAGCGCCCTATAAGGCTCATTATAAGGCACCCTATAGGGAACATTATAAGGTGCCTTGGCGGACAATGCACTTTATAATGTGCCCTCTGGAGTATCTCATAGGGTGCCTTATGCGGCACCTTAGGTTACGGCACTGTGAGGGTGTGTTTGCTGGCTCCCTCTATCGTGCGATAACGGACTTTATCGCGCGATAACCCGAAAAGCACATTAAGACCGTAACGCAAAAATTATAGAAAAAGCAGTTTTTCAGCAGCTTTCTTCCTTCATCGAGGCCAGGAACATTCTACATCCCAAGCAATCTGGATTCAGGCCCTTCCACAGAACCAAGACACTGTTGGTCACCTTATATAATGACATTCTTACCCACCTGGATGGTGGGAAAAAAGTGCTTTTAATTCAACTAGACTTCTCCAGTGCTTTCAGTCTCATCAACCATCACCTTTTATTCCAGAAATTACAGTATATAGGTCTTGCCGATTCAGTTCTGCCTTGGTTTCAGTCCTATCTCTCACAGCACAATTTTAAAGTGTTCACTATAGCAGGAACAGTTTTCTGCTACTTTTCCCCTCCGGTGTGGTGTACTACAAGGTTCTATCTTGTCCCCTATTCTGTTTAATATCTTTATTTCTCCACTGGCAACTGACTCAGGATTTCAATTTTGGTTTGCACATTTATGCAGACGATATACAGATCATCATCAGTCACAACCATCAGGATCATCATTACTACTCTCCTGTTACTGCCTCTCTCACAAAGATTGCAGAGTGGTCTTCATACCAGAAACTGGCCCTTAGTATCTCCAAGTCCTCTGTCTGCTGATTTACCAAGGATGATTCCTCCATTGATTATCATCCTACAGTAGCTGATATCTGCATTCTAGTGGGGGATTCTACTACTTCTCTAGGGGATATTCTGGATAAAGATCTATCCTTTCAGCTATATATTTATCCTCCTTGGCAAACAAATCCTTTTATTCCCTCCAGCTGATTAGATCATTGAAGCCTCTAGAGGAAGTTCACTCCTTAAGGCTATTTATTTATTTAACAGTTCTTTTATACCGCCATATCTACTAGTCTCGGCTATTTACATGGAATTTTTTAAGGCAAATTAAAACTGTACAAAGTAAATGCTAGAACACTTGAAGCAAATACACTATACAATGTACTTTAACTATAGAACATTTGAAGCACGGTAACTGTATAGGATGAACTGTGCAACGGAAGGCAGCAGGGTACAGTGCTGTAGGTTGTTCTATGAAATGGGATGGTCATGTGCTTGTAGAGTAGGTGTAGTTTATGGTTAGAAGGGTCCACGATGGATTATGATGTAAGTTAGGTTACAGTAATATGGCTACAAATGCTCTGTGTGAAGCGGACCATTAGTGGGTGGCTATGGAGATCATTAAGAAATGCAAATACGCTATCTAGACATGTGGGATAGACGTTATTCTTGCAAAAACATCTAGACCCACATTCTGAAACCATGCAGCCATGCACATATACTGTGCTAAAACAGGGATCTCAGAACATGGGCAGGAGGGGTGGAATGGGGGCATAGCAAGCCACAGACACGTATAAAGCGTATTCAGGGAAGGCCCATGTACATCCTGAGTGCATCCAAAGGATGTCCATGTTATACCAGCGGTGAGGTGGAATAAGGCTGGGACTTGGAAGAATTTCCGCTCTGATCTCCAATACGTCCCATAGAGATGAATGGCCGTGCCAAGTCTTAATTGAACTGATGTGTCTGCTGTCTAGGAGGGCACAAGATGCAGTTCTAGAGAAAAGAATGCACGGGGGATGGACATATGTAAGGCTAAATAGCAATAAAGAACATACCTATAGAGAATTAAAGCACTGCAGTAACCTTTATTCTGGCAATGCTGGCAGTTGCTGTATGTGCTAAAGGGGCTATTCTGGGCATCCCTAACAATTGCTATGATTGGAGGGATGGGGGTGTAGATGTAAGGATGGTATGTGGGTTAGTATGAAGTAGAATGACATTTGGCTGAGAAAGGCAGATCAGATGTGTTGTCCTGAGACGCCATGCTGTGATGTATTACCAGCACTTGTGTACCGTATCAGTGCAGGGAATGGTTTTGGCAGAGCTATGTTGTATCTGACCACAAGTAAGGGTGTGTGTATATGTGGCATGAGGGCTGCAGGTATTTTTATCTGCAGTTCTGCAAAGCTGCTTTGCATCAATAGAGCGGCGCATGTCCCTGTCAATGGTGGGGGACCCTTGGAGTGGGGGCCTGTCGCAGTGCAAACAGCACAAATACACATCCAAATCAGAGGTCTCTAGCTTTGCACATTTGTTGGGACAGTTAATGGTGAGTTTTGGCATGTATTGCTAATGTTTGCACTGTTGCATGTGCTCATTCTGATGGTTTCCTATCATTGACAGGGCTACGTATTGATACGTAGCTGTAGAGACTCATTTCAGTGTTATATGGCTCATTCTTAGCATTGCAAATTCTGTTTATAGCAACGACCACTGAAAATATAACTGAGGTGCTCATCAAATGCCATGTATGTGTTGCTACAGGATCTGTCAAGACAAATATCTCACTTTCCATATGCTTTTACACTTGCTTAGGTGCACTTAGATAACCTTATAGTGTTATGGGCATGCAACAGACTTGTATTTACAGTCTGGTTTGCATGACCATATCTCTTTCATCAGTCTTATTTTGTCATTTGCATGAGTACAACACTGTCAGTGTGAGCACCAGCCTAGGAGATGTATGTTTTTCCAGCAGAGGCGTGGCTGCACGGAGACAGGATTCATTGGACATGTCTAGTTTTCAGCATAAGGTGCTCATGGGGACAGGCCATTTGCTGCATATACCCATGTCCCATTATAGCAGCAAAGGCCATGTTTCCCTGGATGTGATGTTTGTGCTGCGCTAGAAATGTATATCTCCCGATTCAGGAAACACATGTGTGTTTATACCCGCGGTTTCAGAATAGGGTCTATAACATGCCCGTTCTCAGTCTGGATGTTTCTGCCATCCAGACATGAATGTTATAGAAATTCTAGGACTATTGATTCATGCCCTAGTTTTATGTCATCTGGATTATTGTAATGCAGTCCTAGTTGGCGCCCCCACAAAATTCCATTCACTGATTGCAACTTATACAAAATCCATCTGTGAAATTCCTTCATAATGCCTATTGCTTTGATCATCTTACACCCCTTCTAGTTAAAGAACACTGGCTTTCTATTTCCAGCTATATCAAATTGAAGATTTTGATGCTGGCTCGCAGAGCCTTTTATTCTGATCTTCCATTTTATCTGTCAGCTTGTCTTATTCCATATGTTCTCTCCCATTCACTCCGTTCATCCCAAGCCCATTTATTGGTGGTTCCTATGTATAAGAAACTCAGATATGAATAAATCTTGTCAGTGACCTTTGCTTATAATGCCCCCACTCTCTGAGATTTTGCTCCCCTCAGATATTTCTTTTGAATCATCTCATAAGAATATAATCATAATCATCTCATACAATGTATAGAGTTAAGAATTGTACATAGTTTCCCCCAGTTACTTCCAAGTTGATCTCCCTGTTTATTGTAAATACAACTCAAAGTTCCTTGTGTTGTATAGTTGATGTTAAATGTAAACCGCTCTGATCTAAAATAGAGCGGTATAGAAGAACTGTTAAATAAATAAATAAATAAATAAATAAAATAAGAAGTTTAAGAAAATGCTTAGTGGTTGGAACAATAGCCTAGTACCCGAGAGATCTGGGTTTGATTCCTACTGGTACTCCTTGTGACCTTAGGCAAATCGCTTTACCCTCCATTGTCTTGGAAAAAAAGGCCTGGCAATTTACTTTCAGTCATACCTTTTCAAGAAAGCCTAGGGGCTGCTGGGTTGCCAGAAGTCAGCATTGACTTGATGGAACATAAAAAAACAACAACGTGGCTTTTCCAGAAATCGTATGCATCCTGCATCTGACATAGGGTTGGTTCTCCTACTGGGTATCTCCCCCCCCCCCCCCCATTGTATTCTGCTTAATTGTTTTTTAGATGACTCTGCTGTGTTATACCTACCCCATACCTTATTGGATCTGTATGTTGCTCATACTTTAGGTTGTCTTCTATCTTCTTTTATCCATTTCTCATATACTTCTTACCTGGATCACATTGAGATTTCTTACCTTCCCCAGCCTATTGTTTTTCCCCTTATATGTTCCTAATTCCTTTACTTGACGTTCCTTTCTTATTCTTGCTATTTTTAATGTAAACGGTTCTGACATGCTTTATATTTGTGCTTATAGCAGTATATAAAATGTTACACATAAATAAATAAACTCCCCCACCAAATCCAGAGTAGCTCAGCTGCGACTGGGTGCAGATTTGCTGCTCCAGATCTGGCAGAAAGGTACACTGCTGTGGGTGCCTCGGGAGACAGTACCAGTCCCTATTCACATACTCATACCCCCATCTCAATTTTACTCTCTCCTCTCTCCCCACAACTAGCTTGAGAAAAAGACCCTCCCACCTGCCACCATTCCCCTAGAATTTACTGGGGGCATCCCTAGTGGTATAGTGTTGGAGCAGAAATGATTCCCTTATGCTCCTGCCCCATTGCTTGCCAGGGTTCAAAATAGCAGCTCCGATCCCTAGTGGTTGTCTTATGGTATTATCATTAGGGACCATTCTGTCAAATAAGGAGCTTTTGCCCTTGGAAGCTTCAGCCCTAGCAACAGTACTGCGAGATTACCAGTGAGATCAGAGCTTGGTTGGCAAGAGAGCAGGAGCATAGGAGAATCAGATTTGCCCCAACATTATACCACCGGGGATACCCCCAGTAACTGCCAGGGGAATGGGGAGGCGGGGGTGGGGTTCCTAATGCTAGTTGTGGCAGGGATTAGAAGAGAAATAGTGGGTCAGATTGTGATTCAGAGGTATGGGGATATGAGCAAGGGTGGGTTTCCAATGCTTACTAAGGTTGGGGATGGGTAGGGATGGTGCATCAGAGATCAGGCTTTTAGACATTTGCTGACCACACTCCCAACAGTTACTGCACAGGCTTTGCAGTTATTATGTATTACTTTTTGTACCTAATGCACAGTAAGTAGAAAAGCTTGATGCACTTTAGTAAATAGGCTCCTTATTTTTATAGTGAAAATGTATACTTACTTTCATTTTGACAATAGATGCAACATCCATAAGTAAAAGGTTCTCATTGCTCCCAAATCTTCTTAGTATGCCTTTTGTTACAAAAATGTTTCAACAATAAAAGGGTCCAGGGAAGCACAATATCTTTTTTGGTTGGAGAGGCTAACAAATCCATTCTCTAGATTCACCCACTGCTGCTCTACTTGCTGATACCGTGTTGGGAGAAATATCAGCGGGCCCACGGATCCAGCAGCCCATCCCGTTCTATTGCTTATGAACGGATCACTAACAGTGTGCAGAATATCTTGAAATTTGAGGGGAGGGATCCAAGATGGTGTTGGGTGCAGCTGGCATCCTGCCTGAGGTCATCATGGGCAAAAGAAGGGAAAAAGCAGAGTGTATCCCCTTGATCCCTGCTCACCTCAGCCATTGTGGCAGACAATAGTTGATGACTACTGGACTCCTTCTGTCCCTGTGTTGACGTTTGTTCGACCCAGCCTGAGGAAGTTTCAGTGGGCAGCAGTGTGTATGGGGCTTCATTAAGCCCCTAAGAGGGGATGACTCCTCCTCGACCCGGAAGCATTTTCACTGCAGTTTCATTGCAGGACAGCAGCATGTGGGGAGCCGTATGGAGGCTACATTGGTCTCTCCTTTGCTTGGGGGGGCTCCGTTTGGCATTATCTTCCCCCCCTACCTGAAGGGCTGGAGGTGGACTCCTTGGATCAACAATCGCTCTGAAATGCGAGTGATATTGTTCAGGGTAGGGGAATACTTCATGTTTGGTGGTGCAAAAGATGAAAAAAACAAAACAAAGCAGGCATTATGATGCTCTACAAGACAACTCATCTTTGTTGGCATTGTCTGGTAAATTTGTGTGAGAATTGGCTGTGGTTTCTGAGAGGCTGTATGGTTCATTCTCAGGTTCTGGAACAGCATTCTGCCAAATTTGAATCTTTAGAACAAAGTTAACAAAAATTTGGGGGAAGCTTTGATGAAGGATAAGAACTATATTCACCGAGGTATGTTTACTAAACCATCTTTTTTTTTTTTTTTTTTTATTGCATATATTTAAGTTTTATACACACACAAAAAAAATCAAAACATCAGTGATACAATGTCCGGCTATCTAAATACATAGTTAAAACATACCCCACCCCCCCCCTCCTAAAAAAATAAAAATAAAAATACATAAAGGAATAACATTAGAGAAAAAAAATAAAGCAACCCCGACCCCTACCTCCCCAGCGCACTGCAGGTCCAACTGAGAAAACAAACATCTTGCCTACAATAGTATTCAATGTACTGACAACAGAAAATAAAATCGGGTAGCAGAAAGACATAGAAGTATTCTAACCGAATCTACTGCTAGGATATTGCTACACCGTATCCACATACCTATCCAGAGCAGACCATCTCTCCCTCCTCAGTGTTTTCCCCTCAAGAGAGAGGAGTTTGTCTTGAGTTTTCTCGTATTTGCTGTAAAGACAAACTTGGGTCCACCAGGTTGTCCAGTTTAGCTTAGTGAAATCTTTCCAGGAGGACAGAATCGTTTTTACGGCTATCATCAGCATGAAAGTTAATAAGAAAAAATGTTGCTTATCTAGCGAGGGGATCTCTGTCAGCGATCTCAGGGTAATTATGTTCCAGGTGAGAGGAGCTGAAAAAAGAAGGATCTGCTGTATTCTAGTCCAAACCGGCTCCCAAAAACGCCGAAGGGCAAGGCAATCCAGAAACATATGTCTCACAGACCCCGCGGTCTCCTTACATGACCAACATAAGGAAGAGCCCTCTTTAATCCATTTGGCTGCTTTCACTGGGGTGATATACGCTCTGTGTGCAAAGAAGAACATTGATTGAGTGAGTGCTGCCGACCTTGAGCTACGAATTGAACATCCCCAGAGACGATTCCACGACTGTGGAAGTATAGGAGCCCCTAGTTCTACTTCCCAAACTTTCCGTAGTCCTGTCAGTGGCCTGGAATAGTGAGTGCGGATTAAAGCATAGAGATTGGACATTTCCTTCCCTTTACCTACAACTTCTTCCATGACATTCTTCAACTCCCATTGTGGGTCTAATTCCCCGGAGCTCCTCTTTACCGCTGAAATACAGTGGGTGAGTTGTAGCCATTGGAAATAACAAGAAGACGGTAGCCCGAATTCCCTCTGCAGCCCGCTGAAAGACTTCCACGATTTTCCTGCTACCAGCTGCCCCACTGTCCAAATCCCGCTCCCCTGCCAACTCTCCCAGGCGATAGTTTTCTTGTTAATTTTAAACAGGGGGTTGCACCATATTGGCATGAGAAGTGAAGGCGAATTTCTTCTATCGAGAATAGAACCAAACCATTGAAAAGCCTCTTGGGTGGCAAGAATAATTCGACCTCCTCTGAGGGACCCCGGTCCCTTCATCCCTATGAGCAGCGGCATTGGGTAAGGACTGGCCAACCGTTCTTCAATCTCCAGCCATCGGACCTTAGGTACAGACGCGTCCACCGTGGACCATGCACTGCCCTGTTTCAGTATGGTGGCCATATGATACCAGTGAAAGTCGGGGAGATGCACGCCCCCTTCTGATTTATGCGCCTTAAGCTTCTGGAGAGCTATCCGAGGGGTTTTCCCTTCCCAGAGAAAGTGACTGATAATCCGATCGAGAGCTTTATAAAAACTGCAGGGAAACAGAATTGGTAGCATGGCCAATTTGTAATTCAATCGTGGCATTAATACCATCTTAATGGATTCAAGTCGCCCCCACCAAGAAAGATGCAGGGGAGACCACTTTAAAGCAAAGGCTCTTGCATCCGCCAACAGCTTCTCCTTGTTATCCTGCAGCGTTTTCGCTAACGGAGCACTAAAGTGTACCCCCAAATATTTTACAGCAGAAGTTTCCCAGTGAAACGGAAAATCAGCCAGCAAGTTCTTATGGGCAAGGTGGTTAAGCGGGAAGGCAACAGATTTCGTGCGATTAACTGTATACCCGGAGATCTGAGAGTAGTTGTCAATTTCCACCATCAGTGGCTCAAGTGATTCAGGAGACAAAAATAGTAATAAATCATCCGCATACGCCGACAATTTGACCTGCAGGTCCTTCACAGCTATGCCCTTAATCTCCTCTCGTTGTCGAAGGGCGAGCAACAGCGGTTCCAGCACTATATTGAATAGAAGGGGTGACATCGGGCAACCCTGACGTGTTCCTCTTCGTCGCCCAAAAGATGGGGAGAGGTCTCCATTGACCATCACACGTGCGCTTGGGTTGACATAGAGAACCCTTATCATTTCGACAAAAGGAAGTGGACATCCAAACCATTTCAAAGCGTGAAACAAAAAGGGCCATTCTACCTTGTCAAAGGCCTTTTCCGCGTCGACAGATAAGCCAAGATAAGGCACATCGGCGTCTCCAGCTACATCTAGGAGATTACAGAATACCCTAGCGTTATCCGCCGTGGATCTTCCGGCAATGAAGCCACATTGGTCTGGATGGATTAAGAGATGCAGTACTTTATTTAGTCTGTTAGCCAAGACCGTGGAATATAACTTGTAGTCTGCGTTGAGAAGCGATATTGGCCTATAATTGCCCAGCTCTGTCGAATCTCTGCCTGGTTTAGGAAGCACGATAATTGTCGCACTAGCAAAGGCTCCCGTGTTACTTGCGTGCAGCCGAAGTTTCCTGAAATATTCCAGCAGAGGAGGCATGAGATCTTTGGCGAAAACCTGATAAAATTCTATTGGTAGCCCATCCGGGCCTGCCGCCTTACCGCTCTTCATTCCCTTTAGGGCAACCCCCAGTTCATCCGGTTACTGAAAGACTCTGCTGACAGGACCATCTCTAGGGATATCGCCGCATGGTCAGATATGTGAGTACTTAATATCTCAGCCCTCTGGATCCCGTGTAGTAAGGATTTAGACAGCAGAAAAAAATCCAGACGTGAGAAAGAGCCATGAGGCTGAGAGAAAAATGTATAATCTTTTTCCATGGGGTGGAGAGCTCTCCAGGCGTCAACAAGACCCAGCTCCTCGATCATACATTCCAGGACTACCCGTGCTCTGCTTCTCCTATCTACTCTTCCGGGTTGACAATCCAGGAGCGGGTCAAGCACCAGGTTAAAATCGCCCCCGACTATCATTGGGACATCTGCATTGCCGTGAAGGGCTTCGGTTACCTCCTGAAAGAATTGAGGGCTATCGGAAGTTGGGGCGTACAGATTGGCTAGGGCGAATTGCAGACCGTCTGCTTTCACCATAGCTGTGGCCCAACGGCCATCCAGATCGGCCTTGGTTGACAGCACTTGAACATTCATGGCTTTGTTTACCAACAAAATTACGCCATTTTTCCTCCCGTGAGCAGGGGAATGCGCAACTAATTGATATTTCCCGGAAGCTAACTTCATCGCTTCTTGAGTTGATAAATGCGTCTCTTGCAGGAACACTATATCTGACTTCAATTTCTGACAGTAGGTTAGGATCTTCTTACGCTTAGCCGGATGGCTTATGCCCTTTACATTCAGAGATATTATTTTAAAGGCACACATGAGGAGAGCCCGTTTGAGATCTTGTGAAGAGAGAAATGAGTCTGCTCTGGATACGTCTAGACCGGAGATACTGTAATAAATTTTGAACACTACTGGACTTGCAAGGCACCATTAAACCTCCACTGTAGGGGAATAAAAAATTAGGGTGAAACAGTGTGAAAAACATGATTGCCACTAAACACAACCCCTTAGCCTATAAGCCTCCCCGCGATTCTTTATACAACAGAAATCACGTAGGTTAAAATCTTATATAATACTCGTGATATGGCAGAATACCTATTCTTTGCATAGAAAACTGCATATATACAATATTATGTACAGTCAATCTTCCCCATCTCCCGCCCTCCATAGGAAACATTGCAGAAAACACCATACAGCATCCCTACTCCCAGAAAAAAAAAACAGTTCGCCAGTTCAAAAAGGTAAAGCAAGGGAGAGAAGAAAGGGGGAGCAGGGCATTATTAGCACAAAGAACTCAAGGCTCCATACTGTGGGAGACTCAGCCCAGCTCTGTCTCATACCCCTCTCCCAGGGTTCTATCCATCCTGTGCAGGTGAGATTCTTTCCATCGGCGAAGACCGGCACGCCCAAAGGAGCAGCAGAGAAAGATAAGAAGTAAAATAAAATAAAGTCGCATGACCAGTCATTGCATCTTCAAGGCTTCATGATCATCGATAAATTGTGCTGCTGCCACAGGATCATCAAATGTCTTAGTTTGGTTGTCTATCGTGATCTTGAAGCGCGCTGGGTAGAAGAGGCCAAAACGCGCTTGAAGCTTTTGGAGACGTGGTCGAAGCTCGAGGAATTGTTGTCGCTTGATTACAGTCGACTTGCAGAAGTCAGGGTAGAACGCTATAGTATGGCCTTCATATTTCAGTGGGGCCTGTGCCCTCGCCGCTGCCAGAATTTGTACCACCTGCTGATGCTTTAAGAGGCAGAAAATAATCAGCCGGGATCTACGGTTATGCAACCCAACTTGTGACGGCACTCGATGAGCTCTCTCGATCTCCAACGATGAGGAGAACTTCAGGCGCATAACCTCTGGGAGCAGATGTAATAAGAATCTGAACATGTCAGCGCCCTCCGCTCCCTCGGGAATGCCAACCAGTCTGATGTTATTGCGCCGAGACCTGTTACTTAGGTCTTCCAAATTGGCCTCTAGTTGTTCTATTTTCCGATGGGCCTTGATAAGTTTTCCAATTTGCTCCTCGTGCGCGGATAGCGCCATATCTACCTTGTTCAGTCTGCCTGTTAACCCCTCGATCTGACCCTTCACATCTTGTATCTCCGACTGCACCTGAGCCAATTTCTCGCCGTTTGCGGTCACTAGCGTTCTAACAGCTCTGATTTCTCCTAATATTTCTCTGGTTACCTCCTCGGTCTCCTTTGCGGCGGCCATCTTGAGGGGAGAGGGGGGATCGGCTTTAAGTCGCTTGGATCCTGCGTTCCCTCCAGCCGTGAAATCTAATTTAGTAGGTTTCCCACTCGTCATGATTACCTTTACCGAATACTACAATGTAGTTACCGGGAGGCAGGTTTTTGTGCGAGAAATCGCCGGATTCTTGCAGGGGTTGAGAGGAGCAACTCTCCTACGCGGCCATCATGCTCTCCCGCTGGCTCCGCCTCCCCCTAAACCATCTTAATGTTACCGGCGCTAGTTGCAGCGTTAATGTGAATAATGCCATATAAGGTAGTGGGCGGTCAGGAGGCAAGGTTGCAAGGAAACGGTATCCTGCGATAGTGGGTGCTGGGGCATGTTAACACGCGTTAACCCTAAGTTCATGCCAGTGCAATGTAAGGAGCTATAAAGATGTAGCCCACTGGTTACTGCAATGACTATGGAGGCAGAGGTCATGGGTTCAATCCTGCAGTGGTGTAAAGTAAGAAAGCTGTCTGAGGCATTTCCTTTTTTTAATTTAAATCAGTGCTGTCTGAGGCATTCCCTTTTTTAATTTAAATCAGTGCTGCCAGCAAAAACACCCTCACAGTGCCGCAACCTAAGGTGCAGCATAAGGCGCCCTATAAGGCACTCCATAGGGCACATTATAAAGTGCACTGTCCGCCAAGGCATCTTATAATGTGTCCTATAGGCTACGGCACTGTGAGGGTGTTTTTGCTGGCAGCACTGATTTAAATTAAAAAAGGAAATGCCTCAAACAGCCTTATTAAATAACACCACTGTGGGATCAAACCCATCACCTCTGCCTTTGCAGTCATTGAAGTAACCAGTGGGCTATATCTCTATAGCATCTATTACATGGCTGGCAGGCTGCAGAAAGACTGCAGGTCACCACACACACTGTCTGCTGTGGTTACCAGGATACAGCAAACCCACTCGTACCCATGATGCACTGCACATGCAGATCAGCAGTCTACAGCTGCTCAAAAGATGAGGTATGCACCTCTATATTACCCCAGCCTGGTAGGGGGAAATGACCGTGTATCTTCAGGCACAGAGTAGCTACACACCATGACATTGTGCGGTTCCTGTGCTCACCCTGAGGGTGAGGTGGGGCGCCCAGCACCAGGTCCGCAGCACCTGGCTTGGCTGAGATAAGCTGTGCTGCAGGTCCCATCAGTGCCAGTGTGTGGTAGGTAGTCCCTGCAGATGCTCCTAGGCTACACCTGTGCCCATATGTGTTTCCCAGTCACATCTAGCCCTTGTGGACTATGATGCACCCAGCATAGTGCATGTCCTATGTGGTTTCCATGGTCACATGTTATAAGAGAAGGGTTGTGGTTGGTCCCAAAAGCAGATTATGTAGCACCACCCAGCCCACACTCGATGGTTAGGGTGGGGGACAGGATCTCTCACCAACAGATCCACATGCTACATCTCTGCAATGGTGGCAGTAGAGGGGACCATCAACCCCAGTCCTGCTGGGGAATAGGCACACTATAGGGCAGTCAATGCAGATCTGCACGCATCACCATGGTTTAGTACTGGGTAAAATAAAGGGACATGGTTTACAGGAGCCACAGCTGGGACTTGAACCTGTGATTGTCTGCCCCTGAACACACTGGCTGTGTGTACTGTACCAAACTGTTGCCACAGCAAAATATTATTCCCTGGGGATACCATGACTGTTCGTCAGACAGACCTTGTCTGTTGAGTGCACGGCACCCACCTAAACGGGGCTTGGTTGTGGTCTGCTGTGGGCAGATGCCACTGCCCCCTCCACCACCAGCACCCCTCCACCACCATGCTGACTTGCCCTTGTGCCGGTGGTGCTGGTGGTGCGCAGTCCCTGGCCATCCAGTGTGCCGGTAGGCGGCTGCCTATGGTATGTGATATGGGATAGGGGTGCCTGCATAGACATTCACGCTTCCCCCCGGCACCGCCTGCCAATATTATGTGCCCTTTGGGGTACTTGCTGGGTACTGTCCCCTGGGACACTGTGGGACACACACTCGTGGCCATGTTTGCCTTTGGTCAGTTGCTGTCTTGCTGGTTTTCCGCTTCTACATTCCTATGTGTCACCTAGGCATCTGCCTATCCCACCCTGTTCCACAGCTGCCCCACTGAATGTCCCACCTGCAGCCCCCTGTACCCCATTTGCAGCCTCACAGTAGTGCCCTCTCGTACTTGGGCACTATGATGTTGCTGTACATGTATCACTACTATCACTTTTCTTGGTTTCCCTGCCTTTGCTGCACATTGCAGACTTAAATGGTCTCTCTCCCCTTGCAAATGTGCCTCTAGCGCGAGGTTTTCACTGGTGCTACTTTTCAGACCTTCATTTCACAGCGTTAGTATACATGGAGCCTCTTCCTGCTCACTCTCCGCCCATTGACCCCTTATTTCCACCCCTGGGGAGTCTTACTCCACCCTCTGCGTACCTTAATGCTGCCGGAGATGTTATCATGTGATATGTGTTGTTCTCACATGGTAATGTGCCATTATCACGTGATAACATTCACGTATCACGCGATAACGTCACAGCTGCACCATTAGCACAATTTAGTAAACATACCCCTTAGAAAATCAGATACAAAAAATAATTTAAGATTCTTGAACTTCCCAAGATCTCCTTTAATATCCCAACAAATATGGTAAATAAATATTTGAATGAAGTTTTGGAAATGCCATGGAATCTTTACATCCAATTTTTAAAACTCAATATTAGTCAGACCTAAATAAGATTCTCAAGAGCAGAGATGTCTCTCTCCATACAAAGATTCAACTTGTTCAAGCCATGGTATTTTCAACAACATCATATGGATGTGAAAGCTGGACAATGAAAACATAGACAGGAAGAAAATTGATGCCTTTGAATTATGGTGCTGGCGGCGAATACTGTGTATACCATGGACTGCCCGAAGGTCAAACCAGTCAGTACTAGAGGAGATCAAACCTAAGCTTTCTTTAGAAGCTCAGATGACAAGACTTTGACTTTCATACTTTGGACATATCATTAAAGAAAGACATCATGCTTGGCAAGATAGAAGGTCAACTCAAAAGAGGAAGACCAGCAATGAGATGGATTGATACAATAACAGCAGCTACGGGTACCAGTCTGTCAACAATGAGCCGCCTGACTGAAGACCGAACACAATTTAGGATAGCTATCCAGAGGGTCGCCATGAGTCGACTCCGACTTGATGGCACTTAACAAAAACAACATTAGTCAGTATTGGGAAAATCTAATCAACCTGTTGAATGAGGGGAGTCTACATCCCATGAACCTTACTGATGTTTTAAAATCTTCTCTGGAAGTAGTAACACAAAGAACCACTTTAGTAGTTACTTTTGCCCTAGAATATGATTGCAACACCGTGCTCAAATTGTATTTCCATCACATGGATAAGTTGTTTTTGGGCTCAAAAATTCATGTTTCTCGACTTATCTAGAATTTCTCAAAAACTTTGCCAGTTCCTGGCTCTGAGACCTAAGGCTTCAGCTCTGAGAATCAGCTTTTGCTTACATTTTCCTTGTAATTGTTTGATCATCTCTGAGGGGAAGAATTATTTGTTTTTTGAACGTGAACAGCTATTGGACTTCATAGCAGCAAAAGAAGAGTAGAAGGCCGAAGTTCGCATCCCAGAGACATAAACACTGTTGGGGATCGGCTGACTGCTCTAATTTGTGGAAGCTTCCTTGGAATATTATTTTCTATTGTCCTTTATTTCCTGAATCTTGTATCTCGATGTTTCATTTATTAGTGGACAAATGTATTAGTTCATATTTCCTTTGTTTTTCTAAATTTACCTTAGGATTTAATACTATATTCTGTTTTCACTTTGAGAGTGAATTGTATTAATAATGGAATAAACATAAAGTAAAAAAAATATATATATACTGTATATATCTTGAAATTGTTCTCACATCATCCATCATGGACTCGAGTAAATTCAATACTTCAATCACATCATAGTCTCATTTGAAGTTCTCTGAAAACGTTATGCTTCTCAGTTCCACAGGGATCAATTGGGGAATAAAGATTGTCAAAGAAATATGGATATCTCACATGTATTGCTTGAGAAGATTGCTAATTGCAGTATATTTCAGTTCTGGAGAATATTTGGGTCATCTCACTTGTATCTACAATATCTGCTGTTATGACAGCGGTAATTCAGATTATTTTCTATTTGCCCTCCAGAGATCAAATTTATTTTGGGTAATTCAAGACCTTCTTTCCCTTTTTTTCCCCTCTGGCACTGATTATTATTCTGTCTTGGTTAACAAGTCAGCTAACCCTGCATGAATTGCCTTTAACTATGAAGCCTCTTACATTGATGGAAGGCATATCTTTTGTTGAATTGGAGTGCCTTTTTTTTGCATTTGCAGTATGTGTTAGTTCTCTAGAACACTTGCTAGTAATCATTCCCTTCTTCTGTGGTACCACTTCAGTAGACACCGAGTACATCTGCATCTGCTTCATAACATTAATCTCTTTTGTTTGCCATTTTATTCTTAAGCACTGATTACGTTCTTGCAAAATGTAAATCTTTGTCAAAATCCTTTCTGTCTTCCAAGTTCCCTGTGAATTTTCAAGTTTCAGCTGCATCTTTTATCCTGCTGAGCTGTCTTTTTTGTTTTCACCTCTTTCTTTGTATTTTGCAAAAAGTGTACCGGATACCTTGTATTTTCTGTTGCAGTAAAGATGGAATTAACAAAGCTTTAGGTATAACACTGACTACAGTATCTATCACAATTTCTTTCATCTAGGTACTTTAAGTTGAAAATAAACTACATAGGGGGCTGGAGTCAAGAAGACGGCACCTCAGGAGGTTCTCGGCCAAGCTGGTCTGCTGTGTATTACCTATGGCTCATAAACATTGAGGGAAAGGCCAAATCAAGTCAGCTAAGCCTGCTATCTCTACTGTGGGACAGCAAAAAATTGGGGTTCACCTTCTGAAGGCTCTGGTGTTGGAAGTTGCCACAAAGGAGAGCTCGGCTGCATGGGCCTCTGATAGGAGTATGCCTGTACTCGACTAAATGCCATCTTTGTGGCCATGACTACACCTGTCAGGTTCCCCACAGAACTCAAACCAGATTGATCCGAGCTGTATTTCCATCATTTTGGTGTCCCATTCCATCAAGGACAGAACTGGAGTGAGCATGGGGAACCTCACCTTCTGTTCTACACTGCTGAGCTTAGGTCCTGAATGCACTGTAGGGATTGGCTTGTTCTCTGTGGAGGCCAGTGCTGTTGCAAAAGGGCCTGTGAAATCAGCTCCAACTTTGGAGAGGAAAAGCGAGATGGGAGCTCCTTTTGATTTAGCAACAAAAGAGGTTCTGTAATTACTTTCCGTCTCGACAACTGCAACCTCCTTCTTGCTGGTCTCCTTCTGAGCCACCTCTCTCCCCTTCAATCTATTCAGAACTCTGCTGAACAACTAATTTTTCACCAGTCTCCATATACTCATATAACCCCCTCTTATTAAATCACTTCATTGGCTTCCCTTCCATTTCCATATCCAATTCAAACTTCTCCTTCTGACCTATAAATGCATTCATTCTTCTTCTCCTCTCTACCTTTCCTCTCTCCTCTCTCCCTACTCACTCCTTGTCAACTCCGATCTTCTACTGGCTTGCTTCTCTCCTTGCCCTTTTCTTCCACTGCCAACTCCAGACTTCGATCCTTTCATCTTGCTGCTCCTTATGCCTGAACAAACTTCCTGAATCTGTACGTCAGGTTTCATCTCTGCCGCTTTTCAAATCCATGCTAAAAACTCACCTCTTTGAGGCTGCTTTTGGATCCCGATCCCTTGTTTCCTTGTGTCTCCTTACCTTTCCCTTATTATTTTCTGTTGTCTTGGCTGTCTTGATTAGATTGTAAGCTCTGATGAGCAGGGACCGTCTTTATATATATCTATGCAGTGCTGCATATGCCTTGTAGCTCTATATCAATAATAGTAGTAATATTAATAGGTATCTTTACATTCCACTTAGACTATCCTAGTTAAATTAGATGGAACTGTTGCTAAGTGTTCTCAGAACATATCTGCCTTAGTACAAGCTGTTGGGCAGGTCTTCTGCAAATAAGAGACTCTAGATAAAGAAACTCAAGAGAAATTATCTTTAATGGGAACTGAAGTTAAAGAATCTAAAGCAGTAATAGATCAACTAGTGAAAGATAAAATTGTAATCCATCAGAAATTAGAGCAATTTGAGAATAAAATGTGTTACTTGGTCATGTGATTATTAAGTTTACCCAAAGTGGCGAATATATTGCTGGTGGATATTTTTAGAAAGTATCTATAGGAAGTTTTACAGATTTCTATAAAAATTTTTCCCTCTGGTAAACAATGTTTATTTCTTGCCACAGGAAAGATATCATCTAAGCCTCTACAACAAATGCCCTTAGAATCTGGTGATCGGCAAGATCTAAGCAATTTTTTAGAAACTTTGCTGGTCAATGTGAAAGAGAGAGCAACTCTGCTAATTAATTTTGTCTTTGCATCAGACTTATCCAGAATACTCTCTCTGTACTTTAAGAAGATGAATATATCATTTTTGGGCCAGACTATTATGATTTATCTAGATGTCAGCCGTTCTATTCAGGAGAGGAGACGTGTGTTTTTGCCCATGAGACAAGAGACAATTGTATTGGGAGCAACATTTTGCTTGCATTATTCATGCAAATGTTTGTTACTTAATTGAATGTTAGATATGTCTTGTTTTGTTTTATTTTTCTCCAGAATAACTTTGTGCCTTCCTTGAGCTTAAGAAGATCTCAGTGCAATGACTTTTGGGACTTTTATTTTTTTTTGGGGGGGGGGGTGTTTGGGGGTGAGAGCAGCTGAGGACCACATAAAAGTCTTCAGAGCCTTGCAAGTTTTGGCATTCCTAACAGGGTCTCCATTGTAAACAAGGTAAGACTGTGTGGCTTTTAATAACTAGCTCTATGCTTCAGAGCTCCTAAAAGGGTTTCATAATAACATATTAACATCCCATGTGGCTGCCGGCACCCCCGGCCCACGTCCATCTCTCCCGGCAGGGATCGAGAGAGCCGGGGGCAACATCCTAGTCAAAACTGAACTACAATATCAAACAGTCTGCGCCAACAGCTCAACCCACCTTGACACTATCTCCATCGCCAACAAATACAATACAATAAACTTATTATACAGATCTCCAACCCTATCCACTGATGATCTTGTGACTATAATTGAACTAGCATCTAACCCCCAAAATACACGTAAACCAAACTGGATAATGGGGGATTTCAATCTCCCCCCTCTACATGATACCCACTCCAGAGCCCTCCTAGAAGCGCTCAGCAACCTACACTACGACCAGATAGTAGATGCCCCCACACACCAAAAAGGGAACACGTTAGACCTTATCTTCTGTCCCCGACCAGATGTAAAGCCCGACCACAAGTTCAACATGACCATCTCACCTGTACCATGGTCCGATCATAACCTAATCAGCTTCCAAATACCCCTATACCAAGGAATAGAAAACACCCCTAAACCAAATGGAAATACAATAGCCTACACCAGACACCTCAGACCATTTGATGGTGAGCAGATTATCAAAAACATCCTTCCTAATATTAAAACTACTTCACCAAACCTGGAAGAGATACTGGACTCGTGGAACAACAATCTGAGTAACTTTGCATACGCACCTACACGGACGAAGACACACTTCAGCGAGAAGCAACTATACAAGAAGGGATCTAAACCATGGTATACTGCTGAATTAAAGATGTCTCTGCGAGCCCTCAGGAAACTGGAAAGAAAATGGCGACGCACTCGAGCGTCATCAGACCTCTCACTCTACAAGTCCAGCCTGCAAGTCCACCGAAGTCTTATATCCTCTAAAATTAAAGATTACCACTCTGATCTGCTAAACCGATCGCTGAACAGGCCCCACAACTTGTTCAACATAGTCAAGTCCCTAACGAAGGATCCCTCTACCTCAAAACCATTGCTGATACTCCCTCAAGACTATGCCGACCACCTCGTAGCCAAAACCACTAACGTCACCAAAGCCACACTATCTTACCCCACCATGAACCCACCCAAGCAGCTCTCCACCTTCCTCACACCATCCCAAAGAGGCATTGAAAACATCATCTCAAGCATCAACACAACTACGGCCCCTAACGATCCCTGTCCAGCTCTCTGGATAAAGGCGCTACGCCACGAAGTTAGTCCGATAATATCCAAAATCTTCGACCTCTCCTTCTCCTCCGGTCAGTTCCCTTCAAGCCTTAAGAAGACATCCATCAGACCCATCTTAAAGAACAACAAACTAGATGCCCAAAAGGTCGAATCATATCGACCCATATCCAGCATCCCATTTCGAGCAAAGGTAATCGAGAAGGAGGTCCAACAACAGCTACAGGATCACATCGACTCTAATGCCCCCCTTGACACAAACCAACAAGGTTTCAGAGAATTCCATGGTGTTGAGACACTCCTTACCACGCTCATCAACACACTCATCACCAGGATTGACTCCATCAAACAAGGATATGCATTAATCTTCCTTGACATCGCCTTTGACTCGGTAAACCACGAACAACTGCTAACTCGGCTACATGACAAAGGGATAAGCAACCTAGCACTTCACTGGTGCAAATCTTATTTAACAGACAGATGGCAGCAGATAAGAATAGGATCTACAACCTCCACACCATTCAAACAACATCATGCAGTACCCAAGGGATCATCCCTCTCTGCACTCCTATTCAATATTTACATGCAACCAATATGTGAAGTAATTCGATCATTTAACATCTCTTACCTAATCTACGCAGACAACGTATTACTCTTTACGCCATTCTCAACTGAAACCCCAGACTTCACTCAACTGATAAACTGCTTCAATACTATAACTGACTGGCTCCTATCCCAAAGTCTCAAAATCAATTTCAAGAAGACAGAAGTTCTATTCGTGACAAGAAATATGTCATTCATACCCCCGACATCCATAAAGACAAGAGATGCAGAACTCGCAAGCAGACCTTTCATCTGCTACCTAGGTGTAACCATGGATCAACAGCTCAATTTCAAAACACATATCGATAACATAATCAAGCAAATATACTACAAAATATGAACTCTATGACACCTTCGACCCTTACTTCAACTGGAGGATTTCAGAACAGTCTTCCAGGCACTGGTCATTCCCCACTTTGATTACGCTAATGTAATCCTATATGGCCTTCCCAAAAATGCGATAAACCCATTACAGCTAGCGATGAATACAGCCGCAAGATTCCTGAGCAGAGCCTCCAGAGCTGACCACATCACCCCGGTCCTCAAAGATCTACATTGGCTACCAATACACTGCCGACTAACATATAAAGTAGCCATCATCACTTTCAAAATCATCAACAAGATGGCCCCCATGGCATTAATGGACCTCACCCATCCTTTGCCAGCAAACAGAGAAAGGAGATCATCCACAGCCAACACCCTCTTGATTCCCAGCGAAATAACAAGACGCACCAAAACAACCAGAAACAGAGCATTTAAGTTTTATGCCCCAAGTTGCTGGAACGCACTCCCGGCACCAATCAGAGGCGTCAAAGATCTGGCTCAATTCAGAAGAGCGCTTAAACACCACCTCTTTCTATTGCACTATTCACAGCCCTCCAACACCTCACCCCCTAACACGCAAACTACCATCAACACGTAAACCATTACCAACGTTGTACATAATACAGCTTGTAGATAGATGTAAATCGATGTATATAGTTACCACTAGTTGAACTCCAAGTTACTTTACCCTGTTCATTGTAAGTGCTTCTTAACGCACAATGCTGTTATATGTAAACCGCGCTGATTTTTAAGAGTGCGGTATATAAGAACAATAAATAAATAAATAGTATATGACAGCAGATAAAGACCAGTATGCAGGGCCGGATTTACCTTGAGTGAGGCCCTACGCCAACAAAAATTGTGGGCCCCCAGCAGGGGCGGCCCAAGGGGGGTGCGGGGCCTCATTTGCATAAGGGGCCTCATTTGCATAAATATTTGCATAATGTTACCATATACTAACTTTTAGTAAACGTGCCTCTTAATGAGTGTATGGATAAAGAAAGACTACAAGATTTCTACATTACTATAATCCAGTGCCAACTGCCAGACACATTAGGAACTACTACAAACACTGCCCATTTAGAACTCATAGTAAACCCGCCGTATCCTAACAGCACTACCAGGACTCACAAAGCACCATACTCTACCAATCAAAAGGCAACACTGCAAATATTAAACCAATACATTTCAGAGAACAACAATACATGACCTACTGGGGAAAGAGAACAAGTGGCAATGTCAAATAGGAATTATATAAACAGAACACCTCAGCTCAGTTACACATGCAGAACATAGACCATCACCAAACAAGTAATCACAATTTAGAAACAGGAAGACAATAATTAAACTGGGAATCCCAAAAGCCAAACTTGGAATGTACAACACTGTAGAAATAAAACTATACATTAATTTGCTCTTGTACTAAACAAAGCGCAGACGTTAATGATGCACATTTACCAGAGCTGACATATTCCAATTAATAAATTCAAAATAAAGAGATATTTTTCTACCTTTTGTGCATTTTTTTCAGCTGCAATTGCTCCAGCCACTTTTTTCTGGTTTCTTCTTCGTGTCTTCTGCTAACTCTCCATCGTCTGCCGTCCATTTGTCCTTTCTTCTCTCTTCTAGATTTTTTTCCATTCTCTCTCTACATCTGCTTTAACATACTAATCTTTCTCCTTTTGCTCTTTCCTCATTCCTATTTCATCCACTCAAATTTTACCCCTCCATCCTCAATCCCCACTTACTCTCCCAATACCCGGCCAATTATAGATTTTTATCCCTCCCACACAAAATATTTTTCCCTTCTCCATTTTACTCTTCCAGCCCCATCCCATTCTAATCCTCCCCCAACATCAGCTCCCTTCTAGTTCCAACCTCACCCAGCATCCATTCCCTTCTAGTCCCTGCATCAGCCCATTTCCAGTCCTAGCCATCCATCAGCCCATTTCCAGTCCTAGCATCCCCCAGCCCAATACCAGTCCTAGCCCCCCATCACCCACTTACAGTCCTTAACCCATCACCCCATTTTCAGTTTAAGCCCCCCCTATAACCCATTACCAGTCCTAACCCCCCATCAGCCCACTTCCAGTCCTAACCCCATCAACCCATTTCCAGTCAGCCCCCCATAGCCCATTGCCAGTCCTACCCCCCCATCAGCCCACAGCCCATTACCAGTCCTAACCCCATCATCCCACCTCCAGTTTTAACCCCCCAGCCCATTTCCAGTCCTAGCCCCCCATAGCCCATTACCAGACAACCCCCATCAGCCCACAGCCCATTACCAGTCTTAACCCCCCCAAAGCCCATTACCAGTTCTAAACCCCCCCAACAGCCCATTACCAGTCCTAACCCCATCAGCCCACCTCCAGTCTTAACCCCCAGCCCATTTCCAGTCCTAGCCCCCCCATAGCCCATTACCAGACAGCCCCCATCAGCCCACAGCCCATTACCAGTCTTAACCCCCCCCAAAGCCCATTGCCAGTTCTAAGCCCCCCAACAGCCCACAGTCCATTACCAGTCCTAACCCCAGCAGCCCACCTCTAGCCTTAACCCCCCCAGCCCATTTCCAGCCCCAGCCCCCCCAGTAGCCCATTACCAGTCCTACCCCCCCATAGCCCATTACCAGCCCTACCCCCCCAGCCCATTTCCAGCCCCAGCCCCCCCCCAACAGCCCATTTCCAGTCCTACCCCCCCCATAGCCCATTGCCAGCCCGACCCCCCCCAGCCCATTTCCAGCCCCAGCCCCCCAAATAGCCCATTACCAGTCCTACCCCCCCCATAGCCCATTACCAGCCCTACCCCCCCACCCATTTCCAGCCCCAGCCCCCCAATAGCCCATTACCAGTCCTACCCCCCCATAGCCCATTACCAGCCCTACCCCCCCCCCAGCCCATTTCCAGCCCCAGCCCCCCCAATAGCCCATTACCAGTCCTACCCCCCATAGCCCATTACCAGCCCTACCCCCCAGCCCATTTCCAGCCCCAGCCCTCCCAATAGCCCATTACCAGTCCTACCCCCCCCCATAGCCCATTACCAGTCCTACCCCCCCCCCCCGTCGGCCTAAAGTAAAATTTAATTAAAAAAAAAACCTGCTGGCTGCCGCCGCGGGGCCCCCTCTGCTGCCGCGGCAGCACCGACTTACCCGCGGGGGCCCCGTCTACAAGCTGAAGCCGTCGGGTCGGGTCAGGTCGGTCGTTCGTTACTCCCTCCCTCCCTCCGTGCAGGCTGCAGGCTGTGAGAGACGCGAAGAGAGAGCGTCTCGTCTCTCACAGCCTGCAGCCCGCACGTAGGGAGGGAGGGAGGGAGGGAGGAACGAACGACCCGACCCGACGGCTTCAGCTTGTAGACGGGGCCCCCGCGGGTCAGTCGGTGCTGCCGCGGCAGCAGAGGGGGCCCCGCGGCGGCAGCCACCAGGTTTTTTTTTTTAGATTGTATTTAAAAAAAATTTACTTGTTCTTTTTTTGTGGGCCCCTGCCGGCTGTGGGCCCTACGCCATGGCGTACATGGCGTATAGGTAAATCCGGCCCTGCCAGTATGGTCCGTCTAGTCTGCCCAGCAAGGCAGCAAAAGTAGGTGCATCTGCCGCTCCGTGCAGGTCTCCCCTCCCCATGCCTTTGTTTAGGGGTGTTCCAACCACTCCTTATAGGTCACCCCATTTTTACTGAGATATATAAAATAGTTATGTTTATTTTGATTGTATCCTGTTGCTATAAAGGGATCCACTGCATCTGTCCCATTCTGTCACTGTATTTGCCCCATCACTTTCATAGGGAGGGCATACCAAGCATCCACCACTCTTTCAGTGAGAAATTATTTGTTTACCCCCTTGCAGCTTCATGTTATGTTATGCTAGTTAAATTAATTTTGGTGTGCATTTTTTAAAACATTTACATTTTTTTTAGGTGCTATATTTTAAAAGGGGACATTTTATTTTTTTGGTGTAGGTTTAAAACTCTGCTTTTAGTTTCTCTTTCCCAGCTCTTTGAAACCACTGACACCTCATCAGGAGTTAGTTCTCTTCCTACCTATCCCAGCTCCCACGCTCCCCATGTCAACATTCTTGCTTTATAGGGCAACTCACCAAGTAGCCACACACAGGTATTGTAACAGTACTTTTAGAACACACTTAAAGAGGTTAACTGCTTTTTCTCTGAAAGGTCAGATGAGGAATAGGCAGGGACTTTGATAGGTCTCTCTTTTACTTCAACGGATACCAGAGCTTCACCAACTGAACAATGGCTGGTAAAAATCGTATGCCCTCATTACAGTTTCTACCTCTGTCCAGACAGAGATCCAAATGATAGTTGAACGACCGGTTCCATGTGCAGGATGCCTGCATACTGAATCTCTCAAAAAACAAGTGGAGGATCTCAGAGAAGAGGTGGTAAGGATGAGGAGCATTCAAGACAGTGAGAAGTACATTGATGAGGTGCTTCTTGAAACATCCAAGCTCTCCAACAGAGGTGAAGATGGGAGCCTAAAGAATGACAAAAAATGGACATGAGTCACTAGGGCATGCAGAATCTCCAATCCAACTCCTCCAGCCCTTGAACTGAAGAAGCATTATGCAGCCCTGGAAGTGGAGGAGATAAAAGCATCCCAGAAAAGGGAAGAGCTCAATCACCACAAAGTTGCAGAATCACTGACCACAAGGATGTGAAGGACAGTGGTGTTGATAACTCTCTTCTGAGGGATACTAAGGCGTCCATCTGCCGACCTGACTTGATATCCAGAGAGGTATGCTTTCTGCAAGGTGCCAAAATCTGAGATATTATGGAGAGTTTGTCGAGACTCATCAAGTTTACTGACTATTACCCAATGTTGCCCATTCATGTCTGCACAAATGATACTGCCAGGTATCCCTCTGAGCATATCAAAAGTGACTTCATGGCTCTGGGACAGAGGGTGAAGCAGATAGATGTGCAGGTGGTGTTCTCTTCAATCCTCCCTGTTGAGGGTAAAGGCCGAGGCAGAGAATGGGCCAATACCTCAAGGAGTCATTAGTGGGAGAGGAACAGCTGGGGATGTAGAAAAACAGTTGGCAAAACTGAAAGGGGATATTTTAAGGGCAACAAAACCTTTTGTTAGAAAGGTAAATAAATGCAAAAGGAAAAGGAGGTCACTATGGTTCTCAAAAGTAGCTGAAAGGGTAAAGAAAAAGAGTAAGGCTTCATGAAGTAAAAGAGATCACAGAGAGAGGAAGACAGGCATTTATATTTGGAAAAACTTAGAGAAGCTAGCAAAGTAGTCAGGAAAGCAAAGATATAAAAAGAAGAAGAAATAGACAATGCAATAAAATGGAGGAATAAGACATTTTCAGATATGTTAGTGAGAGAAGGAAGGGCAAAAGTGGTATTGTCAGACTCAAAGGTGTAGGGGAGAAATATGTAGAAGCTGATGAGGATAAGCTGGAATTGCTTAGCAAATATTTCTGTTCTGTGTTCACAGATGAAGGGTCAGAAAACACCAAGCAACAGGAACAGAAGTGACAGGGATCTTGAATGATATTTAAAAGACTGTGTTTGTGAGGAACTAGCTAAACTAAAAGTAGACAAAATGATGGGATCGGATGGGATACATCTGAGAATACTGAAGGAACTTGGGGGTGGTTGAAGTAATGGAAGGGAAAGGTAAGGGGGGAGCAGTAGATTTAAGCAGACTGATAGCCAGGTGAAAAAGATAAAAAGAGCAGGAAGGAGTAGGAGGGGGTGAGCATACCTTGAGTCAGTTGTCAGGCTTAACAGATGGACTGCAGTGCAGGAGCACAGAGAAGTGCGGCCAGCCCATAATACCCTCGCCACAATTGCCAACATTCCCTCGGTCTATCTGCATCTGTCAGCAGTGTAGAGTCCTGTCTGCCTGTGCAGGCTGCCACCCCATGTCCTGCACTGCTACCCTTTCCTGCATTGCACCTCATCGTGCTTGCCTCGCCTGTGCCTGATCTGCATGGCACCACCACTCCTCTGTCCACCCATCATTGTAACTATCCTGCCACCTCCGCCTCCACTGGGGGACACGTATTCCCATCGTCTGCCACCAACTGTCTTTCCAGTACTTTACATTGCCAACACCCTGTGCTGTGGTACAGTTGCCCCTACCATGATTGTCATCAGTACTGGCAGCCACATGGGATGCCCGCAGATATGGCAGGTCCAGCGGCTCCCATATCTCTCTCCTTCACTTACCTGTTGAGTGCTCTATCTAGTGTTAGGGCTACATCTATCTTTGTTCCTCACAGGTCATGCATGTCATCCTAAGGCACCTTGCAGCCCTTAAGGCACACTAACCTAGGGCATCATAACCTTGTTAGGCCACCTTAACCTATGGTTCCATAGCCCAGGGTGTCTTCTACGGTGCCTTGTCCAGGGGTGCCTAATACGGCGCTTAGCCTAAGGAGCCCTATAGGGTGCCTTATGAGGCACCTTACAAGGCACCCTATAAGGCACCTAACAAGGCACCTTACAAGGCGCCTTGTAATGTGCCTTGTAAGGTGCCTTGAAACGTGCATTAGTCTAAAGTGCCTTGTAACGTGCGTTAGCTGATACAGCTTGCTGTAACGATGCACCACCCAGGCCTTTATATGGGCATCTGTACCTTTACCACGGAACCTAACGCGGATGACATTACCGCAGTTTAGTAAACATACCCCAAAGAGTAGTCAATATGCTTGTTCAAGTGTCTTCTCTATATATGCCCCTGGATTATGGAATGTCCTCCCAGACAAGATGTGAAACAACACAGATTTATTGGAATTCCATAAGGATCTAAAAACATACTTGTTCATAGAATTTTATGGAGACAATACTTAGATACAAGAACCAAGGACACAAGACTCGACCTAACTACCTAAAAACAATTACAGTTGAAGTCAATCTTCATCCCATATTTTATCCCATATAAACTATCATATTACATCCATGATCAAATTGTATGTAGTTGAGTTGCTCTGCTATTCAATGCAGCTTCACCCCTTTGGTTAATATTCCAAATTGTACAACACCCTGTTAAATGTAAAAACCCAGATGTTGTTAATTGTAAACTGATCTGACTAAAAGGATAGCCAAATAAATAAATAAATAAATTTGTATGTATAATCTGTCTCACAATTTCTACAGCTAATTTGGAACTGTTCACACAGTGTCTGTATGTTCTTTTTTTAAAATGCATCTCAGCTACTTTAGTCTAACTTATTCTGATGGACTAGTTTAAAGTTTGTTTTATGTCCCTTTTAAATGTTAGTACCAGCAGTTAGTTTCCATCCTTGTTAAGGTGAATTCCATCCTTATATAATAGGTTCCAGGGCTGGTGCTAGGGTTTCTGGTGCCCCCTGTAACCTACAGATCGGCACCACCTCCCTCCTTACTATTAATGCTGGCTCCAATTTTCCAAAATTCCTTTCTGAACTCATTTTCTGAATTCTTTTCTGAACTCTTTTCACATGATGCTAGTATTTCTCCTTCAAATCCAATGATGTAATGAAATTGCAGTGAAGGGGCAAATGCATAGCCAGAATAAAAATAACTACTGAGCAGTAAATACAGTACTTAGGGGTATGTTTACTAAACTGCGGTAATGCCATTCGCATTAGGATCCGCGGTAGAGGCAGAAATACCCAAATAAGGACATGGGCGGTACATCGTTACCGATAACGCGCATTACAAGGCGCCATAAATTAACGAGCATTACATGATAGAGGGAGCGGTGGCAGATTATCGCGCGTTAATCTTAAGAAGGCGCGCAGACATGCATGCACAGAAACAGAGCTGTAGCACAGTGGTTACTACACTGACTGATAGTACAGCGGTCATGGGTTTGATTCCCCAGTGTGCCTAATGCATAAGGCTAGCTGAGGCATCACCCTTTACGTTTAAGTAGTGATTGTTGAGACATTTTACTTTTATTTTAATTAGTGCTGCCAGCAAACACACCCTCAAGGTGGCGTAACCTAAGGTGCCGTATAAGGCACCCCATAAAGCACTCCATAGGGCACATTATAAAGTGCACTGTCCGCCAAGGCACCCTATAATGTCCCCTATAGGACACCTTATAAGGCACCTTGGGTTATAAGGTGGGTTGTGTGGTGGTACATAATCTGCCTAAGGGTCCAAACAGTGCACGACACCCACCTAAACAGGGCTAGGCTATGGTCTACTCTGGACAGCTGCCACTGCCCCCTCCACCACCAGTATCCCTCTGCCACCATGCTGACATGCCCTTCTGCTGGTGGTGCTGGTGGAGTGCAGTCTCAGGCCATCCAGTGTGCGGGTAGGAGGCTGCCTATGGTGCGGGTTCTGGGGTAGGGGTGCCTGCGTATGTGTCCACGCTTCCCCCCAGCACCGCCTGCCAATATTCTGTGCCCTTGGGGGTAGCTGCTAGGTACTATCCCCTGTGACACTGTGGAAACACAGTTATGCCCATGTTGGGCCTTCATCAGTTGCTGTCTTGCTGCTCTGCTGTTTCAGCATTCATGTGGGCCACCTAGGCATCACCCTAGTCCGCACTGTGGCCCAGCTACACCACAGCATGTGCCGCCTGCGGCCCTCTGTATCCCCTTTTCCGGCATCTGTCCAGTTGCCCGTTCCGACATGCCCACCCTGCTGTTGGGGGACATGTGCACACCATAGGACACCTGTCCAATAACAAGGGAAAGCCCTGATCAGCGCTATTTCACTGTGGGATCATTCACCTTGTCGGGGGACAGAGCATAGACCTTTCCACGCTTAATATCTTTTTTTGGGAGCTTTCTCAGTCATGTTTTTTGCTGTTTCCCAATATTATCACTATTGGCCAGCTTGGTTAGGTTTTTTTTGCAGTTTGTTGAGGTCATTTTCAATGTTTATGCGCCCTTTTGTTCTGTGCACATGTATCACACTTATCACTTTTTGTAGGTTTCCCTGCCTATGCTGTACATTGCTGACACTTAAATGATTTCTCTCCCCTGCAAATGTGCATCTAACGGCAGGTTTTCATTCGCGTTAGGATTCAGCTCTTCAGATCAGCGCGTTAGTGTGAATGGAGCCTCTCCCCGCCCACACTCTGTCCATTGACCCCTTCTCTCCGCCCTCTCTCTACCTTCTGCGGTGTTTTACCACGCCGCGGAACATCTACGATCGTTAAGTAATGATAACACGCGTTATGAGACGTTAAAACGATCGTTAATGTCTCATAATGCGCATTAACGTTACTTAACGATCGTTAATGTTACATAACACGCATTATGTAACGTTACCGCAGTTTAGTAAACATACCCCTTAGCATCACATGAACAGGTTGTGATAGTCCAAGAGCATGCTACATTTTAGATATGGATCAAAAGAAAAACTCTCAGCTGTATGGACAGCTGAAGAACTAATTAACTCATTCAAAAAATATGCAGGAGAAAGATATTGTACAGAATGTAGGAATCAGCAACATGATAACCATGCAGCCAATGTACATCTAGAAATTATAAGCAAAATTGGTATAATGTTGATGCAAACAATAGTTGCAATGTAATCTGTCACTATAGAAAAACATCCACCCATTATCCTTGTAAACTCTTAATTTAAGTACTGAATCATACTACAACTTAGAGCTTCCTCTCTATATTGAACATAGTTACCTTGTTCTGTGTTTTGCTTAACATATTCAATGTAATTCAGTTCTCATAAAATTGTTACATGTATAGTTGAAGTTTAGTTTACTGTAAACTGCATTGATCCTTGGAAATGTGGTATATAACAATACAAAATAAATAAATACATTAATAAGCAAACATACTGCTGATGCATACTTTCCCCCTAAATGTTTAATTTATATGCAGAACAAATCATCAGAGAAGCAGGATTGTATGAAGACAACAGAAGTGTGAAGATTGGTGGAAGACTCATCAACAACTTTTGCTATGCTGATGATACCACATTACTGGCTGAAAGTGAAGATGATCTGAAACATTTGCTTCTCACAATCAAAGAACATAGTCTCAAAATGGGTCTGCACCTTAATGTAAAGAAGACAAAGATCATGACAACTGGCATAATCAACAGATTCATCGTTGAAGGAGAAGAAATTGAAATCGTGAACAACTTTAACCTACTTGGATCAACTATCAATAAAGAAGCAACAAGCAGTCAAGAAAGCAGAATGGCTATGAAAGACCTAGATAAGATCCTCAAGAGTAGAGATGTCTCTCTCCATACACAGATTCGACTTGTTCAAGCCATGGTATTTTCAATAACATCATGTGGATGTGAAAGCTGGACAGTGAAAAAGATAGGAAAAAAATTGATGCCTTTGAATTATGGTGCTGGCGGCGAATACTATTTATACCATGGACTGCCCGAAGAACAAACCAGTCGGTTCTAGAGGAGATCAAACCTAAACTTTCTTTAGAAGCTCAGATGACAAGACTTCGACTTTCATACTTTGGACACATCATGCGAAGAGAGAGATTATTAGAGAAAGACATCATGTCTGGCAAGATAGAAGGTCAGCACAAAAGAGGAAGGCCAGCAATTAGATGGATCAATACAATAACAGCAGCTACGGGTACCAGTCTGTCAACAATGAGCCGCCTGACTCAAGACTGAACACAATTTAGGATAGCTATCCAGAGGGTCACCATGAGTCGACTCCGACTCGACGGCACTTAACAACAACTGCTTATTTAAACCATATGTGTTAAACAGGTTTCATTGACAAGCCAATAGGTTACAAGTTGTACACTGTGAGGAATAAGTAGTAAAAGAGGTCAACAGTATACAACCATGTCATTAGACTGTTGTAAAATAAAAAATATCCTCTGTATATATTTGGAGTGGAGGAGGCACCTAGGTATCGATATTCACTTGGGCAGGTTATGTGCCAATGTGGCGCTTAGCTGTGCCTGCCGACCTTAACCCTGGATATTCAATGCCAATGATCATATGCGGCCCCGGCATTGAATATCGGGGGATTGTTGCACAATCCAGAAGCCACAGTAGCTAACCGGTCAGCAGCGATATTGCATACTGCCCGGTTAGCTCCTGCGCCTAAAAGAAAGGTGAAATTTTCCTCACCTATCTTTTTGTCACAAGTCACTAATCAGGCAGCATGCAATATCGCTGCTGCTGTTATCAATTGTATCCACCGCCTCTCCTCCCCTGAATGCCTGCAACACACTCCGATGCTGAGCGGTTACCATGTTAGTATCATTGAATATCCCTCTCAGTGGCAGTTACATGGTTTATAGAGCTGTAAACCATGCAACTGCTCTTCAAATATCAGGTCCCTAGCAGCATCCTGGTTTCCAAGAGACCAGCATTTGATTCCCATTCCTTGTTGCTTTGGGCAAGTCACTTTACCCTCCATTTTCTTGGAAGAAATGCCCGGCAATCTATAGTACTTAAGGTCACCTTAACAAGAAAACCCAGGGGTTGCTGGATCACCAGGAGTCACACTGACTTGATGCCACAAAAAAACCCCAACAACCTCATTTTATTTTGTTGTTATAAATTTTATGGTTCTTGTTTTTTCTTTTTTAACATATATTCTATATCCACAGACAAATGGATGCAGAGCAGAACTTGAACATTCACACATAGTATTTAGTATATATAAAAAATAAAAAAGCTGATACTGGTCATCTCAGTATCAACAACATAAAGGTTCTAGACTACTAGGTATATTGTGAACTAATACAAAAGCCTGCAAAAGGCACTGAAGATCTACAGAGCAAATCGGCCATACTATGCCAGCATAAACTTCCAAACTCACACAAGGAGCCTACCCAGAAAAAAAGCAGCACTGTAAATATTGCAGTGGACTCTAGATCATCCATATACCTATTTGAAAGTTGAACAAGTCAGATTACTAAAGTATAAATTCCTATGTACAAACTCCATGTTAACAGAACACCTGGCATAGGTCACACACTCAGAACACAGTCCTTCACTGAGTACAGAATGTGACCACAACCTAAAAATAAAAAATTATAATCAAAAATTATACTGAAACCCCAAGTAATCAGACTCTGCATGCAGTGCAACATCACTGTAATAGAAAGTGATGCAGGGAGTTGTTTGTAGGAGCGTGAAGGAGGTGTGCTTTGCCCTGTCGTGGGCCGTTGGACTGCCGGGACTGTACTGCCGACGCTGCTGATCCATCGCAGGCACTCCCGGGGCAGCCTGCTCCTGGAGGGGCTTCCATTTTCCTCTATAAAGTTTGTTTCTCCTCTCTCCGCGACCGCGGAGTGCGACCATGGGGCGTTTCTGAAGGGGCATGTCTAAAGGGGCAGGTCTGCCCCTTTGATGCCCCTTCGACGTCACAGCAGCATTTGGGCGTTTAGTCTATTGCAGATTCAGAGCTGAGTGACTGCTGCATTTTATTGGTACTTTCTTGGCTATTTATTACTTGTTATTTGTTATTTAGCTGTTTATTATGGGCAAAAGGAAGGCTAAAGTGCAGAGCAGATTCCAGATGGCTGATTCAGGAGGTATTAAACCGGTAGGCCCTCTGTATAAGCAAGTCGCTCCTGCTCCTCTTGCGCAGTCCTCTCCTGAGGGAGCGTCCTTAAGTCCCGATGGGAGATCTCCCCCTCCTTGCCCTGTCTCTGGTATAGTTTCTATCTCTGGGGTCTCTTCTGAGTCGACTAGGAAGGATAAAATAGTGATTAAATTGCTTACTCCGGTCCAGTCGGTAATCCTGGAGGGCTCTTCTGAGCTCCCAGCTCTACTTCCAGACGCAGAGGTTACCTTAAAAGATCTGTGGGGGCCTTGAAATGTATTGTCACGCAGCAGACCCTCTGGGAACAGAAGAAAATGTTTTAAACACAGAAAAAGTCAGGCATAAGCTGCAATATTTCGAGGAACCAGATAGAGGGAGCAAGAGGGACCTCCAAGAGACTGAGGAACCACGCCCCATAGGTCGTGAGATAATGCCAGCCAGCCTCCAATCAAGGAAGAGAGGAGTACCTCTTAAAGAGAGTCTGAAAGACTGGAGAGCAGAAGAGGCAGGACCAGCAGAAGAAGCAGGACCTGGAGAAGAGGCAGGACCAGCAGAAGAGGCAGAATCGGAAGGACGGACAGAATGGACAGATCCAAGAGAAAGGGTTCTCCTCAGAGAGGAGAAGGTGTGCTCTTCAAGGAAGAGAGGTGCAGGAAGAAGGCCAGTTCTGGGAAAGGAAGGGCTGAAGCAGTAGCCATTGGACAGGAGTTTGGCAGAAGGCAGCAGCAGCCGCTGTGGCATGAAGAGAGGAGCAACCGAGAAGAAGGAGAGACAGCTCCATCAAGAGTGAGTGCTCTTCGTCCAGAGAGGCGAAGGCATTGCTGTGACTGCAGTAGAAAGCCAACTGAAGGACGGCTGGAGAACCTAAGGCCTATTGCTCAGGCAAGTCAGAATCCCAGCCGAGGCAGGCCTCAACCCTCACCTGGAGTAGAAAAGCCAAAGATAAAAGGTAACCCTTATTTTACTCGAAGCAGGTTTCAGACTGCTGGTATATGGGGAGGACAGGGAGCAGAGGAATACTGTCCATATAAAACTGCCTATGATACAACGTACAAGAAACGTTTATCAAATAAGAGACTTTTTAATGAGAAAGGTCTGCATGAAGCTAATGTAAAATCCTTGCAGAGGGAGGAGTGTTCTCAGTATAGGAGAGCACAGGACCGACGCCCTACGCTTAACCCTGAGCATTGGGAGGTCATACAAAAGTTATATAAGAAGCCTGATTACAATTTGCCAGAAACTACTGACTCAGTTTCAGAGGCTTCCGAATTGGAACCGATGCAAGTGGAATTTGCTAAAGAGCTTTCAGATACAGAAATGGACTGTAATTACTGCATGACAGGAAGCCTGGAGTCCTTGCCTAGCGTATAAGCTATAACTTGTGGAATAAAAAATGTTTGTTTTTGTACACCACTCTGTGAAGATAACAGTTTTGCTTTAAACTCATGTTTTACTTTTTCTTCTAACCTGAAGTAAGGACACTTGTGTTGATGTTATTGCCCAACCGTTTGAACCTTTGCAAGAAGGGGAAATAAATGCCTTTGTTTTCCCTCCACTCTGACCTTTGTGTTCTTTGAGATTTGGTAACAAGGAGGCTACCATGCTAAAAGTCCCTGGGCCCTGTGAAACACTTGCCAAACTCAACCTTATATATTTTTGTGTCCAACCTACCTTGGTCTATTACCCTGCCAAGGTGGTGCACGTGACAGTATTGATACTAAAGTTTCCTTAGCTGTTGGTTCCCTTTGTACTTTCTCTCAGGATACTGCAGTAGCCTTGCAGCAACTTGATGAGAAAGTGTCTATGATATATTGGCGGTCATTAAATTGGAATCTCAGGTTCTTCCACTTCAGACTATTAATGTGGTGGGAATTAAGGATTCTCTAATTTTGCATTCAAAATTGGAAGCACTAGAAAATTCCATGCTGGCCTGTAATTTGCAATTTTTGAACTTTCCTCAATCTTCTCTTCTGTCACCTAAAATTCTTCTCGCCATATCTGATGTTATTGATGTTTTACAAATTTACTATATCCCCTCTGGCTCTAAAAAGATAAATTCTGCTGATGGGGACTTGGATGTGATTGTTCCTTCTATGACTAACCTTACGGCCTTCTTGGAGGATTCCTCAGATACCATTAATGTATGTTCTACTTTGCTGGTAACCTTTCCATCTGTGGTGGTTAAACAGTGTATCTTAAAGGTCTTTTTTAAAGTTAAGTTTGCATTATTTTGTGGACAGGCAGTCAATATTTTTCCAAATGTCTCTCGCAACACCCAACTGCGACGTAGGCAATTTCTATCTCTTAAGCCTCGGGTTTTAGCTTTGGGTGCCACTTTCTTCTTACAATTTCCTTGTAAGTGTATCATTAGTTTTGATGGCGCTTCGTATGTTTTTCTTGATGTGACTCATCTGGAAAAAAAATTGACTGATAGGCAGGATTTAGCAGGACCAGGTAGTGAAGATTACAATACCTTCTAGGTTGTGGGCCATGTATGACCTTGATTTCTGTTTATAAATTGAATGTTTGGTTTGAAGTTATGCAGCCAGCTCTCGTGATGTGGACTACATTTCCACTCTTCTTTTCTTTTCTTAATTGTTTGCTTACCTAAGTGTATGTATTCGTTTATTTAAAGTGGGAGCTGTATCCTGTATAAGTTTGGTTGTTGTAATTGACTAAAAATCTATAAATGAAACAAAAAAAAGAAAGTGATGCATTTCCTTGTACTGTGTCAAATATAAATGTAGCACAAAGTCCAATCACTAAATTTAAAGTAAAATTATTTTTTCTACTTTTGTTGTCTGACCATTTTATTCTCTGATCATGCTGGTCCCAATCTGAGGTTTCTGCTTTCCTCTGGTTTCTCTTAGCTCTCTTTCTATGGTCTCTAGTCCATCTTCCATTTCTTCTCTTGCCTTTTGTTTTCTTCACATCTCCCCCCCACCCCCCTAAATAATGAGCTTTTCTTTTCAGCTTTCTTCCATTTATTTTCTAATCTCTCTGTCCATACAGATTTCACTATTCCTTACTATCCAGTCCTCAATTTCTCCCACCACTTTTCAATCCTTACCCCAGTCCTCCCATTCCCCACCTCTTCTTTCTTTGTCCATTATTCCCCAGTTGTTTGATCATTCTCTTTCCTCTCCTCATCCAATATCTCTTCCTCCTCTCTCTTTCCCTTTATTCATCATCTCCACTCTCTCTCTCCCTTTTCTTCCATATCTCCTCTTTCCCTTCCTATGTACCTGTGTCCAGCATCGCTCCCTCTCCGTTCCTATCCCCCTGTGTCCAGCATCTCCTCCATCTCCATACTATCTCCCCCCTATTACTCCCATATCTAGCATCTCGCCATTTCTTTCTCATCCTAATTACCTCCATGTCCATCCTCTCCCCCTCTCTCTCTATTGCCCCATGTTCAGCATCTCCCCTATGTCTCCCTCTGATCCACCTCCCATATCCAACATCTTTCCTAGTCTCCCTATAACACCCCCCCCCCATGTCTAGAATTACCATTCCATCTCAAAAATCTCCACTCCTTGAATCTCCCTATGGCTTTTCTCCCTATACTCCTTTCCCATATTCTGGATCTCTGCTTCATATCCCTAGCCCCATCTAGCATGTCCCCCCTGCCTCCCGATTCTACCCCTGCATCCATTGTCTCCCCTCTGTCTCCCTGTGCCCTTACATATCCAGCATTCCCCTGCACTTTCCAATGCCCCACCATGTCCAGCATCAACCCTGCTTTCCTGTGACCCTATGACCCCTCTTATCTAGCATCTGCCCTCTGCTTTCCTGTGAGAGCCCCCTGCCTCCAGCATCTTTTCACCATCTCCACTTTCCCTCCGTCTCCCTATGTCCCCTCTGGTCCCAGTATCTTCTATCTCCCTAACTTTCCATCCCCATGATGAGTACTGTATCATTCCTCCACCCTCCCGCACCTTTCCTGCTGCCCCAACTCTCATTTCCCCTTAACAGATGCTTTCCCTTCTCACTCCGCCTTTGCACTCTCACCCTCTGCCCTTCATTCATGCCCCCCAACTTCTATTCCCTAAAGCGCTGCCCCTTTAAATGAATCTCATCTCATCTTCTCAGCCTCTCTCTGGGCCTCTCTCTACCACCCTTGCACTGCCACCTGATGGCCTTGCAGTAGGCATGATCTGGCTAGCAGATGTTCTGTATGCAGGCAGTCTCTTTCCTTGGCTGACACAATCAGTGGCCTTGTGCAACCCTTCTGCTCGCAGGACTTTCTTCAGCGGCAATGGCTAGCGCAGTTAAAGCAGCTAGGTGCCGTTGCTGGACTTTAGACCTGGCTATCAAATGTAGGAGCCATATCTAGACCCCAGCATTGCCATGAAGCTAACTGGGTAGTTGTGATATTCAGCCACTGCCCAGTTAGCTTCAGCAGTGAAAGTCAGACCAGCCTTTACTGTGCTTGACTTTTGCCACATTGCAATAACTGGGCAGCGTCTCCATATCGCCACTGCTTGGTTATCGCTGGGTGCCAACCCTGGAATGCCCTGAGACCAATTAGCATCCGGAGTGTTCAGCGGCAGCGCCCACAGATATTCAGCAGCATTATGTTAGTGCCACTGAATATCCCAGCCAAGTAGATTAACATGGTTAGCAGGTCTGCCAACCCTATTAATCCCTTTAAATATCGAGCCATAAGATCATATTTAGATGATGCATAACTTCCCCTAATTTTGCACCATGCTAACAAACTATCAATTGATCCTCACATTCATCAGCCACCAAGTTATCTACATTCCTAATGATCAAATATCCAACTTCAACAGTATTTCTAAACCATTCCCCTGGTCAAACACCCATGGAGACATAACCTTGGTACAAGAGGATTTTGGTCTATGTGGAGAGCAGATTCTAACTATAGGATAGCATTTTGAGATACGCGGCTCCATTGAATTACTGGTGATATTGGAGCCGCAGCCTCAGGCTGCGGCTCTGATATCGCACAGAAACCGCTAGCCGCTACCACTATGTGCCTAACTTTGCACTTGTCCACATTAAATTTCATCTTCATTTAGATGCCCAGTCTCCCAATTTCTCAAGATCCTCTTAGCAATTTTTCACAATAATCTTGTGATTTAAAACTCTGAATAATTTTGTCTCCAAATATGATTATCTCACCTATTGTCCCCATTTCTAGGTCATTAGAAATTATGCTGACAAGCAGTAGGCCTACAGATCCCTTGGGCTCTCCACTATTCACCTTTCTCTACTGAGAAAATTAACCATGTAGACTATTCTTTGTTTTCTTCTTACTAGTTCCCAGTCTACAACAGGACATGTCTCCCACACCATAACTTTAATTTCCTTGTCTCTCATAATGGACTTTGCAAAAGGCTCTTTGAAAATATAGAACACTGTTGATAAACAGCTCACTTTTTTCATGTTTGTTCACACCTTCAAAAAAAATGTAGCAAATCGGTGAGAAAAGACTTCCCTTTGCAAAATCCATTTTAGCTTTGTCCCATCGAACCATGACTATCTATATGTTCAGTAAGTTTGTTCTTTAAAATGGTTTCTACCATTTTGCCTGGCACTGACATCAGGATAAAAAAGCTTTTTTGTATGAGTTTTTTTCTTCGATAGAAAGCTTATTTTTAAATTACCTCTTTTTATGCCTTATCAGTGCTTTGTACCTAACTCACCAGCACTTACCCTGTTTCCCATTGTCTTCATTCAGATCCTTTTTCCATTTTTTTGATACGTTTTTTTTTATATAACAGCCTCTCTCAAGTTTTTTTTTTATATAACAGCCTCTCTCACTTTACCTTTCAACCATGCCTGAAGAATTGTTTGTCCTTCCTTCACCTTTTTTAAAGCGTGGAATACATCTGGTCTGGGCTTCTAAGATAGTATTTTTAAACAATGGCCAGGCCTGATATAAATACAATCTTTACATCTGCTGTTTTTAGTTTTTTTCTAGCCATTTTCCTCATTTTATCATATTCTCCAATTTTGAAAGTTAAATGCTAGCACTGTAGATTTCTTTGCTGCCCTCCCTCCATTAATTTAATCACATTTTTGCCATGCTATGATCATTATTGTCAAGTGGTTACAACTTTGTTACCTCCTCCAACTTATCCTGTGTTCCACAAAGTACTAGGTCTAAAATAGCTGTTCCATGTATCAGTTATTTATCTTATATAGAAGCTTTATCTCCCTAGCATGTCCTAATGTGACACAGATCCAGTCGATGCTGGGGTAATTAAAATCACCCATTCCATATCGTCCTGTTAGACCAGTCTAGACAAGTAGGTTGTGTTCCCCTACCAGTAGATTGGTGGAGACAAAAAACAATGAAAAGCCCAGGTTTCAATGATATCAATCCCATGCCTCTATCTGCCTCAGCCACCAGAGGTCTCTTCAATATTTCTTTGTCTCCAGCAGATGGTGGATGGATTTTCTCCACTTTGAAAAAAAATAAGAATATTTGATATGAATAGATTGATTTAAAAGCTCGTGAATGATTACCATGAGGGTGACTCTGTCACTTGAGCGCAACATGGGAGACTCCACTAGACTGTGGTCTTTTCGGTAGCCATAGGAGGAGGGAAAATTGGTTTGGTTCCATGTTCTTATCATGATAAGAGCCGGTTGAGCAGCCAGAAAATTGGAAAGATCTAGAAGAATTGGAAGAATTCGGCAGCTTCACAGAATCTCAATGCCTCCTCTCTCCTCCTCTGCCCCCCCTGCTTTCTCCCAAATATTTCAGAAGGCTTTCAGAGGAATCTGCCTGCCAGCCACCTTAAATTCAGTGCTTGCAAAGCCAGATAAACTGTTTCAAGGGAGTAGAGCTGATCCCAACATATATTTCTGCCTGTGGCTTTCGGGGGGTGAGTACCAATGCTTGACCTCATCATTGTCCTTGTTGGGGGCTCCCAATTCTGTCCATCTGAAGCACGATTCAGGGTGGACCATTGGTGACTGTTGACACAGTGTGGAGGTTTTCTCACCCTTTTCTGCATGCATTAATAGCATTTCTACTATTGTGTGCCTGGTGGCTGCGTGGTCCTTGTGCACATTCTGCCAGAGTGGCTCCAATGTATGTTCCTATCCAAGTGCTCGTAACACGCGCTGCTGTTTAAGCACTGTTCATGTGCACCTTCTGGGCTGCCACGGCCTTAGTGTGTGCTGTTGTGATACTTGCCTTAACTTTCTATGTCTTCTTACAGGAAATGTTGTTTGACCTGTGGCAAGCAAGGTATCTCTCTCCAGCTTCTGGAGTCTACTCTTCTTACATGGCAACTTCTGAGTCATCTCTGGAGGGCTTGCTTCCCCTCTCTCAGCTGGGGGATGCAGTTAGTCCAGCCTTGCCTCCCTCAGGGCAAGAGGTGGCAGATGGTGCTGTGGATAAGGATGACCAGTTGGCCAGAGCTTCCAGCAACCATGCTGTGGGCTCCCCCCCCCCCATCATCTAGAGGATCAGTGGTGGCTATGTCTCCTGGTGTAGGGGAGTCACTTCCATGAAGCGAGCTTCCAGAGTCCAGATTGTCCACCCCAGAATTGTTTTCCTTCTTACTAAAAACCTGGTAATTCTGTTGTGGAACTTCAGACCCTGCAGCCCCTAGATTCCCCCAAGCTCAGTCTTGTGAGCGGCAGACTTGGTCCCTTCTGAGGAGGACCCTCCTGGGCTGCCCAATGAAGGTTTGGGGGCCTATTCCCTGGTTCCTCTGGTTGGGGGTAGGCTTCATCTCTTCTTTCAGGAATGGGCCCTGGTGACCAAGGATTGCTGGGTGCTAGGCACCATTCAGCATGGCTACATCCTGGAATGCAAAGAAACAATCTCAGACACTTCTGTCATCTCCCCCTTTGGGTTTGCGAACAAAAGGGCTGCTGTGTAGATCACTTGTACAAATTGCTGCTCCTGAAGTAAATGGTGCCCTTTCCCCCAGATGATTGGGGCAAGGGCAGATATTCCATTTATTTCATGGTGCTGAAAAAGGATGGATCCTTCCCGCCCATTCTGGACCTCAAGGGTGTGAATGAGCACTTATGTGTCCTGCGCTTCCGGATGGAAAGTTTTCAAACCATGATTCAAGAGGTCCACCAAGGGGAGTTCCTGGAATCTCTGGATTTGTTTGTATTTTCATATCCTAATCTCCTATCTCATATCCTAATCTCTGGTAACCTGTGTATTTTGGGGAAACTGCTAGATACATATGACCTAGATTGGCCACTGTTGGAAACAGGATACTGGGCTTGATGGACCTTGGTCTGACCCAGTATGCATATCTTATGATCTTATGTTCTTATGTTCTTATCTGAATTTTGCTATACTTGGCTCTCACTTTCAGTTTGACGCCCTCCCATTCGGACTCTCCACTGTCCCAAGGATATTCTCCAAGGTTATGGTGGTGGTGGCTGTGGTGCTACAGCACCAGGGGATTTGGGTGCACCCATATTTGGACAACAGGCTTATCCAAGTCCATTCTCTTTCAGAAGTGTCTTGGGTAGCGATCTGAGTGGTGTCCTTTTTGGAAATCCTCGGCTGGGTGATCAATCGGGGAAAGAACCATTTGAGGCCTTCCTAGTCCCTGGAGTTCTTGGGAGCATGTTTTGTTACTGGGTAGAGTCTTCCTGCCAGACAAGAAAGTCAAAAGATTGCTGGATTGCTTGATGCTATTCTGTTCACAGCAGACTCTCAGTCCGGGATTATCTTCAACTCCTCAGATTGATGACAGCAGCAATCAGGATGGTGCTGTGGGTTCATGCACACATTAGCCATTCCAATGGTCCTTGTTGACTTGGTGGTCACTCAGTTCTCAGGAGTTCAAGCTCAGGCACCCGCTTCCAATGATGATGAAGGCCAGTCTGTGGTGGTGGGGCAGCCCAGTCATTTTAGAAAGAATATGCCGCTGGATGATTACTCGTCGATCCTTCTGACAGATTCCAGTCTCTTGGTATGTGGAGCCCATTGCCAAGACTGCATGGCCCAGGGAGTCAATGAAGTCCATCACCTGCCTCGAGTCAAGGGCAATCAGGTTAGCTGTTCTGCGTTTCTGGCCCTTGGTCGAAGGCCGGGCGGTTATGGTATTTTCAGATAAAGCCACGGTAGTGACTATGTCAATTGACAAGGCAGCATGAGAAGTGTCTAGGTAGCTCTGGAGATGACTCTCCTGTTTTCCTGTGCAGAGAAGAACCTCCTAGCTTTGTTGGCTCAGCCCTTTGCTGAGATGGACAATGCGAAAGCAGATTTTCTCAGCCTGCACTCTCTGGATCCAGGAGAATGGGAGTTTAGTCAGGAGGCATTTCAGTTGATTCTGCGCCACTGGGATCGGCCCAAGATGGATCTGATGGTGACCCACTCCAATACCAAGGTGTGCCACTTATGCAGTTGCTGCATGGAGACGTGGTCTGAGGGCGTTGATGCCCTGGCTTGGCCTGCTGTATGTGTTTCCTCCATGGCCCCCTATGGAGCATGTGATTTGGTTTATAGAACGCCACCCAGGAAGGATTATTCTGGTGGTGCCAGATTTGCCAATGAGAGCATGGTTCAGAGATCTAATGAGGCTTCTGCATGCACCACTTCTTCACTTGCTTCCATCTCAGGGCCTTTTGCATCAGGAGTCAGCAAGTAAGGGCTTCTCTCTGACAGTGGTTTCTACTCTTTTCAATGCCTGGAGGAAGTCTACCAACCTGGCATATGTGTGGGTCTGGTGCCTCTTTGAGTGGTGGTGTGGTACACAGCAACTGGTTCCTGAGGCAGCTAAGGTGCCATCTATGTTGGCCTTTCTGCAGGAAGGTCTGGAGAATAGCCTTTCTCTTAGCTCTCTGAAGGTTCCAGCAAGGACCATTAGAAGGTTCCGGTGACAGCTTTGGCCTATTTCAGAGGTCCAGTTTCTGGTAAGTCACTGCCTTATACTTGGATGTTTCACCCTTTCTTCAGGGGGTTTGGCATCTGCATCCTCTCCTCCGGTCTGAGGTCCATTCCTGGGATCTGTGTCTGGTACTCAAGGTCCTGATGTTGGAGCCCTTTGAGATGTTGAAGCACACTAATCTGAAAGATTTGATACTCAAGAACGTCTTCTTGGTTGCGATTTTTTCCACAAGGTGAATTTCCTAGCTGCAGGCTCTGCTTTGCCGAGATCCTTATCTGTCCTTTTCAGAGGAGGTCATTTCAATTCAGCCTGTGCCTTCTTTCTTGCCTAAGGTGATTATTTCCTTTCATGTGAACCAGGTGGTTTGCCTGTCCTCCTTGTCTAAGGAACAGTGTTGGGGGCAAAGATAAGGATCTTTGCCTGGCAAAGATAAGGATCTTTGCCAGGTGCTTCTCTGATATTTTGAGGTTACACATGTCTTTTGTAAGTCTGACCATGTTTTTGTTCCATTTGCTGGCCCACGCAAGAATGATATGGTGGCTAAGTCTACACTGGGGCGCTGAATTAAGAAGGCCTTTGCCTCGGCATATCTCTTGTGGAATTGGCTGATTCTATCCAAGCACACGCGTCCTCATGGATAGAGCAATGCTCAGTAGCCCCTGCAGATATTTGTCAGATGGCAATGTAGGCATACCTTTCCACTTTTTTCAATCATTACCGCTTAGATGTCCACACTCAGGCAGACATGGCCTTTAGCTCAAGAGTTTTGCAAGCTGCTGTGTCTTCTTCCCGCCCATTGGAGGCATAGCTTTGATATGTACCACTTGTCTGGATTGGTCTAACAGGATGATATGGAAGATGACATTTTACTTATCAGGTAGTGTCCTTTTCTTGAGTCCTGCTAGACCAGTCCAGTGCCTGCCTCTGGAACTGTGTTTGCTGTTCTTCTGTGGTGGAATCCTTGGGTCCACTATAATTTATATACTTGGTTCTGTAGGTCCATCTTCTACTGACAGCCTTCTGTTTATGCTTTCCTGTACATAGTTCTCTACTGTTTGATTACTTATTGTTTCCCACATTGAGGTTGTGTGAGACTTGCCATATTCTCCCATATGCATTAGGATGGATACTGAAGAGACCTCTGGTGGCTGAGGTAGATGGAGGTATGGGAGTGATGTCATTGAAACTTGGGCTTTTCATTTGTTCTTCTTCTTCACCAATCTTCTGGTAGGGGAACACAACCCACTTGTCTGAACTGGTCTAGCAAAACTCAAGGAAAGGACATTATCCGATAAGTAAAATTTCACCTTATTACCATGTTGCCAGTTTTGGAAGATTTTCTAATTTCTGTTAGCATTTTATCATCTATCTATTTATTCTGGCTGGGCAGACAGTAGTACACGCCCACTGCTATTTCTTTCCCCTTCTTACATGGAATTTATATGCATAAATATTCTACAATCTATTTTGTTACCTGTAAAACCTTTATACAGTTTGACTCAGTGCCCTCTCTAGCATATAGCACTATTCATCAACCAATTTGATCTTCCTTATCCCTGTGATATAATTTGTATCTTAGTATCACAGTGTCCCTTTGGTTATACGCCTTCCACTAGATCTCTGAGGTGGTAATTATTGGTACCTCTTCATTCAGTGCTATATATTCTAACTCTTCAATCTTATTTTAGACTTCTAGCTTTTGTATACAGGTATTTCAAAATATAATTTTTGTTTATATTGACAACCTGCTTATCAGTTGACAGTGGTAATTTTCAGTCTTTCAACTCTATCTGCTTTTTACTTAAAGCACCTGAACTACTTTTGCATTTATTGCAACCTCTCTATCAGGATGCTCTAACTTCCATCAAAGATATATTTATCCGAGCTATGTGCTCCTGGGTAATTGTTGACTTTCCCTCATTATCTATCTTTGTGTTAGTGAGTTTAGTTGTTTAGCATTGCTAAAGGTCTTTAGGTTTATTTGATATATTTTATGCTATTTTTTGTTTGCTTCCAATTGAACTGTTAATAGTCTGTTAAAGGTTAATTGCTTGCTGATGAAAACACACTGTGATATCAAATAACAAAATATAAAAGAAAGGATGTACCTGGGGTGGGTGGGAAGAAACTAACTACCTGTCTCTTTTAAGACTATAAAGGCCCACCTAAATCTAACAGAAATGAATTTTAAAATGTTAAAGCAAGCTGAGAAAGTATGTTACTCTTTTTTAATGAAATAAAAAACAGACTTTTCCAAATAAACCCACAATCTCTTCACTATCCCATGCTTTAAGTCACCCAATTTGCTAGGAAATCAATTACCCATAGAGTCTTCTTCTGCTCTCAGCTTCCCTTTCGAATAGACTGCATGGTATGGATGTGCAATAGTTTTCATACAAATGTAAAAATGGCATATTCAGTTAGTTCTGTCACAAACTAACCAAATCAGTGTGCTCATGGCCTTGCACAAATCACCATTTCTCCTGTTTATTTTCATCATAGGCCTCAGGCACTATCAAACATGCTGGAGCATGCTGGGAAGAAAAGAAGGGGGTGAGGAGCAAACCATAAGCTTGAAACACTTCACCCAATCATGCTATAAACTCACAAGCAGTCAAGACAATCTATCCTTGCTTAATTTATTCAATCCCATGGATGATGATGTTACAGTTGGACTGAAAAGATGAAGGCAGGATCAGACACATTTTGATTCAGACTTTCAGAGAAGGAGAGATGAGTAAGCTGATTCTCCATTAATTTAGATTAAAATAAAACCTAATCATAAGGTTATCAGATTTTTTTGCAAGCAAACCTAGGACACTTATCCAAAGTATGATTGGAGGGGTAAAGAAGGGGTACCTTTATTTCAGGTTTAAGCAACAAGGCATGGGGTATTGAAGCGGAGTCATTACCTTGTCTTTTCCTCCATGCATCCCATAATAGCAATAATATCACTTCCAAGCAGACAAATTGACAGAAAAATAGAAACAGTGATGCATTTCCCTGGTACTGTGCAAATTATAAAGATAACACTGGTCAACATGAAAAAATCACCACAAATAATTTCATGTGTATTAGATAACCTATCATGAACAATGTTCAAAACCGATTTTGTTTTTGTTATATCACGTCAGGTTTGAAAGATGATAGTGTCAGAAGTTTTGCTATACTAGCAGAATCAATATAAACTGTGTCAGTGATTACCACAATATTGATTAGTATTTAGTTTGATTTTCAGGTTAATTATTTTGATTATGTATTTGGTAATAATAGCACTGAAGAAATCATCAGAAATAAAATAATTATGCCAAGAAAGTGTAGAAATCATTCCGATGTTTTTTGTTTTGTTTTTTGTTTTTAATTTTTTATTTATAGCATTTTAAACACAAGTACAAGAAAGTTTGCAAAACAATCTTGGAGAAAAAGAGCAAATACAATTAGTAACTAACAAAGCAAGACAAATACAAAATAGCAATACAGAAACCTGCAACAATGTATTTGCTCACACTAGCCCACTAATAACGGAGGGGTGGAGAAAAGGAAAAAAAACCCCAAAACATTTTAACCACACAGAGAACAAGCAATCGTGACAGCCGACAACCCGGAGTATACATTAATCGAGCTCAGGGGAGGCCCCAATAGAGGATTCTAGTCGGCGAGCTGAAATAAAAGCTACCAGTTGAGAGGGGTCATAGAAAATATAAGAAACAGAGTGATATTTCACTAAACATTTACAAGGGTGTTTCAGGAAAAACAGGCCCCCCAACTGAAGAACTCCAGATCGCAACATAAGGAATTCTCTACGCCACCTCTAAGTTTCTCTAGATAGGTCCGGGTAAATCCGGACCATCAAACCTTTAGAAGGCAACTTCTGCTTCTGAAAGAAAAGCCTCAGTAACCATTCTTTATCCGACAATAATGCAAAAGTAATTAACAAAGTAGAAGGAACAGAAGGTTCACTAGAAGAATTTTCTATCAAATCAGTAACATTCAAAACATTTGCCTGATCTAGATCCCCACCAATATTCACTAAGCCAGATGAGAGCTTCCCTTTAGGCAAATAATAAATCTTTACCAAAGGTGGCACTAACTCGGAGGAAACCCCCAACACCTCCACCAAATATTGTTTGAACATATCCCGTGGGGACACAGTAGAGATTCTAGGAAAATTAATTAATCTTAAATTATTAGCCCTCGATAGATTATCCAAATGTTCTAACTTAACATGCACTGCAGCAAAGTTATTTTTCAACATATCAGACTGTTCTTCCAAAGCATTCACTTTCCTCCGATACTCCCCAACTTCTAATTGCAAACCTTCCACCTTCTGCTCCATATTCTCCAAAGCCAACTACTGAATCATTCATCTTCTGAGTTAAAGATGCAATCTTTGGAACCAAGGCTTCTCCAAGGGAGAGAATAGCTTGCCAGATAGACTCCAAGGTGAAACTGGATGGCCGCTTCATAGAAAACACCAAAGCAGAGTCCACAGTTACCGCAGCTTCCATTTTTGCCGTCAGCTCACCTCGGGACAACTCAGGAACAACCGGCCCCGAGTACTCCTCCCCAATCGGCGTCGAGGTTGGAGATATACTGTGCAACCCGCCGGCTGCACTTCCAAAGCCCCTCTGTCCTGAAGCTTCGGGCCCTCTTAAAGCTCCATCCGATTCCTCCATCGAGGGGGGTCAAGCTCCAAAAAACCAACAGGGAAGGGCTGGCTCCCCTGGATCTTCGGCGTAGGGCTCAGCGGGGAAAGAGATGGATTTGATGCAGCCGTTGAGTCACCCGGCTCCTGAACAGCTGCAGCTCGATGAACTTCCCCACCAGACGCCGGATCGCGAGCCGTGCAAGAAACAAAAGTGTCCAAAAGACCCAAGGTAACTGGAGTAGAGGTAGAGGGGGGTTGAGCACAAACTCATTCAGTACAAACGGCTGCCACCATCTTAGATAAGCACCACCCCCCTGCCTCCCATTCTGATGTTTTTTGTTACATTTGTGATTCATTTGCTACCATATCTCAGCATCATACCATAACATCAGATCTTTGCAAAATGTACAAGTTATATTTTGGATGCCCACTGGGTGACCAGAATAAGCCATGGTTATTTCATATCATGTGCAAATGGACTACATGATTGGTTAAATGGAAGAAAGACAGTAATGCCTTTTGTTTGTAATGATGATATAGAGAAAGCCGAGAAACCATCATGATGACTGTTATTTCTGTCTGGTTAATAACATGGGTTTCTCAGTGAAGGACAAGCACAACATTGTGTAAACAAATATTTTATCAATGCAACCAGTCCCACATGATGAAACACTTCCTGTTCCAATTTCTCCACAGGATGGAATGTCTTCTTTACCGGATGAAATGGAGTTAGATGAAGGTGCAAGTGGAGGCCCACCTAAAGAGTCAGAAGATGCAGACTATGTGCCAGATGAAACTCAGCCAAGAAGAGCTTACTGATCTTATACTAGACTTGGCACTCTCAAAAGATAAAGTGGAACTCCTTGCTTCAAGGCTGTGGAAAAAAAACTTACTTCAAAAGAACTATTGCATGCACAATCATAATTTAGTGACATTCTTTAAAGTAGATGGTCCAATGTGTTATTGCAACAATATCAACAGACTTTTTGGAGCCCTCTCACAGGTATGCAGATAATCAGAATGGCACTTATTCATTAATTCTAAAAAAACCCCAAACCTTGTTCTTATTCATAACAGCAACATAAAGCTGTCTATTCCAATTGCACTCTGTCCACCTCAAGGAGACATATGACAACCTGCAGATATGGTTTCAATCTATATGCTATGACAATTACCATTGGAAGATTTGTGGAGATCTTAAGGTTATTAGCATGCTGATGGACATGCAAGGTGGATTCACCAAATATTGCTGTTTTCTCTACCTCTAGGACAGTCGCTCTGTCAAAGATCATTATGCTGTTCACAATTGGCCTTTAAGAACTGCCTATAATCCAGGAAGCAGCAGTGTTAGTCATGTCCCATTAGTCGATCCAGCAAACATTTTGCTTCCACCTTTGCATATAAAACTGGGTTTAATGAAAAATTTAGTGAACAAAATGGTGCTAACATATTCAAAACAATTTCAGTATCTCATTTCTAAATTTCCAAAGATCACTGCTGCAAAACTGAAAGAAGGCATTTTTGTGTGGCTACAAATAAGAGAGGTGATGGAGGATTAAGAATTTGAAAAATGCCTGGATGCTTTGGAATTTGAAGCGTGGGAAGCCTTTAAGTGGATCTGTGAAAACATTTTGGGTAATCACAAATTGCTGGATTGTGTTGATGGAATGCAGAGGGGAGGAGTGGCCTAGTGGTTAGGACAAGGTACTTCAGGCTAGAGGGCTGGGGGTTCAAGTCCCACCTGGGGACAGCAATCTCAGGCCAGAGGGACTGGGCTTTCTAGTCCTATAGGTACTCCTTGTTGTCTTGGGCAAGCCACTTAACCCTCCATTGCCCATGTTCCCTGTAAGTATTAGCGTATGTGTGTCATATTCCCTTGTGTTAAATGTATCTCCCAATTGACCGCTTTGACCCAGTGAAAAGCAGGATATAAATACAGCTAAAATAAAAATAAATAAATAAAATACTTGACACATATCATAAATGTGGTTGCCACATGTCATTGAAAATGCACTTCATGCACTCACATTTTCACTTTTTTTCCACTAAACTTGGGTGAAGTGACGAACAAGGTGAGAGATTTCACCAAGACATTCAGGCCATGGAAAAATATTACCAAGGATTCTGGGATGAGAGCATGATGGCAGATTACTGCTGGATGTTGTATAATGGCAATCCTGACAAACTTCACAGCAGAAAATCTTCTGTAAAACACTTTTAGCGTGTTTCTTACATGCAAACAAGCCAAATATAGTTATTAGCACGTGTGGCATCTGACTTTTCCGATGTTTATATGTAACATTTTACAGAAAATTTTATGGACGATATCTCTAATACCTTACATGCTAGAGAAAAACTAATTACAGATTTAGAATCAGGAAGAAAAAATGTGTTGGGAAACCTGATTTCAATTTTGATGAAGAAAAAAATATTTTCTTGTAAACTGGTGTAATGCAGGCATGTCCAATAGGTAGATCGCGATCTACATGCAGATTGCGGAGGGGTCAGAGGTAGATCGCCAGCCCCACTTGGCTCCATCTCTCCAGCAGCTCGCCTCGTCGCTAGGAGAGAGCTCGTGCTGGCAGGTCATCTGCCAAGAGCTTGACGACGCTGCTGATCCTTTGCCTGTCTTTTTTCCCTGTCTGCGGGAATCTTGCCTGTGGGTGTATTGGGACGCTTGTTGTTTTCGTGCCAATAGTTTGTGGTCTCCTGCCTCTCAGAATAACCCATTCCTGCCCCCGCCGCAACACCCCTTAGAAGTGTGTTATCCATTCGCTTTGGCTTTACCTGAATACACTTACCGTCTTAGAGGTGTCCTGTGCTGGTCATTGGTTGCTTTATAGTTCGCTTTCATTAAACATTTTCAGGCAGACACAACAAAGTGTCATGAATTTGGTGATTTTGGCAGGCTTCTCCAATTTTGTTCTAAATTGCCTATGCCTTGCCTTCAAATTGGTTCAAACCACTGTGACTTTTGCTTGCCTCTGCAATTTTATTTCACCCCACCTTTGTGTTGATTTTACACTGTGTGCAGAATTTATTAAATCGCGTGTGGTGGTATTTGAACTTGTTTGGCGGTATTTGATTTTATCTAGTTTGCTGGACAGGTGTTTGAGTTTTTTTGATAATTGTTTGGTGGTATTTGATTATTTGTGCCAGTATGATGAATTCTTATTTTTAATTTTAGAACTGCATGTGTGGTTTTGGCATCTCCAGTTCTTGTATTGCACATCATCAAGAGGTCTTCAGTTCCTGTTGATCTTTAATACTTTGGGGCAGTGACAGTTTCGGACCAGATTCAGCCAGTGTTTATACTAACGTATCAGATTTGGCCTTCTTACATCTAGCCACCCCAGTATAATGAAGATAAGTGTTCCAAAGAAGAGCAAAACCTACCACTTTCATGATGAATGGGAAATGGACTACTTCTTCTTCATGGTAAAAGACAAGTGCTGTTGTCTAATTTGTAATGCCCCAGTATCCTTGCTCAAAAAGGGTAATCTGGAATGTCATTATAAGGCTCTGCATAGCAATAAGTTTGATGCTGATTTTCCTCCCAAAAGTGAAATTTGTAAACTGAAGCTCAAAGAACTTAAATCGAAATTGGCTACTCAGCAACAGTTGATGGTGAAGCCAAGGTCACATTTGGTCAATGCAACCATAGCATCCTTCAAGATCAGCAACCTGATCACAAGGAAATGCAAACCTTTCACTAAAGGGGAATTTGTAAAAGATTGTTTTCTTGAAGCAGCTGACAATCCTTTTGAAAGATTTACAAATAAGAAAGAGATCATAGCTGCTATTCGAGATGTAAAATTGTCAAGAAACACCGTTGTGTGGCAAATAGAAAAGATATCTGGAGACACAACTGAACAATTGTTGGAGGATGTTTCAAATTTTGTTGCTTTCTCACACCAACTGGATGAATCTACAGACATAAGAGACATAGCCCAGTTACTAGTCTTTATCCGGATGGCTTTTGAAGATTTCAGTGTTAAAGAAGAACTACTTGGAATGATTTCTTTAAAAGGGAGAACTACCGGTCAGGAAATATTCAGTTCTTTCCATTCTTTTGTGACAAAGTGTAATCTTCCATTGCATAGACTTATTTCCATCACTACTGATGGAGCAAGAGCAATGACAGGTGAGGTTAACAGTTTCATAGCAATCTGTAGACAGCATGACGACTTCCCAGATTTCCTTTCTTACCACTGCATCATTCACCAGCAAGTTTTGGCAAGCAAGAGACTCAATACAAAGACTGTCATGGACATCACTTTCAAAATTGTAAATTCAGTTTGTGGAAGATCACTTCAATGACGGCTTTTCAATCTTACTCTTGATGAAGGGGCAGCGGAAATAATTTTGCACACAGATGTAAGGTGGCTAAGTAGGCACAAATTTCTGCAAAGATTTTGTGATTTGCTGAATGAAATAAGAACTTTTTGAAGGAGAGGGGAGATGACCAAGCAGAATTGGAAGATGAGGAGTGGTTATGTGATCTGGCATTTCTCGCTGACTTTACAGGCAAACTAAGTGATATGAACCTTGAACTACAAGGTAAAAACAAATGCATTGACAAGATGATGGGTACAGTTTCATCCTACATGAGCAAATTTGAGCTAATGATGACTGACCTTGCAAACAACACTTTTGATCATTTTCCTAATACGCAGGACCATCTGGGACAATATCCAAATTTTGTTTTTCAGAATGAGAAGTATGTGACAGAAATCTGTTCTGTTATCCAGGAATTCGAAAATAGATTCTATGACTTCCAAAAAAATGGAACAGTTGTGGAATACTTGTCATACCCGTTCAAAGTAGGTGTGGACATTAAAGAAACTGCTGCTGCTATCAGTAAAAATTGCTCATTGAACAAGCGATCTCTTGAAAATGGAATATTAACCCTTAAAAATGACATTTTTCTCAAGACCCATGCTGGGAAAGAATCGTTTTGGAAGCTTGGTAGACGAAATGCAGGCTCAGAAGTCTCACTAATGTGCAAGAGCAAAATATTAAAGATTGTGCAAGATCAGCCTGGATCAATACTCGACCTAAATTTAACACAAATTGCTCAATAAAAGTTAAAGAAAGTTATTAAGACAGTTAAATAAAGTTATTACTCAATAAAACTTTAAGAAAAAATGTACATTCCATTTCCCCTCGCAGTTCTTACTGGACCTTCGTCTCTCTGTTTCGTTTTTGCTTAATTTGCTTAACAGCTGATCACATCCAAGTAAATGACAGAAGGTTCATTAAAAATGGGGGGAGGGGGGATCCTCCAACTTTATTGGGTTAAAATTTAATTTGAAACTAATTTGAAACTTAATTTTCATGATGGTAGATCACTGGCACTTTTGGCCGGAAAAAGTAGATCACGACCTGTTCGAAGTTGGACATGCCTGGTGTAATGGATGTAAATTCTAAAACCTGACATACAGTATTAAAATAACTAAATAGAAAATGCAATTGTTTTCTACCTCCTCTGAAATCAGGAACAGGAGGCTGCCAAACAGGTGAAAATCGAGGACATAACTCAAAAATCGGAGACAATCCTTGAAAATCAGGGACATCTAGTAACCTTACCTAAGCAGTGAAAACCAAAGGATAGAGAAATTCTGCTATCGGACACAAAGCAGTGGTAGGTAAACAGCAGAAAACACAGCACACACAGTACAAATCATATCTACAGAGAAAACTGTGCTGTTTGTGATTTATTGTTTGAGGGCACCTACTTGCTGGCTACCAGAGTCTGGTCTTGGTGGAAAAGAATACAAGAGGAGGAGGTGAGCAAAATTCCAGGCAATATGCATAAGCAAGGATTTGGAACAGACATGGTGACTAGACTACAGAAAGCTGTATTTACAGCTTTTGTTAGCTGCTCATGCACTGCTTACTAATAGCTGTCCAAGTGTGTCAGAGTCGGTGCTTTGCAGGACCTATAGAACTGGAGCTGCTTGTGACTGTGCAGAGGGCTGGGCATAAACAAAGGGTTAAAGCGTTGCAGAGTTTATCACTATCTGTCTCACAAGCAATACTTATAAATTCCCATTGCAGCCTCTTAAAACGGACTTGAGCTCAACTATCTGAGGAAGCATGGTAGGGGTTAAACACATGCCTTCTGAATTCCAAAAGTGCTAATGGGTTCTGTCTATACAGTAGGAAGTACTATAAAGACACATAAAAGAGAGGCAGCCTAGAGAGCTTACAGACTAGTCTCAGCACCTTGTAATTTGCAAAAATGGTTCACCAAACCTGGCCACTGATTTGACAGTAGCAGCAGGTTAGGGCACAGAGCACCAGTGGACACTCTGCACAATACATAGTAACATAGTATATGACGGCAGATAAAGACCAGCATGGTCCATCTAGTCTGCCCAGCAAGACGGCAAGAGTAGGTGTGCCTGACGCTCCATGCAGGTCGCCCCTCCCCATACCTTTGTTTAGGGGTGTACCCATTGCTCCTTGTAGGTCACTCCTATTTGTTGAGATATAAGAGATAGCTATTTTGATTTTATCCTGTTGCTATAAAGGGATCCTCTGTGTCTGTCCCATGCCATTTTGAATTCTGACTCTGTATTTGCCCCCACCACTTCCATCGGGAGGGCATTCCAAGCATCCACCACCCTTTCAGTGAAAAAGTATTTCCTGACATTGCCTTTAAGACTATCTCCTTGAGGCTCCATGTTATGTTCTCTAGTTTTACAGCTTCCCCGTCTTTGGAAGAGGTTTGTTTGTTCATTAATACTCTGAAGGGGTTATTCTGTGCTACGAATAGTGGGGATGGATGGCCTGACAGCATGTACATCCCCATTATTCATGCTGGCTCCTGACTCTGACTAACTTCCCCGCTGGTTGTGCAGGTAAGTTAGATGGGGGTGGGGAAGGGGCAGCCCGGGGGAGGAGTCTGGGTGGGCAGTGGGCGGTCTCCAACCCTGGACGTACAGGGCCAATTCTAATGTCAGTCCTGTACGTCTGGGGAAGTTATTCCACCTGTGAGGTGGAATAACTTCCCTGGATGTAGTTTTTTTGAACAATCCGGGGCATGGATGGGGCGGGGGGGGGGCAAAGTTTATTCCCCGCAGCCCGACCCAGGCCTTAGGAAGCCAGAAAGGGGGTCAGACTGCAGGGAATAAGCAGTTTTATTTGGCGGCTGGCATCACGTTTTTTAAATGGAGCCACGGTGCCATGGCAACATGACGCCATGGCGCCGCAGCTCCATTTAAAAGCCCTGACTCAGTTAGTCGGGTTGTGTATGTATGTGCAGGCCAGACTGAATCACAGTCCCGGCCTTCAAGTACATGCCTGATTGCGATTCTGTTCCCGCAGGGCTAGACGTGCCCAATGGGATCAGAATCGCAATCCCCTCTGTACGTTCGGTTCAGATCGGATGCACAGAGGGGATCTATGTGTGGGACGGAATCGGGCCCTAAGTATTTTAATATCTGAATCATATCTCCCCTGTCCCTCCTCTCCTCCAGTGTACATATTTAGGTCTTCAAGTCTCTTCTCATAAGTCTTCTGACGCAGGCTCTAAATCATTTTGGTTGCCTTCCTCTGAACAGTTTCCAGTCTTTTTATATCCTTTGCAAGATATAGTCTCCAAAACTGAACACAGTATTCCAAGTGAAGCCTTACCAGTGACTTGTACAGTGGCTTTAGTACCTCTTCGTTTCTGCTGGTAACTCCTCTCTGTATGCAACTCAGCATCCTTCTGACTTTTGCCACTGTCTTGTCACACTGTTTCACCACCTTGAGATCCTCAGAAACAATCACTCCGAGGTCCTTTTCCTGGTCCGTGCACACCAACTTCTTGTCCCCTATTGTGTACAATTCCCTTGCATTTCTGCTTCCCAAGTGCATGACACTGCATTTCTTCACATTAATTCTTAACTGACAAGCATTAGACCATTCTTCAAGCTTTTGCAGATCTTTCCTCATGTTCTCCACTCCCTCAGGGGAGTCCACTCTGTTGCAAATTTTTGTGTCATCTGCAAAAAGACAGAATTTCCATTCAGTCCTTCAGCAATATCACTCACAAATACATTGAACAGTATGAGTCCCAGGGGCACACCGCTAATCACCTTCCTGTCATCCGTGTGAGTTCTGTTCACCATCACCTTCTGTCGTCTGTCAGTTCGTAGTTTTCTACAAGTTTCACACTCTTTATATCTCTTGGGGTTTGTTGCCACTCTTCTTTCTCTGATCAGCGTCTTAGTGGGGTGATGCAGTCTTCTCCTTTTCCTTTTTCACAATTTTCTTGCAAACTACCTGCTGCCTAGAATTGTCATTGCGCTGTCGATATTGACACTTTAACCCCTTAACAGTATTGTTCCTCCAACCTGCGGCACAACATTTGTTTTTCTCCTCATTTAAAAGTACCTTATGAAGACAAGCCAAAGTTTTTTTTCTGCCATGACAGATACCTTCAGTGTTTTGTTGGGGTATTGGAGTGTTCCAGCTTGTTTTGCTGTTGTGCTAGCCCTCTTTGAGTATTTTGGGGTCTTCCAGCCTGTACTGCTGCTAAATTGGCATGCTTCAGATCTTTTAGTTTAATTTAGTGTATTAATTTTTGCCACACCTACATTAGTCCACAGCCATCAAAGAGGTTTACAAATGGCAAATGACATAACATAATAATAATATAAAATAGCACAAGACAATTTATAATACATATGGATTTTTCAGCCAATTCAAGTGCTATGCTGGTCCTCTTTGGTTGTTTTAGAGCCTTGCATTTGATGTAGGTGCTGTGCTGATCCTCTTTCAGTGGTTTAGGGCCTTGCAGCAGATGTAGGTGCAGTGCTGGGAATATTGGGGTGATTTAGGGTCTTTGGGCTATTGTGCCGGTGCTCTGTAGAAGACTATTTGGTGATAAGGTATGGGCGTGCATGGAAACGTTTTCAGATTGTTTTTAGATCTTTTTTTTTTGTTTGTTTCCTGGCCTATTTTTGGACATTTTTTTTTTATTTGTTTCATAAATCAGTGTGTGTGAAATTTGATTAATGAGTATAGAAAATTTTAATGCACATAAATAAACTGTATGCACATTTTTAGGCTGTATGTGCATAAAATTCTCAAACTTCAACTGGAAACCAAATGAACATCTCTACGATGAGCTTTCTGGGTGGAGGGCATTATTTGCAGCTTAGAAAATACATGCCTCTTCAGCCTTTGGGAATTGGGTACCTATTCATCCTACATTAGAGTAGTTAGCAATGCCATAAGGTCAGTTTGCTAGTCTTGGTCAGAGAGAGGATTGGGCATTTATTTCAAAGGTTTTTTTATACTGCCTTATCAGGCAATCAAAGCGGTTTACATGGAACAAAACTTAAACATTTACATTCAACAGGGTTAACCTTGTACCTCAATACAGTTATTAACTATGTACAGTGTAAATAGTTGTGTTTACAGTGCAACTAGTTGTGAATCTTAACATGTGCTGGTTTTACTGTTATCCAAACAGTGATGAACTATATACAGTGGTACTAGTTGAGTTTACATTACAACTAGCTATGATTCTTGACATTCACTGACTATTTACAATGAGGTTAATGGCAGATATCTACAGTGTTATTAGAAGGTACATTGGATGTACTGAGTACATGGTCTATTTATGGTGGGTGTGTAATTGAGTCTACTTGGTGTGACCCATAGTGCTCCGTAAAGAGTAGTGTCTTCATACTTTTTCTGAATTCCGCAAGGTCTTTTATATCTCTTATTTTTGGTGGGAGGGAGTTCCATAAGATTGGTGTATAATATGAGAAGGTTCTGCTGCTCGTTGATATGTATCATACAGTTGGTAGGCTAGGGTTTTGGTGTTTGTTGTTAATTTGCAGTTTCTTCTTGCAGTTCCTGCACATGGTACATGATCTGTTTGGCTGCTTTATCAATGTTATGTTCACTGAACAGGTCACAGAACAGCTCAGCAGCTATTTGATGCTAACTGGGGGTCAGGAATCAGAAGGTATATTCTTGTATTGGCTGTTACACCTTTCTGTGGTGGTAATGTACCAAGTAGGGAATGATTTGCAATAGATGATTTGTAATCAAATATTTAGAGCTACCAAATGGGAATTTATTGTTTTGCTGAACCTATTTCCATGGATAGTTTTGTACTGGTCCTATGGGATTCTAAAGTACAGTCTAAAGTACCAGAAGAAATGTACCAGAGGGTTAATGAAAATCAATAGGCAGATTGGAAGCTAGTTGGAACAAAACAAGTGTAGGTGAATTCAATACAAATTTGCCGACTCAGAGTAAATGAAGTATTTTAAGGAGCACAAGATTCAGTTGTCTCATACAGGACAGGACCTTTTCCTTAATGATATAGTAACTCCTGGAGAAAGTAGTAAGAGACTGCTAGTAGTAGATCCCAACTTGGTGGGGTAAGGGGAACCCCTAAGGTAATTCTATGACTACCCTGGGCCTGTGCTGAATACTTGAGGCATTTTGTGGAGCCCAGAGTTGTTCCATAGCAAGTTAGGCCTATTCATGGGGCTGGGTTGAGGGGCAGATATTGCTGAGAGTCAGTTTATAGACTGGACACCACTGGAAACCTAGCCAATAATATTGGGGCAAGGGCAGTATCAGTGTGGCTGTGGATTGGCATGTTAGTTTATGGGCTGCTCAGCTAGTAATAAGGTGAAAGGCTTAGGGGAACTACTTACCTGGTGAAATATAATTTGGTGTTGTTTTATAGTACTTGTTAAGTTAATAAAGTCAGTACCATAGCTAAGCACTTTGCGATACCGTACCAAACTAGAAATATGACCTGTGCAATTTGCACACTTGGTGCCCCCTACCTCACTCAACTGCATGTAGGAACTCACTCTTATTGGACTTTATGAAATCCATGTGATGACATTAGTGCCCCTTCCTTGCTTGCCCCTGTACAGTCACACCACTCGCAAAGCCTTTGATATGGCCCTGGCACTTTGGCACCTGGAGCAAATAGCAAAAAATGTGCTCTCAGCCACTTACCATCCCTGATTATACACACTTCCACATTAACTATGGATTGAATGGGTGGCAATGAGTCAATGCTGGGCACCAAAATATTCAGTTCCAATCTTGGGGTGACCACAGGGACAGAATGGCCTCTAAAATAGTGTCTAGGGCAAAGTCCTGCTTGCTTCACCCTACATCTAGCCTTGAATAAAGCTGTAACCTATGGTTACCAATAGTAGTGGTCTGTATAGTTATTGAGGTAGCGGAAGGTGGAGGTGATGGTGTGTGACTCTCAGCTGTCTCATTTATAACAAATGGCAAATACATTTTTGAAATTTCTTAAATAACTTGAACACAAAATTGCATGTATATCTTGGGCCAGCCCAACCATCAGGCAATCCAGACAACTTCCTAGGGTGGAGCAGGGATCTCAAAGCTAAACAATAGATTCTAACATCCAGAGGAGATAAGGCTTGAGTTTTTCCTAGGGAGCCAACACCTCGAACCAACTCAGGAGCCGGCTCTGGATTCTTATAATAGGGATGCGCATGGCCAAAAAGAGTTTTCATGGGGGAGGGGGTTTCATTTGTTTTTTCACACAGCCATATTTTTGCATATTTTGCATGTGTATGAGATTGCAAATTGGTTCTACTTGCATTCATTAACATATATATGAATGCACAAAATTTGTTTAGGTGCCAAAATGAACCAAATATGCACTGAAGATTGAAGACTCCTATTCTATAATAGAATTTGGCGAAACTACTGGTTGCACTTTTAAAACTCAAAGGCCCTCTTACTAAAGGCCACTAAATAGTTGATGGGCATTTTAGTCGTCGGTAACGGCCCACAGTGACCCTTACTGCATGAGCATGACAGCTACAACACATGTTAATTGCCATCACATGAAAGGGCAGAGAATGGGCAGGGTATGAGTGGAGGATGGGTATAGAGAGAATATTGCATTTAGAGTAGGGGGGAGTTACATATCATGCACTGTCAATATGGCAATCAGTGCGGACACACATAACTATACTCTATGGGCCCGATATTTGAAAGGCATGTACAGTTTACAGCCCAGTGCCTTAAATGGGAATATTCAATGACACTTACATGGTTAGTTCCACTGAATATCCCCTTCTAACTCCCCTATGCGCTCCGATACTCTGGTTAGCATGTTGGGGGCATTCTTGGGCGGAACAGAGATGGCGACAAATGCTAACCGGGCAGCAGCGATATTGCATGCTGTCCGGTTAGCCATATGCGCCTTAAAGATAGGCAAGGAAAACCCCTCGCCGCAGGAGCTAACTGGGCAGCATGCAATATTGCTGTTGCTCAGTTAGCTACTGCGGCTTTCTGTGTCTATGGTGATCCATGGATATTCAATGCTAGGGCCGCATATGACCCCAACATTGAATATTCGGGGTTAAGGGTCAGTGGGCAGGGCTATGTGGCGTAGGGGTGCATAGCCTGCCCAACTCAATATCGGGCCTATGAGTGGTATTAGATGCACCTATGTTAATTATGCCAAGTATTAAGGCACACGTCCATGCACTAACTGCCAGGAAAATGATGGTGAGGCCCCTAAAAGTTACTGCTGAGGCTTTGAACTCAGCACATGGTAGTTTTCACACTAAATGTGCATTAAGTGCAGCACCCAAATGGACTTTAGTAAAAGGGCTCCTCAGGGCAGTTAATACTATTGCACAACTGTGAGTTCTTGTGGCATTTTGGTAATTACTTCAACAGCTAAACCGCATGTTGTTCTACTTAATTTGAGCTGAAAATATCTTGTAATTGGTGTCTTTGGCTCCATTCTCTTTTCTTTATTGGATTGTAACCTCTGGTTTTGTATTTCTTGTTCGTAGAAAACTAAATACAAAATATGAGCTGCTTTGAAGTCGTTCACTCTGGGCACAGGTCAGAATAAATCCAAGCTGTCTTCCCTTCTCCAATTTGTATAATAAAAGCCAGATAAATTTCTGAAGCGCAGGAAGATTCTTCACCCTGGGCATTTGAAGGGTAATTCCCTAAAAGCAGTTTCATGCATACATAGTATGTGTGTGTATAATGCCACAAGAACACACATACATTTTGGTGTAAGCAGTTTCTGGGATGGAATTTGAGCGGATCATGAGCAAAATCAAGCTTTAAGAGCAGAATGTATAAAATACTTGCAGTCTTACACATGTACAGTGACACTTGGTCTTGAGTGGGTGTAAATTTGCAGAGACTCCTTTCAACCTTATATTAAAAGATAAAGCTGTAATGATGCAGGACAAATCTAAATGACAAAATATCAAAAGCCTCCTCTTATTAGGAATAGCATCTGAACATTTTTTTTTTGAAAATTTTATTTACAAGAGTGGAAGAACCATCAGAGTAGAGCCGGGAGGGGACTGCTCAAAAGACTTCTCTTTTCTGCTAGTCCCCCCCTCTTCAATCATCAATTCTATTTCACTCATATACTGCCCATATCTTTTATTAATATTTACTTTCTTTTTGTCCTTTTTCTTTGTTTGTTAAAAATGAGTCAGGTGACAGAAAGCTTATTACAGGTCCATCCTTCACTACAAAGTCACAGCTCTGCCTCAAGGGCTCGGCATTCCTATGAACAATGAACACATTCTCTCAAATCTGGACACACAATTTTGCAGGCTTCAAAAATTATTCAAAACATGGTGTACAAGTTCTCTAAGCTGAATAACAATTTAAATGTTAAATGGGTTTTAATGATTTTTGAAGGCTGCAAAGCTGTGTGTCCAGGTTTGAGAGAATGTGCTCATTGTTCATACTAGAGCATGTATGAATGGGTATTTTTAAGGCTGAAGAGTAAAGTCCTTTCTCAATTTCATGACAATGTGTGTTTTATCTTGTAGAAATGCCGAGTCCTTGAGGCAGAGTTGTGAAACCTATGGGCAGATCAGGAGAAAGTTGGCATCTTCTGGCCATTGAAGAAACATCATGACAGCATATTGATAGCTACAAAGAGTGAATCTGGGTGAAATGGAATACTCTATCAGATAAATAGCACTGCTCAGTAATTGAAATTAGTGAATTAAAAATAATTTTAAAGGTGCTAAATAGCTATCTGGTATCACTTTCATCATGTTTGGTAAATGAATTCATTGCACTGAATGAAGCTCTTAATGAGCATTGACCACTGGGCGGCATGTCCTGGAGAAGTATAATTAATACAATCTGGTGGTGACATTGCAGTTAAGGATGGACCTGTAATAAGCTTTTCTGTCACCTGACTCATTTTTAACAAACAAGTAAAGAAAAAGGACAAAAAGACAGTAATATTAATAAAAAATATGGACAGTATATGAGTGAAATAGAATTGATGATCAAAAAGGGGCGGAACAGATGAAATACTGCTGGCAGAAAAGAGATGTCTTTTGAGCAGTACCCCCTCCCCCCCCCCGATCTATTCTGATGTTTCTTCCACTCTTATATATACAATTTTCAAAAACCATTTTCAGGTGTTATTCCTAATAAGAGGAGGTTTTTGACATTTTGTCATTTAGATTTGTCCTCTATCATTACAGGGTTTATTTTTTGATAAAAGGTTTTCTTGAATCATCCCCAAGTATACAAGTAGCAGAATGGCAGAGTGTTTTCTGTTATGGTCCAGACCATTTGGCTTCGATATTAAAACAACCATTATTACTGGAGCCTTCGTCGTCTCAGGAAAAGGGTGACTTAAATGACCAGTGGTTTAATATACATAAAGTTTAGATTTGATATGATTTACATAACAATCTTGAGTAATAAATTGAGTATATAAAGAAACAATGTATTTCTAGAGATTTACATATTAACAAAGAGCCCAAGAAGGGATGTTCATTTTTACTCACTTAGACTGCGGCAGAGATCTTACTCAGCACTGGGGAAGCCACCTGATGATGTCGGGTCTTGGGGCCTATAAAAGCTAAGGTCTTAGGAGATTGGGTGAGAGCTCTTCATCTTTACTCACCTGGACTGTGGCAGAGTTGTTATCTGGCACTGGGGAAGCCATTTGGTGACATCGGAGCTTGGGGCCTATAAAAGCTCAGGCTCCAAGCTGGGACACGGTAGCACATGCATCCTTGCGGAGCTTTCTGAAGGGATGTGTCTTAAGGGGAAGGTCTCACCGCTTAGGTGCCACATCAGTGTACTAAGGAGCACAAGAAGTGTCTGCATATAAGCCTATGTGACCGAAGAAGAGGTATCATTTGGTAAATGGTGAGAAAGCAGTGAAGATGTTGGGTCCCATGGACCAGCATGTAAAAATAATTGTTGCCCAGATCAAGTCTGAGTTGTTTCAGCGGTCAGAGTGGAGACTCTGTTCTTGTGACTTCTCCCATTAGGGGTGTTGAGTCCCTACCCAGCTGTTCAACACAATCAGGCGCTGAGGGGGGTTCTTGAGTTTTAGGTGAACCTCCAGATGTTCCTTTTTCGCCAGTGCAGGAGAGTTCATGGTTTATATTTCAAGGCTGGGAGTCAGCAGGTTCTACTGCCAAAACCAATACAACTTTCTTTACCTTTTGTAACTCCATTACCACAGGCTGAAGTTTCTCTTAAAGATATTTGGCAAATTGTTTTTCATACTGAGTTAGCCCTGAGAGATTCGTTTGAACAAATTTCTGTATTCTGCACTGAGATGGTTGCCAAGATGGCTAAGCAGGATGCCAAGCTTTTGGATTTAGGTGTTTTCATGGTAAATTGGAGGCACAGATTTCCCCTTTGCAAGCGGTGTCTGTGTCTGCTGTTAAGGATTCCTCGCTCATCCATCGGCAGCTTGAAACAGTGGAGAATTCACTTAGGGATATGGTTACTAAGGACCATTAAGATGCACACTTTAGTGTGCACTAAAAGCATCCTTAAAGTCTCTAGTGGGTGTTAATGTCTGGGTTGGGGAGGAAGTGTTCCCAAGCAAAGGGTGCTAGCTGCTGGTTAGTGGGCATTAAGTGGACAGTAGGCATTAAGAGCACCGAGTGTGCAGGTTAACCTGCTCTAAAAATGGTTGCCTTAATAAGTGATAAAGGAGCCTGTGGAAAGGTGAAAAGTGAAGTGCTCAATGGGAACAAAGGGAACTGGTGATGGACAAGTCACATCCATATGTCACATACTGTATGTGTGAGGCAGTGTGTGTACGGATAATGTGGGAGGCAGTTGTACTTGATATTCATCATAGGTCGCATTTTTAATCAAAATGCTTTAACAGTAAAGTGTGGATTTGTGCACACAAGTAGTTTAAACTAAGGGAAAAACCTGACACAATATTGTGTTTCGATAAGAAGTTCAATTTCACTTATCTGCATCAGGGGAACATGCCAAGCAAACTCAAAGAATTACTGGAAAGTCCACTGAGTATAGAGCCAAACTCCAACTAGCTGAGTGCTCCACTAACAACCAAAAACCTCTCCAAGAAATAACATGGCAAAGTGGTGGTCACATGGTCAGGACAGCAAATCAGAACAAAGAAGAGCAATCAACTACTCCATGCATCAGTACATACACATGCACCCCTGCACCTCCTGTCTCAATTCTGATCTCTGCATATTTTCCAAAATATGTCTTCATGGGGGTTGTTTTAATGTAAACCTCTCCGAAGCCACGACTTCCTGGGGCAGTATATCAAGCACAAATAAAGATATAAAGATAAAAGTGCTATAGGTACTTTGGACCTCTGTAAATGGGCACATAGACATCCAAATCAGAAAGACTTCCCCAGATGCACTTTAGAAAGTGCCTCCGGAGATATCAGCAGCCAAGGATGTCCAAGCCATGAAGGGGGTATGGCAAAGGCGTGTCTGGGGCATTCTCAAAACATGGACATCCCTGCATGATTTCAGAAATGCCCTACACATTCTGAGCCATGTCAAAGGTTATACCTGTTCCAGGCATGAACAGGCATCAGAAAAGTGCTCATTTTGTCAGCCACACATCCACAAAGGGTGGAAAAGGAGGTACACTCATATCCCAACCCACTCCCAACCCCCATACACAATACAAACACACTAGATGCCCTGGTCAGACCACACACTAATCATCTTCTCCCTTCCCCTCAACTACCCAATATGCCACACCACACACAAACATCCCCACTGAAGATTTAAACAATTCAACAAAAACTCCTTCCTAGATGACATCCTACCAAACCTAGAGATTGATTCAGAAGACCCAACTATGCTCTCAAACAACTGAAACCACATCATAAGAAGAGCAGCTGAGATTCTAACAAGCCCACCCAAAACAACAACAAAAAAAAAAACCACATGGTATACCCAAGGCCTATGACAGCTAAAAACCCAACTCTGAAAGCTTGAGAGAAAATGGAGGAGAAAAACACTCAAGAAAGATCACAACAACTACCTAAATCTGCTATGGGACTATCACACAGCCACAGACAAAGCTAAGCAGCAATATCATACAAATCTTATCAACTCATCAATCAATCACCCTAGAGAATTCTTTAACCTTGTCAAATGGCTCACCAACCCACCCACAACCCACTACTCAGCCCCTGCTCTCAACCACCAATAGCCGGCAGCCCATTACAAGCAACTCCACCCACCACCCCACCCGATGGACCACTTTCTACCTTATCACCAAAGACATCTTCACCCATCTGCTGGACCGCCCTCCACCCCATCATCTGAGATAACATCAAATCCATCCTAATTACAATCAACTCCACTGCCTTCCCCCTTGATCTCTGTCCTGCCAACTGGATCAAAGTATCAAAGATTATCTCAGCCCTATACTCATAAGAATAATGCAACCAGTATTACAACAAGGACAAATGCCTGAGCCCCTGAAACTCTCCTCCATCCGGCCCACCCTGAAGAAACCCAACCTGGACACATTGGACCCAGCCTCACCTTCCTAGCAAAACTCAACCTATACCAGGCTCCCCTTCCTAGCAAAAGTCATAGAGAAGACCGTCCAACTGCGATTGCAGGATCATATTGACAACAACTCCCTCCTGGACCCTCAACAACATGGATTTCATCCCCAGAATGGAGTGGAAACCCTGATAACCACACTCGTCAATAACCTAATCAAAGGCATACAAGACCCAACCCAAGGCTTCCTACTGATCTTTCTCGATATCTCAGGAGCGTTTGACATTGCTGATAACAAAACTCTCCTCCAGCACTTGAAATCAATGGGAATCCAAGAAACAGTTCCACTCTTACCTCTCTAACAGATAGCAACAAATAAAACAAGGATAAAATATCACCAGCCCTTATCAACAAATACAGGGACTCACCCAAGGATCCACTCTATCAGCACTCCTAATCAATGTTTACCTCCAACCCCTCTGCAAGAACATCAGAACATACAATATTGATTTCCACATCTATGTGAATGACATCATATTGCACAGTCCCCTCCACACCAAGCAGCCATCATTCACAAGTATTCAGGAATGCTTTGCTGACATCTCCCGCTGGTTGACAGCCAATGACCTCTTAATCTATTACTAAAAATAGAAGCAGTATTTATCACAAGAGACAACACATTCAACCCCTCCCTCCCCCACCCACCATACCACTGAACAACATCCAAATAAATGTACCCCAAGAATTTAAATAGCTGAGCGTCATCATTAACCAAAACCTCACTTTCACAACATAAAAGGCAGCTACAACCAAAGCAATATTCTACAAATCCAAGACTCTGCAATGCCTATGGCCCATCCTTCATTCATCAGATTTCCACTCAGCCCTCCAAGCCCTAATCCCTTCTGCATGCCGATTACTGTAGCACAATGTAGCATGGTCTCCCACAGTCCACCCACCTCCCACTTCAAACTGCCCTCCATACTGCTGCACGCATTATACGAGGAACATCCAAATATAACAGAATCACACTATACTCAAACCACTCCCCTGCAGAATCACATACAAAGCTCTCCTACTAATACACAAGACTTTCCACTACACCCCTGATATCCATCTACAAATCCTTCTTCAGCCCTTCAACCTCAACAAGCCACGAAGACTCTCCATGACCCACAAACTCACTATACCACACTCCAGAACAAAACACTCACAACGAACATGCCGCTGAGCCTTCAAACTATATGCCCCCTACCTCTGGAATACACTCCCAAACCATATAAGAATTATCTCTGACTTCCATTCCTTTCGCAAACACCTCAAAATCTTCTTGTTCTCAAAACACTTCAACCCTGACTCTGAACCAGGAACATACTGATCCCCTCAGTAAATGTGCATACCAAAACTGCCAACCTTATGGACCTACACGTTACATGTATATAGTTATAATGTACCATGTACATAGTTTCTGTACATAGTTGGCTGTCATATGTACTATGGCTGTTATAATGTACCATGTACATCGTTTTTGTACATAGTTGGCTGTCATATGTACTATGGCTGTTATAATGTACCATGTACATCGTTTTTGTACATAGTTGGTTGTTATATGTAATTTGAATTTTGGTCAATGTAAACTGCTTTGACCTGGTGGAAAGTGGTATAGAAGCTCTGCTAAATAAATGAATAAAATGAGTAAATCCCCTATATTTTCCATGTTGACAACAAACACTTATGGGAAATGAAGGCTCTTGTTTGAATTTTTCCATGCTGATAGACATCCCTGTATGCAAAGTAGTATGTGATAGACATCCATGCCCCAATTGTATGTCTATGTTTCTATAATCAGGCCAAAACATAGATGTCCTTGGCATTTTTCTGCAGGTTTGGCCCTGGATGTTCCAGATTGCACTTGGACGCCCTTTCTAAAATGCCACTTTGTGTGTCTTTATTAATTAGGCTCCAAATAGGCACCTTTCTGCCTCATCAGTATAGATGACTTCTTTTAAAATTACCCTCTTGATCTTTTCGGTATATTGAGGAAAAAATGCAAAGAATTTGTAATGCCAAATAATGTAACCTTAATCAATTACCAGCTCACCTAGTACAGAGATCTACAGTAACCTACAAGACATTGCAGCTTTGTTTATTTTTTTATTAAGCAATAGTTCAGTGAAGAAAACTTTCTACAGCAAATTATCCTTATGTATCTCCTGCTCTTTTAAACATTTTGCACACTTAATTTCCCATTAAATTTTAAGCCTAGAAGTCTAATTTGTGTGAAGGAAATTATAATAGTGTGTTCCTTGAACTTTCAGCAAAAGCAGTGCAAGACTGCTGGTTATTTCTCAAAATCTAATTGCATCTTTTACAGTCAATTGACATCACACTATTAATATTGGTATTATATGAAGGAACAGTGGTATTACTGGTTAGTGCATGGAACCAGAGTGCTGAAATATGAAAATGAATCCATAATGGTGTTTCTATGAGCTTGGCCAAATCATTCTCTTTCCCTACTTCCATTTCACCAAAGTGTAGTGAGGTGGGCAAAGTAATATTTTTCTCCATTAACTTTTCAAATGTGTCCTGACCGCTCCTCGGTTATCCACCCCAATAGTAAATGAATGTATATGCATGTTTATTAAGAACTGCAGTTATCAAGTAGTAATTATAGGTTATCTAGCTGCAAATTGGCCATATCGACAAGCAGCTAGTTAAAAATCATGATTGCATCACATACAGGAGTCCACTTAAGGATGAAATATAGATCATAATTACAGTGTATTTTGTCATTTTAATATATTTAGCAAATGACCAAACAATTTCTAAAGAAAATATAGCCCTGGGGTGCTCACTTGCGAAGCCAAGCGAGTTAGTATTAAAAGGAACTTATCTGGATAACGGCCACCATTAGCTAAATAAGTTCCCTAGCTGGTATTATCTATAGATTTTGTGCAGCACTATACAGATAGTCTGACTGAAAATCATTACAGACTTCCTTGGCACTCATCATGCAGTGCCAGGGTAGAATGAGGTCGGAACATGGGGGGGGGGGGGGTTGTCCAATTATCCATGGCAGCAATATTCAGTCTGCTATCTGGACAGCTATTGGATAAATTTAGGAAAAACAAAAAAGCTGTGACAAATTTATTTGGACAGTACACTACATATCACTGCTGTCCAGAGAGTGGTGGCGCCGACCGCTCTATGACTCTATTCAGCGTCATTTGCTCTCTGGATAGCGACAGTGAATATATGCAAAATATTTAAATGCCATTTGTGGAGTTGAAAAATAGGATGACTCTGTTTTTTAAATAATCATAGGAAAATTTCTAATGGGATAGGGATGGTTACACTATAGGGCATGTTTACTAAAGTGCTGTGACCAGCAAGGGGGAAATGTCCAATTAGCCCATGCATTTACTACAGTGGGGGCATAGTGGCCATGGTAGTTGCAGGGGTGCGGCTGAAGTTGGAAATAAGGCTGCGCTTGGCACGTCATTTGCACAGTAGTAGGGAATGTGCAGCTGTAGCTCATGGGTACTGTAAAGGCACTCACAATGAGCATGCTTCTATTACTTGCTACCAATGTGATGTTATGGACAGCAGTAAGCTATCAAACCCTTGCAGAGATATCAGACTGCAGTATCTTTGCCCATACCCCACTAAAAGGACATGCAGGACGTAGTCAGCGAAGGACAGAAAGGGCTGAACTGGGAATAAGCAGAACTTGCAGCACAGCTCAGAGCAATGAGGCAAAGTACAGGCAGCGGGACATGCAAATCAAGAAAGTAGACATGCACAGACACCATATTGCAGTCCTGTCTGTGGGGGATAGGATGCAAATGTAGCATCTGAATGAGCAGGAGACCCAGTATGGTTGCAGGCAGAGTGTCAGTAGTGCTCACATGTGGAATAAGTGCATGGATCCCTCTCACCCAGAGTCACATAGGGTGCTCAATTACCTAGTCTGCAATTGAAGGTTGCCATACTCCTAGTGTGAGAGTGTGTTAGGCCTCTTTCCTTTCACTCCCCATAGATATCTGGTATAGAACCATTGCCAGTGCAGAGTACTGGGGGAGATAACATAGGGGATCACACAGATGTGGGGGACAAATGGCTGGGGCATCAACCCTTCTACTACATGGGACCATGGTATCCAGATGCAACCCCCTTGGTCCACCCATCCCTATGGCCTAACTGTATGGTGGAAGATGAGGAGACAGACCCACCATGAGGAGACACCACAGGACATCCTACACACCCCTATGGAGATAAGCAACCTCAGCCAGAGCATGCCAGCTTTCTAGGAAATGAAGGCCCACATGAGCTCACCAGTTCTGTGGAATGCATCGGCCCCTATGATGTTTTATGGAACACATCTCCTGACTACACATTGCTGTCTTTTGAGTTATGTCTCTTTGAGTTATGCATTACTTTGGGATTGGTCCCTGTCACACACATCTTAAATGTGCTCTTATATGGTTCCATTTTTTATTATGTTTTTATATGTATTTCACTAGTACTGTTTATTTTTATTTACAATGTTTGATTTTATTCTCATTTTTATTTGTGAGGCTACCACCCCCTGAGGAAGGCACTACCGAAACATGTCGGAATAGCTCCTTAACAATAAAGGTTCAGTATTACTGCCATAGACTCTAGCCTGATTTTCAAAAGGCATTTACATGGTTTACAGCCCAGTGAACTGTGTAAATGCCTTAGATGGGGATATTCAAAAGCATCTACACGGTTAGTATCATTGAGTAGTCCCCTACGTGCCCTGATGCTATCCGGTTAGCACTGGGGCTTGTTGGGGGCATACCAGGGTGGAGTGGAGGCGGCGAATGGTGCTAACCATTGTGATGCAGCAAGGGGCACACAGCCCAGGGAAAATAAGATAAAAGAAAGACTTACCTCAGAGTCAGCTTTAGAAAGCAGCACTAGGCACCATGATTCACTGCAGCAAGGGAAATTCTTGCTACGTAGCAAACAAAAGTCCCATCAGGAACACCTGAGTGAGAGTCCCCAGGTCACGTGTAGAGCTAGGGATTATTTAGGGCAGGGTTCCAGTCAGTTAGAGAGGAGAATCAGAAGCAGGATCACCACGGGAAGCAGTAGGAGAGAGAGGAGCAGGAGGTGTGTCCCAGGTCAGCTGAACAGAAGCCCCAGGGGATTGCTGGGAGGAAATTCTTCTCACGAGGAGTCAGGAAGTGAGTCTGTCTCCAGCTCTCGAGAAGGAAGGTTCAAGGCAAGCTGCACTAAGGGAAGACCTGCTACCAGGAATAGCTTTGGAGAGAAGCCAGGATTACCTCACTACCCCAGAGGCCAGTATTTGCCAGCTCAAGGCAGAGGTCACGGTGAGAGGGAAGTGTTGGGGGATGGGCACTCCATGCATGACTACAGCTTAAGAAATAGGTGTAAAGTTAGGAACAAACATATTCCTGTTCAACCAGCCCGGGAGGCTAGAAGCAAAGGCTATAGAGAGCCAAGCATAAAGACAAGCCCTGCAGAGAGAAGGAAACTTCCCTATAGTAACAAAGAGAAGTTTAAAGCTTATAACTGCAAAGGGCAGAGTTCTGATTACAGACATAAGAAGCAAGATGTTTCAGAGCTAATGTTCTGGGAGGCAAGCCCAGGCAGAACCAGCTACCGAGAGAGATATAGACCCAAAGGGGGAAAAGCCTCCAGTGACTGTTATAGTGAAGTGTCACAAGACGCTATAGCTGAATACCGTTCTCAAGAAGGGTCTGATACCAGCAGTGTGAGTAGTGCTGGGGAAATGATATGGGAAGACGCTGCTAGTCTGCAAGAGGATATTCCTATGGATTGCAATGTCTGTGTTAAATGCAACCGTATGATGTAAATACTGGATGAAGAGAACTCTGTGAATATAACAAGAGAAAATACGTGTGTCACCACTTTTGTTGCTAAGCTTATCTGATTTAAAGTTTCTGTTTCCTTTGACAAAGTCCGAGCGGGACGGGGAATAAAACCCACTTTTCATTTCAAGTTGCTCTGAAAGACTTTTTATTTACAAGGCCAGAGCAATTACTTGTGCATACGCCCTAGGCAACCGCCTATATAGGGCTAAACAGGCCTCTAACCACAGGCCCCATCACAGGTTGGCGTAGTTGGCAGGATCCAGTCCAGGAAACAAGGAGCTACAGTGCAGAGCGACAACGCGGGACGAGCGGAGTTGGCACGCACGGAGGAGGATCCAGGTTCCAGAAGTGCGACCGCAAGCACCTTCTCAAAATAAGACCCTCCACCTTGCTCAGGTAACGGGTATTTGGGCACAGGTTGGGGAGGATCGCTGGTGAGAAGAGGAGGCTTGGGAGGAGAAATTTTTATCCTTGTTATTGTGCCGCACTTGGTTTGGTGTTTCTGATTTGTTTCAGGAAAGGAGATGACGACGACGATGGATGCACGGGAGGTTCTCAGGTGGATGAGCAGCCAGTTCGAGAAACAGGGAGAGCTAGCTCGGCAGAACCAGGAGCAGGCCATCGCTGCCCTGGTGGAGCAACAGAAGCCCCTGACGGACTTAATGCGGACTATCCTGGAGGAGCCTAAGAAGGACGAATCACCAGCAGCCGTTCCTATCTGTGGGGTAGGCCCACAGAGCTGTGGGATTTGGACTTTAGGACAAATGCACGCTAGTGACAATTTTGATGACTTTGTGCAAACATTTGAACGAATAGCTAGTAATGCTAAGTGACCACAAGAGCAGTTAGCCGTTAGGCTGGCCTCAGCATTAACTGGTGAGGCTCAGGCAGCCTATAGGGCCATGCCAGCAGCTCTTGCAAGTGACTATCAAGAGGTTAAGAGAGCTGTACGGGATAGGTTGGGCTTAACCCCTACCATGTACAGACGCATGCTCAGGTCTACCCGGATTCAACCAGAGGAAACACCAAAGGCACTGTATCACAGAGTGCATGGGTTGGTTTTAAAGTGGCTTGAACCCGAGGGTAAACGAATGGAGGAAGTACTAGATCTAATTGTATTAGAGCAGTTCTTTGACGCAGTACCTGAAGAGGTTAGAACATTTCTTACTCTACAGAATTGTAGAACCTCTGCTGAAGCAGCGCACCTAACGGAAAGATTCTTTGAGGCTGAACTAATCAAAGGAGCCAGCGCTAGCAGCAGGTCAGGGTTAGACAACTCTGTAAGAAATGCTAATATGTCTTTAAGGAACAAGGTGGGTTCACAGGAATCCAGGTATATAAAAACAGAAGGTGACAAGGTGTTAAAGTGTTTTAAGTGTGGGAAAAGTGGACACTTTAAAAGGGAATGCAGGTCTCGCACAGCACTTGTTACTGGCCAGGTTCACCTCACAGCTGCAGGTTTCCGAGTAGATGTGGAGGTACACGGAGTCCCAGCTAAGGCCTTGCTTGACTCGGGGGCCGACCAAAGTATGGTCTCTCGCCGTTTTTGGAAGGCCATACAGGCCCAGAGGGGTTTTCCCCCGAGTCAGCAAGAGGGAACAGCGAAGATTCAGTGTGTGCACGGGGCAACAACTTCATATCCTTTGTTCAGGATAAAAGTTAAGGGCTTAGGCACACGAAGGGAAGTATTAGTAGCCATCATTCCCAGGCTACCCTACGACATCGTGCTAGGAAGAGATTGGCCACCCTTCTATAAAGGCATGGAGAGCAATACATGCATAAAGGGAGGGTTAGTTTCCACCAGATCTCAGGCGAAGGAACTGAGGACCCCTAGTGACACTTTAGTGGAGGAAAATCCTAATCCTATAATGGAAGAGGGTGAGGTAGAACCAGAAGAGGGGGAAGAGGTGAGTGCAGATGAGGGCCTACACGAGCTTCCCAGGCACGATGATTTAATTGCTAACCCCAGCGAAGGGAAAAAGAAGAGTAAGGGTGAAAAGCGCCGAGAGAGGCAGCACCGAGCCCAGTTGAGAGCCGGAGTAGCCGATGGGCAAGGCTTGCCATGGGTACCGGCGGACCTAGTAAAAAAGTTTCCGTCCTTTGCTAAAGAACAGAGGGCAGACCCTGTATTAAAATATGCCTTCGAGTTTGCAAAGGCGGAGAGGGACGTACTCCCTAGATTCCTATTAGAGGAGGAGATATTATACAGGGAGAGTAGTAACCCCCAAAATAACGCCATTAGGAAACAGTTGGTAGTTCCTACCACATTTAAGGCTGTTGTCATGAGGCTCGCTCACGACCATCCTATTGGAGGGCATAAAGGGGTACAGGCCACACTCGACCAAATTCTCGAGCGGTTTTATTGGCCTGGAGTATTTCGCGAGACAAAGAAATTTTGTGAGGCTTGTCCGGCTTGTCAGCGAGTAAGCGCTGCAAAGCCTGCAGGAGTTCCCCTGATCCAGATGCCTACCATAACGGAACCAGTTAGGAGAATGGCAATGGACATTGTAGGGCCCCTAATAAGAACCCCTAGGGGATTCCAGTATATCCTAGTTATCATGGATGTAGCCACTAGGTTCCCGTGGGCAATTCCTTTACGGAACATTTCTGCTAGATTTATAGCCACAGAATTAATAAAGTTATTCTGTGAGGTAGGTTTCCCGAGGGAAATGCTCACAGACAGGGGAAGCAATTTTGTCTCAAAATATTTAGCACAGGTATGGGATGCTTTTGGCATCACCCATATAAAAACAGCGGCGTATCATCCACAGACAAACGGTCTAGTGGAACGCTTCAATCAAACCCTTAAGCAGTTGCTGAGGAGAGGGTTAGAAGGGCAAATGGCGGACTGGGATGTTATGCTCCCATTTGTCCTATATGCTAGTAGGGAACGGACGCAAACTTCCCTAGGAACATCTCCCTACGAACTTATGTTTGGACGGGCACCACGAGGGGTCTTGGACATATTAAGAGACCAGTGGGTGGAACCAGGTGAGGAAGAAATAGGAGTTCCTCAATTTCTTTGCGGGCTACGGAGTCGCCTCCAGAGGGCATCTCAAGCCGCGGATAAGAATCTACAGGATAGTAGAAAAACACAGAAAAAGTACTATGACAGGGGTAAAAAACCTAGACAGTTGGCCACAGGTGATAAGGTCGTGGTAATGGTCACTGATCCAGGGGCAAAATTTGAGGCCCGGTGGAAGGGTCCCTATACGGTAGTGGATCGCAAGGGTCCGGTGTCATATCTAGTCAAGAGTGACAGAGGGCGCCTTCAAACGTACCACATAAATGTTTTAAAACCATGGCATGAAAGGATGGCCACTGTTAGCAGTTTTAATATAGTACCCAAGTACCGGGCAGCACACACAGGTCCCCAGAAGCCCTACGAGGAGGGTAACCCAGTGTACAGCAGGTATGAGGGTACACTCATGCGGCTAGGACAGATTCCGCGCTGTGTGCACAATAGTTTACCAGCACGGAATATCTTAAGAGGGGGGATATGTGATGCAGCAAGGGGCACACAGCCCAGGGAAAATAAGATAAAAGAAAGACTTACCTCAGAGTCAGCTTTAGAAAGCAGCACTAGGCACCATGATTCACTGCAGCAAGGGAAATTCTTGCTACGTAGCAAACAAAAGTCCCATCAGGAACACCTGAGTGAGAGTCCCCAGGTCACGTGTAGAGCTAGGGATTATTTAGGGCAGGGTTCCAGTCAGTTAGAGAGGAGAATCAGAAGCAGGATCACCACGGGAAGCAGTAGGAGAGAGAGGAGCAGGAGGTGTGTCCCAGGTCAGCTGAACAGAAGCCCCAGGGGATTGCTGGGAGGAAATTCTTCTCACGAGGAGTCAGGAAGTGAGTCTGTCTCCAGCTCTCGAGAAGGAAGGTTCAAGGCAAGCTGCACTAAGGGAAGACCTGCTACCAGGAATAGCTTTGGAGAGAAGCCAGGATTACCTCACTACCCCAGAGGCCAGTATTTGCCAGCTCAAGGCAGAGGTCACGGTGAGAGGGAAGTGTTGGGGGATGGGCACTCCATGCATGACTACAGCTTAAGAAATAGGTGTAAAGTTAGGAACAAACATATTCCTGTTCAACCAGCCCGGGAGGCTAGAAGCAAAGGCTATAGAGAGCCAAGCATAAAGACAAGCCCTGCAGAGAGAAGGAAACTTCCCTATAGTAACAAAGAGAAGTTTAAAGCTTATAACTGCAAAGGGCAGAGTTCTGATTACAGACATAAGAAGCAAGATGTTTCAGAGCTAATGTTCTGGGAGGCAAGCCCAGGCAGAACCAGCTACCGAGAGAGATATAGACCCAAAGGGGGGAAAGCCTCCAGTGACTGTTATAGTGAAGTGTCACAAGACGCTATAGCTGAATACCGTTCTCAAGAAGGGTCTGATACCAGCAGTGTGAGTAGTGCTGGGGAAATGATATGGGAAGACGCTGCTAGTCTGCAAGAGGATATTCCTATGGATTGCAATGTCTGTGTTAAATGCAACCGTATGATGTAAATACTGGATGAAGAGAACTCTGTGAATATAACAAGAGAAAATACGTGTGTCACCACTTTTGTTGCTAAGCTTATCTGATTTAAAGTTTCTGTTTCCTTTGACAAAGTCCGAGCGGGACGGGGAATAAAACCCACTTTTCATTTCAAGTTGCTCTGAAAGACTTTTTATTTACAAGGCCAGAGCAATTACTTGTGCATACGCCCTAGGCAACCGCCTATATAGGGCTAAACAGGCCTCTAACCACAGGCCCCATCACACCATGCAACAGCGATATTGGTTTAACACGTGTTATTTTGACCACTAATGCCCCTATTTAATAAAATAAAGTACACGAGACCTTATTTATAAAATAAGTTTGATATACGCATGTGAAAATGCAGGTACATCTAAGCGACCTTTATAAAACTGCCCTCCACATGTGCAAGGTCTTTTGTACATAGATGCTGTGCTTCTGATAGGCTGCTCCTTGATCTAACCACTAGACCAGTGGCATTCCAAGGACCATCTGTCCGCAAAGTGGGTGCCCCCTCATGGCATTTAACCCCGTCGCAGCTTGTGCCCCACCACTATCAAGTCCTCACTGCAGAGCCAACACGGCAGACCTACTTAAAGTGGTGAGTGACTTGCTGCACTGCTTCCGCTACAGGCCCAGTGGTTGTTTCCTCCCGGGCCAAAGTCTTGCAAACTGTGATACTTCAGCTCAGGAGGGAACAGCTGCTGGGCCTGGAGTGAAAGCTGCACGGCAAGCCATCCAAGACCTTAAGGAAGATTTGCCACACTGGCTTCGCCGTGTGAACTTGGGATTTGACACCGCCACACTGCTGGGGATGGGCCACACTCGGGACGGGCCACACCCACCGCCCCAGCCTTGGCATGGCTTAGAACTAGGCTACTCCTCTACACCAAGATGTGGAGAATACTTGCAGTGACTTTTACATTACCAAAGTGTAGACATGTCTGGGGGAGGAGCTTGGAAGGAGCACAAACAGTCATGATGTATGGACAGAGTTCATAATATATGCACATATGCATGTACATTTCACCTATACACTAACATCAGCTCTCGAGCAGATGTAAGCATATGTGAGTGCATTCTACCTGTAATGGCTGCAAGTTTAGTGAGGCTATTTTATAGAGACACATAGGCACCAATGGTGTCTTTATAAAATAGTCCCAAACTAAGTGCCTACTTGGATTTCCAGCCTAGGGAACGTTTTATAAAATTATCCTCCACCTGCCCAGCTCAGTCTGTTAAAGTCTCCCTTGTTCAATATGAATAATATATACTGTATGCAATTTTAGCATCCCAAGCAAATGGATAATTTGTTCTGTCTTCTGTTAAATATTACGAGAAAATTAGAATTAAAAACAACACAGTTTGATGCAAAGGATCCTGCAACCACTTATTTCACCTTTTCTAAAAAAAAAACCTTGTCTTTCATCTCTGAGTAAGATCTGGAGCGTCACTGACATTTCCTTAATTGTCTTTTGATTGCCAAGGGACTCACTTTCTCACAATCACAACCATGCACACATTTCAGAACTCTGCATGTCTCCCCATGGGCCATTTTGATACCTGTCAACTGCATCATTTCTGAACACAGACTGGTTTTGATTTTAAACTTGAAGTGCCAGGAAAAACAAAGGTGCTAACAATCTCGTTTTGCTGGCTGAGGAAAATCACTCAAACAATTTCCTAATTTGAGACACAATTGACTTTCTTTGACCTTCCAGTGCTTCTGTTTCTCTCAATCACTTGAGCTACTAAAGAAAGAAATTTAGCTTCATTTTTAAAGTTCTATTTCTGGGTGGTCAGACTATAAAATTATGTTAATATTTCCACAGGATATGATATAAGCATGCCTAGGTTGGTTGAGACAAATTTTGACAAGATTTGTTAATAAAGGATATGACAAACATGGTGATATACAGAAAGGAGCATGTGTTACTGGGTCTCAACTTTCATACTACTTTAGGTATTAGAATTCATATTTCAAACCAGTATTCATCAGTGTTTTCTGTATTGTTGAAAATAATGAGAATCTGGTTTAAAAAATCTGTATTTCATTAGCATTTGTGGCTATCTACAGTATGATGGACAAAGACACTTCCTCACTATAGAACCACACTGAATAGTTTAGTGTCTAACTACTACTCCTACTACTCTTAATCATTTATAAAGCATTTTTTTTGTTTCCTTTGTTGCAAGCCTGCCTTACAGGGAGGGGCTAATTAAATTAAAGCTGCTCTACCACTGACCAAATACCTGGATCAGTCTGCTTATCAGAACTTCAAGAGACTAAACACTCAGCTAAGGCTTTCAAACTTTCATTGCCTGTCTTTTTTGATCAATTTTACCTGTTACATATAGGTTTTTAGGGATCTTCAGCCTGCCTGCGTTCCTTGCATAGCCTTTAAATCAGTTATCTGAGTATGCCCTCAGGTCATAGAAGGCCTACTGGCCAGGGACACTTATGTTCCCTCCCTCTCACCCTACCCCTCACCTCACCCCACCCACCTCTGGGTTGCATTGCCTATATAGTTATCATATACATTGACTTCTGTCCTTTAATTATGTGTTACACCCTCTTTTTCTTCTTTTCTCCTTCTAGGACAACTGAGTCAGAATGTAGTGTATTCAATGCAATGTGGTGCTTTCAATTCCAAGAAAAATCATTTGGATCCTAAGAGCTTGCCTTATATGCCTCAAGTTAGCTGCTATGCATAAAGAATTGACTCTACTAAGGGCAGAATTAGCTGCAATTAAACACACTTCCTCTAGGTTACAAACTGAACAAAATCCACCATCACTTCCACATTGAGTCAAACAGCCCAGGAACAAATGGATCACAAAGGGCTCTGGTAGGTTGCGACCTGTAACGCAGAAACACCCTATACATCAAGTGATATACCCGCATAATGCCTTCTCTGCCATGGATAATGAGGGTGCCCAATCGATTAAAACTGAAGTGCTCTTAAATGTTAGACTTAATGCCAAATCTACTGATAATGTACCAAGTAGGAAGAAAACATCACAAAACAGAAAACTACTACTCATTGGAGATTCCATCATCAGAGGCACCAACTTCGGAACACAGCTCAAAGGAGAGAGGATGGTCAAATGCCTCCCAGGCTATTCAGCCAGCAGGAATACAAATCAAATTGTTGGTATAGTTATTGCAGAAAGTGAGCACTCCAAAACTGATATTGTCATCCACTTGGGTACAAATGAACTTTCTAGAAATAGTGTCTCTGCAGTTCAAAGGGACTTCCAGACTCTGGGAGAGAAACTCAAGCCCATTGCTAACACTATAGCATTCTCAGAAGTTCTACTTGTTCACCATAAGGGGACAGAAAGGCTGCATCACATAAACAACTTTAATTCCTGGCTCCAAACCTGGTGCAAGCAAGAAGGATTTAGATATATAAGCAACTGGGGAAACAGATCGATCAACAAGAGACTATACTGTACTGATGGACTACATCTCTCCACCGCAGTGAAAAGGATCCTAAATGAAAAATTCAGGCATTATGAGGACATGCATTTAAACTAGGGAAAGGGGGTGAGGGATGGAGAAGGACAAGTTCAGTCACTCACAGCAAAAGAAAAACAACATTGGAAAGAGACACACTTTTGAACAACACATCAAGGGCCATCGGGAAGGGGTGTGCAGAACAAAACCCATGCAAAGGGCAGGCAAGTCATTCAACAAATGCTGGAAAGCAAAGAGTACAAATGCACAAAGCCTAGCCAACAAAGTTCCTAATCTGGAAGCCCTAATGGTGGAAATGGACTTGGACATTGTGGCTATTACAGAAACATGGTTTAACGAGTCATATGAATGGGGTATAGCTATAGCTGGCTATAGTCTATTTAGAGGAGATAGAGAGGGTAGAAAAGGAGGAGGAGTAGCCCTGTATGTCAAAAGCAATATTAAAGCTGCTGAAATGCAGGAGATGTGGGGAAAAGAAGAAGCGCTCTGGATTGTGTTAGAAAGAGGAGATGGCACTGTCATCCATACTGGTGTCTTCAGGCCTTCAACTCAAACCGAAGAAATAGATAACAAATTGATTGCTGATATTGCAAAGATAGCCATGAAGGGGAAAGTGATCATATTGGGTGACTTTAATCTACTCAATGTGGATTGGAGTGTTCCTTCTGCAAATCTGGAAAGAAGTAAAAAAATTGTGGATGCCTTCCAAGATGCGTTACTTAAACAAATAGTGATGGAACTGACCAGGGAGAGCTTTGTGCTGGATTTAGTGCTCACCAACAGAGATAGCGTGTCGAATATCCAGGTGGGTGACCTTGTGAGCAGCAACGATCATCACATGGTGTGGTTTGAAATAAAAGCCAAGGTGGAATCCAGTCACAGCAAACTCAAAGTGTTAGATTTCAAAAACGCCTGACTTCATTAAAATGGCCAAGTACCTGAAGGAGGAGTTGGTAGAGTGGGAGGGGTTAAGGGGAGTGGAATTGTAATGGGCTAAACTAAAGAAAGCAATAAAAGGTGCAACAGATACATATGTAAAGAAAGTAAATAAAAACAAGAGGAAAAGGAAACCTATTTGGTTCTCCAAAGAAGTGGCTGCACAAATAAAGGCAAAAACCACAGCTTTCAGAAAATTCAGAAGCTCGCAAACAGAGGAACACAGAAAAGAATACAAGATCAAACTAAAAGAGACAAAAAGAGAATTAAGGAAAGCAAAATCAAAGGCAGAAGAAAAGATAGTTAAAGATGTGAAATGTGGCTACAAGGCTTTTTTCATGTATATTCGGGAGAGGAGAAAAATCAGAGGTGGAATTGCAGGACACAAAAGTGCTGAGAACGGATTCATGGAAAGTGACATTGGAAAAGGGACAATACTAAACAAATACTTCTGCTCTGTTTTCACTAGAGAAAATCCTGCAGAAGGACCACCTGTGATTGGCAAATATACAGTGGGAATGGAGTAGATACCACACCATTCGCAAAAGATGATGTGTTAGAACACCTTACAAAACTGAAAGTGGACAAGTCTATGGGACCAGATGGGATACACCCAGGATACTGAAAGAGCTCAGAGAAGTTCTTGCAGAGCCATTAAAGGATGTTTTCATTAGATCCTTGTAGACAGGAGAAGTTCCACAGGACTGGAGAAGGGCTGGTGTGGTACCTCTCCACAAAAGTGGTAATAAGGAATAAATGACAAACTACAGGCCAGTAAGTCTTACCTCAGTGGCGGGAAAAGTAATGGAGGTGCTCCTGAAAGAGCAAATAATGGACTTCCTCGAAACCAATAGGTTGCATGATCCGAGGCAACATGGTTTTACCAAAGGACGATCTTGCCAAACAATCTGATTGAGTTCTTTGAATGGGTGACCAGAGAACTAGATCAAGGGCATGTGATGGATGTGATCTACTTAGATTTCAGCAAAGCCTTTGATACTGTTCCTCATAGGAGGCTTATCAATAAACTCAACAGCTTGGGGATGGGTCCCAGGATAGTGAACTGGATCAGAAATTGGTTGACTGACAGATGACAGAAGATGACGGTAAAAGGAACTCACTTGGATGAAAGGAAGGTGATTTGCGGTGTGCCCCAGGGTTCGGTCTTGGGACCTGTACTGTTCAATATATACATGAGTGATATTGCCGAAGGACAATATGGAGAAGTCTGTCTTTTTGCAGATGACACCAAAATTTTCAACAGAGTGGACTCCCCTCAGGGAGTGGGGAACATGAGGAAATATCTACAAAAGCTGGAAGAATGGTCTAATGCTTGGGCAGTTAAGATTTAATGTGAAGAAGTGCAGTGTAATGCACTTGGGAAGCAGAAATCCAAGGGAATTGTATGTGATTGGGGGCGAGAGATTGATGTGCACGGACCAGGAGAAAGATCTCGGTGTGATTGTTTCTGATGATCTCAAGGTAGCGAAACAGTGCGACAAGGCGGTGGCAAAAGTCAGAATGTTGCTGGTTTGCATACAGAGAGGAATTACCAGCAGAAAGGAAGAGGTACTAATGCCACTTTACAAGTCACTGGTGAGGCCTCACTTGGAATATTGTGTTTAGTTTTGGAGACCGTATCTCACAAAGGATATAAAAAGGCTGGAAGCAGTTCAGAGGAAAGTGACCAAAATGGTTTGTGGCCTACATCAGAAGACTTATGAAAAGAGACCTGAAGACCTAAATATGTACACTCTGGAGAAGAGGACGGACAGGGCTGATATGATTCAGACCTTTAAATACTTAAATAATATCAATGGACAAACAAACCTCTTCCAAAGACGGGAAAGCTGTAAAACTAGAGGGCATAACATGAAGCTGCAAGGGGGAAAACTGCTTTGCCATTATCAATTTTACACAGTGGGATGAAATGCAGCCATCAATGTCAGGTGGCAAGCAGACATGGGGGTGTGGTTTGCAGACATAACTCGGGCGTAGAGAGATATATTTGCAACTCATCAGCACACAGCTGGTAATGTAAGTCAATGGATGAGATAGCCATACAAAGGAAATGTATATCGACAGAGGATAAGGAAGAGGCCCCTGGATATTTTCCTGTGGTACAGGAACTGACAGTGGGGTAGCAGAGGACATTGAGACACCATAACACACACTGAAGGGGCAGTGGCCGCGATATGGGGGATGCAGGATAGTACTGTGGCATTAGAGCCGAGCAGGGACACAGTAGCAAGGAAACGGTTCTGTTCAAGTGTTTACAGCAGCAGAGAGATGAGAAAGGGGATGGAAAGAGTACGGACCCTTGTAGTTTGCCACATACACTTCAGTGATAACTTTAGCATGAAGCACATCTGTACAGTGTGATGGGGAACAGTCAGTCTGTAAAGGATCTTGGGGGGTCTGGAAGCTGAGGACGTGTAGGTGCAGTGTGTGTTGCACACCTCCAACATGACATATGTATGTTTATCTTGTGTTCCTCAATCTACAGGGCATACTTGGTGACCCTCCTGGTGCTGTGGTGCATTGGCAGCTGACTGTACATTATCCAACATGCAGTAGTCTGTGGTAGGTGGACCTACAGCTACTTTGTCTGTGATGAAGGGGAGCACATGTCTGCAGTGATCTGTCATATTGTACATATGTTGTTGTTCACCTCTTTACCCTGCACTCCTATACCCCATATGTTGCTGTTGGCACACATATCCACATGTGTTCCTGGCCATTTTTTCTTCTTTAACACTGTCTCTGGGACACGTCCAACAGAGTTGCGAGTGTGTGCAGGTCCTAAGTGTTTGGGTGGTGGGCTGCACATACACCCTTCCCTGACATTGTAGCATCAGCCAACAGCAGTGTATCATTATGGTTATGGTTATGGTTATGGTTAGGCATTTGATATACCGCCCTTTACTTACGCATCAGAGCGGTTTACATGTATATACTAACAGGTACTTTTATTCCCTTGTCCCCGAAGGGCTCACAATCTAAGTGTACCTGAGGCAATGGAGGGTTAAGTGGCTTGCCCAAGGCCACAAGGAGCAGCCATGGGACTAGAGACCTCAGTCCCTCCGGCCTGAGGTTACTTGTCCCCATGCGGGAATTGAACCCCTGGCTCTCTGGCCTGAGGTAGCCTGTCCCAACCACTGAGCCACTCCTCCCTCCCATTGCATTTGACAAGCCTTTATCTCCACTAATCTCCAAGTTTGCACATACAGGCCATATTCTACTGCTGGCACGCTCACCTTAGCATACTGTGTGGGCATGTGTTTTTGGGTTGGCTGTGTGATGAGCATGCAGGCGTTTTGCATTATCATGTGGTGTGAGGGTTCTGTACACCTGGGGAGCGGTGGTGACTGTGCTATCTCTACCTTACTGCTGTTTACCTTGTGCACAATGTGGCCATGTGTTGTGTGTTGTGAGCTGACCTATCTCTTCTGTGCTGACAGACCACTGCGCAACAGCATTATTGTATCACAGATATCGCCATAATATGGACATGCATCAACAGTGGTTGGACATGGGGACATGGTGATTCTACACATTTCACTGACATCTTCTCCCTTCACTGTGACATGTTGTGGCCTTTGAGAGCCTCAAGGGATCCCAAATTGACACTCGCTGCAAACACATTGTAGGTTGCACCTTTTGTCTTTTGGGAATGACATCAGCCTTTACATGTTAATGATTTACTGTACATTTCATGGACATTTCTTGTTGAGTCTCTGTACACGAACGCTGATGCACATAGGGTGGAGCTGTGAAACGCCTGTTTAACATGGGCATGGACATGACCATATCCATGTGACATCCTTCTCTGTGGTTCCAATTCCAAGTGTCCACAACATGCACTGTGTTCTGTGTTGTGATCATGTTATGTTTGCCTGTGTGATGTTTCATTACATACTGTGGTGGCGAAGCTAGCCCAGTGCCTATGGAAATAGAGAAAACACTAGCAGTTTCCTCCAGTCAGAAGGAAAGTGCAGGGAATTGTCACTTTAAAAGTGCAGCTAAGAAAGAAAAAAACCTGTCTAAAGCTGCTGTCCTAAGGCCACGCCCCAGCTCCATGGTAACTGAGGGTGGCAATCTAAGACAGCTGGGGGCGGGGTGGAAAGATACAGGCCAGACCCACTCATATAAGCCCCAGAGAACAGGGAGGAGTAGAGCTGGGGGAGGAAGAGCTGAGGGAAGAGCTGAATCGAGAGCTGAGTCTGATTCAGAGGCGGAGTCTGGGAAGGAACCTCAGTCTGAGCATGAGCATCAGCATTATATGAGGAAGAGAGATGGAAGGGCTAATCTATGCAGGAACCAGCATGGCCAGGGAAGTGGCAGTGAAACAGTGCTGAGGAGAATCCTAAAAGGAACTGCAAGTAAAGATTTTAGCCAGGAGTCTAGAGAAAGGTTCTCAGACACCAGTTTGAGGGAAGAGTATCCCCAAAGCCAGCTCCAGAGTTTGGACCGGTACCAGGGCTATAGGAAGCCTGCAGTAGGTTCAAAAACCCGGAGGTTTAAGCCAGGAGAGATTGCTGGGAGTGACTCAATCATAAGGGCTTACCAGGAGTTGCTGAGTCCAAGAATCTCACCTCAAGAAGGGCTGGTAAGAAAACCTCTTAACAAAGAAAGCTTGAATGTTTTAAAACTGTTGAAACATTTGGTAAAAGATCAGGAATTACCTTGCTTTGATAGCAGCTCTGAGTGCCGAGAGAGGTCTCGAGGGGAACAGCTGATTAGGTTGTTCAACGAAGCTGCAGAACCTGATTGCTCTGAATGTGAGTCAATGGAAGTTGGAGAAGGTGATAGTGAATTAAGTCAACCTGATCAAGAAATGGAATGTGATTTATCCATAAGGGTAAAATGAGAATCTTCTGAATTATAAGCTTGAAGAGATTCCAGTTTGTTTTATGTGCATGTATGTTCTGAAAAGGAAAGAACGTTTTAATTAGTGTGGCTGCTGTTTTAAAAGCAGGAGACCTGTTAAGGAGGATTGCCTAAGGTCTCTAGAGCAACTAATTAAAACCCTGATTAAGTTGAAGCAAAGAAGAAAAGTTTATTACATGAGTATTGCTGTATGAAAGTCTTCAATGGACAATTAATTGCAGTAAAGGACTGTGAACTGAAACCTTTATTTGGAAGAAAGCAATCATTGCCTTGTTGAAGCAAGCAAGGGCAATTGATATCTGTGGAAAGTTTACCAACCTTTTATTTCTTGTGGAAAAAGTCTTTACATGTGTTATGCCAAGCTTCCTTAGAAGTTCCTGTTAAACAAGGGAGGCAAATAAAATTTCCTGTGTTGCTTTCAAACCTCGGCTAAATCTCTTTATTACAACTACAATCAAATGCTCAAGGAACTACAACTCCCAGAGGCCTTTGCCCTAGGAGTCCATATTAAATAAATATTGAAAGTGCAACCCCCTTTCCTCGTCAGGCAACGGCCTAGGCGGGGGAAGGCGGCGACAATACATATTGATGTTTGACTCTCTGCAATTTGGGCTGATGTTGCAAGCAGCATACCAATACATTGTTTATGCTCTTCTGACACAGGGCAGAGGACACACAAAGCACATCTACTACAGTGCATCCAGCATCACCATCACCCACCTGTTGGAGGACACAACACCACCATTGAACTATCCCTGGGAAATGGTGCCATAGGATGTTTGACCTCTGTGAGTGGGACACATGCCTAGGATGGACATTATTGTTGGACTACTACTTTGGCCATGACAGGCCTGTCCAACACACCGTTGCTGCCGTGCTCTGGCTTGGTGTTGTGTTCATCGCAGGAGACACACATGACCTTTCCAGTACTGTGGCATATTGTGATGTCACACTTGACTATGCATGCCCATGGTTTCAAGGACAGTCTTAACGGGACTTGTTGGATTGCAGACACCCTTTGCACTGTGGACACTGTGTACTGGTCCCCACGTGTGCAGCAGGGACTGACATTGTCACTGTATGTTGTACATCCTTCTGACATTGTGTTGTTGTGTTTTGCCCATGTGTGTGACATAGAACGCAGGATACACTCATCTGTTTGGTTCAACACGAGCATAAAGCCATGTGTGTGGCACAGGGGGAACAATGGAGAGGTCCTCTTGTCCATGTCTGCCTACCCTCCCCTTGGACATGGCACAGTATTTGCCCCCACACCACTTTACTGCACACCAACATCTTTTATTGATGTTTGCACTCACCAAGGGTGTTACAGTGCATGTGTGGCATCACTGTATAATGTTTCAATGTACGAGGTGCATGTGCATGTGACTATGTTGGTGCAAAACAGCATGTGGCAATATGGCTTCTGTGTGGGTTACTGTAACATATTTGACCTTTCTTTCCATCTCTATATACAGGTTATTGTGTTTATTTATTGTACTTTCCAGCACTCACATTGCCCCGTTATATTTGGAGTGTGGCAGTGTGGGTGTCCATTTTCTTCCTTTGTCCATTTGTGCATTCCATGTACCATGATATATGTGTACAGACACTGTATCCACATCAACCAGTGCTGGGGACCTTCTGCATAGTGTTATCTCTGCATGTTTCTGCGACTTGTTTCATTTGAATTCTCTGTGTTCATGTGCCTCTGCTACCTGTTAGCATATCCTCATTTTGCATTTGACCATTGTTTTGGATTACATTGTTGCTGCTTTTATTCCTATATCAGGCATTTTGTGACAGCTGTAACATATATTTCATGATCTGTGTTTTCACTTTCTTACTTTTAACAACATATGCTGTTTCATTTGTGTGCCTCCTGTGTTGACAGACAGATCTATTTTTATGAAGAGATCATGAATGATGTGTGTTGGGCCCTGTCAGACGGGTGCCTGGGTGAGAATGTTCACAGTCTTGGCAAAGGCATATATCAATATGATTTGCAAGGGATTGTGGGAAATGCAGTCCATTCACACCAGACACAACCGCTCACAATAACACAGGTACACTAAAAAAATTTTTTTTTAAACTGCCTCTAATGTTTCGATTGATTTTTACATTTTTCGCTGAATCCAAATCTGGTAACCAATTTGCTCCATCACGTACAGATTTTTTGCTACATTGGGTTAGCAGTTTGAGGTGAACGTTTCAGATTGAGTGCGATCGAGATAAAAGTTTCTTGGATGAATTCTTTATACTAATTGTTTAGTAGTTATTCAAATAAGAATAAAGAAAATTGTAACAAGGCAGCACATAAGAATAGAGTAATGTCAACAAAACACACTGTGATGGTAGCAAAATTGTCTGCACTTAAAACAGCCACATACATGTGCACAAACATTGAGCATATAAGAGCGAGGTTAGACACAAAGCAAAGCAAAGAAATGTGCAAAAAATGTTGTACAGGTATGTATGTAAGAATAGAAAACGCAAACCGCACCATTGCAATACATGAAGACAAACACCCGATGGTGTGAAAATAAAATTCTAATAAATGAGATCCGACACTGTGGTAATAACTAGCAAATTTTTATTTCAAAGTTTAGTAAAAACACGATATTTGTCAACACAGTTTAGATTTTAAAGTCATTCTTGGGTCAATCAATCTCCTGGTGGGCCCGTTTCTTCTTCCCCCGAATGCTTCTCTTGGTGCGCTGCTTGGCGTATTTTTCATCTGGGGTTTCCCGCAGCAGCAACCAGCAGAAATCAGCCACCATAGTGGTGTTCCATCTTCCTTGGTACCTTCTCTCTGCGTCCTTGATGTCCTGGTGAAACCTATCACCTTGTTCTTCACTGTACGCCCCCAAGTTTTCGGGAAAGTAGTTCACATGGGAGTGCAAGAAATGGACTTTCAGGCTCATGTTACAGCCTTGTTCTTTGAAGGCATTGAGCATCCTGGCAACAATATCCTTATAGTTCTCATCCCGCCTGTTCCCCAAGAATTTGAGAACAACATCCTTGAAGGAATCCCAGGCTTCTTTTTCCTTCTCAGACATCGTTTCAGCGAATGCTCCATCTGAAATGAGTTTCCTTATATCAGGGCCAACAAACACTCCTTCCTTTAGCTTTGCTTCAGAAAGTCGGGGGAACTTTGAGCAAAGGTACCAAAAGCACTCACCATCTTTTGGAAGGGACTTGATGAATTGTTTAATGAGACCCAACTTAATGTGGAGAGGTGGTAATAGAATTTTATCACGAGGTACCAAGCTCTCATGAAGAACATTTTTCTCACCGGGTCTCAAATACTCCCGAATTGGCCAGTCTTTTTCCCCCAGTGTAGGTCGCGGGCCCGGCTATCCCACAAGCAAAGGAAGCAGGGATATTTGGTGAAATCGGATTGCTGCCCTAATAGCATGGATAGAATTTTAAAGTCTCCACAAATCATCCACTTATGCTCATCATAACGAATCTTCTGAAGAATCAGGGCCAAATTCTCATATTTTTCTTGGAGAATAACAGAGTGAGCAATAGGAACTGAAGCGAATGTGTTGCCATTATGAAGAAGAACACCTTTTATGCTGTCTTTTGACGAATCAATGAACAGCCGCCATTCAGCAGGATCATACTTGAGTTTAAACTTTTCCATCACTCCGTATATATCGTTGCAAAATACCAAATCTTCCTCTTTGCTGAAATACTTCAAAAATTGTGTCTCGCGGTTGCGGTACCAATAAAAAGTTGTTCCTGGTGACAATAGATTTTTCTGTTTAAGCCGAGAACCTAGCAGTTGGGCAGCATCTTTGGGAGTCCTAAATCCCGGACTAAATCATTCAATTTAGCTTGAGAGAAAAGTTCAGGTTTCGGATCTGGTTCAGTTTCAAACTCGGAAGTACTGGACTCATCGGGAAAAGCCATCTGATGAGTCTCATCATGATCAGAACCGTCCACACAAATATGATCCAAAGATTTTGGTGGTTCAGGCACAGGTACTTCATTGCTATGAGGCATAGGCCTAATTGCTGAGGGAAGGTTGGGGTAACTTATTACGTTCTTATTTTTTAAGTTGTATCCCTTCACAATGCAAGAGCAAAAATAGCAGTCACTGCTGTGGTCTCTTTGTTCACGCCACATCATAGGTATTCCGAAACGAAATGCTTGTTTTTTACCTTTCATCCATAAGCGTAGATCTTCCTCACATGTCTTGCACACTTTGTGAGGAGCCCACGGTTTGTCTTTATCGCCTAACTTCAAACCGAAATAGGCGAAATATACTTTTTTAATAAATGCAGAAATGTTCCTCTGCCGCTTTTTCACGGTATATTCCCCACAAATAAAACAAAAACTGTCCGGAGAGTTGACGCAACCTCTGGCTCTGTGAGCCATCACAAATACACAGCACTGCAAACTACAACTGTAGTGAACCACTTCGGAATAAAGCTGGATTACGACTGAGCAAACAAAAGGTAATAATGAACTTGCAAGAAACTGAAATTTGACAGGAACGTTCATGTCGCAACCACCGTGTTTGAGCGAGCGAACGAGGCGAGGCGAATAGGAAAGAACATGCGCCAGCGCGAGTACTGGATTTAGCCCCCCGCCTCTCAATTGTCCTGTTAATGTATAAAATGAATACAAAACACTCTAAAATATCATGAGGGAGTGTTTCTAGTTAGTTAACCATTACAACCTCTATTTTGGACCAAGAAAATAAACTGCAGTTGGCTAAAAAGAAATTATGTGAACATTCCTTATATGGGTAAGAAATCTAATTTTGCAAGAAAACGTGACGTGATGGAACATTTTGGCTATTTTTCCTGGATTCAGCACCCCAAAATCTATAGGAATCAGTTGCAAAACTGGAGGCAGTATTTTGGTAGTGTACCTGTGTAATTAGCTGTGCTTGAGTGTAAAGCCAATAAGATATTTATTTATGGGGTTATTTCTCCGAACACAGATATGCTTGGTAGCACATAAAACAGGATACTTGCTTTCAGTGTTAACTTTGAAAAACAAAATCAGGAAAACAACAGCTGAACTTGTCAGGCAATCAAAGCAAAAGAATAAAGACCTGGTTGGTAACAAACTGGTCTTTTCTGTAGGCTCTAGCTAATATTTTCTTAGCAGTGCATCAATCAACAAACAAAACCCACAAAGTAGGGAAAAACTGTTCTTTTCAGGTTAACTTTTTATATCTTCACACATAGACTCAGAAGTGATTTCCTCAGAGCTCACAAGCAATTAGGTAAGGCTCAATTGCTAGCAGTTACCCAGCTGAAACCCCTTAGCTGGCTTGCTTTCTACTGCGTGGCTCAAATCTTACTCAGGAGCTTTTCTGAGTAGATTAAAGAACAAGTTTGTATTTCTTTGTGATGGTTGTTGTACTTTGTAACAGTAAATTACCAAAGGAGTTTAGACAAAGAGCAATCCATGTATTCACAGCCTGCATCTGCAACCCCTCCCCCTTCTTCAACAATCATGGGTTCAATATCATGGATTGGTACAGAGGAATTTCTCAATGGATCACTCTCAGGAGAATTCTTGTTTCCCTGCTGTCTTTCAAGGGTATAGCTAGGGCATAGATCAGTGTTCATACCTGAGCTTCCATTGCTGTTAGAGTTCCTCTCTAAATAGCCTGGCCAGTATGTAGTCCAGTTCTTATGTCCAGCCTTCCAATCCAGATCCCTGGACACTGGATCTCTCTTCACATACCTTCAGGCACGGGTCCTAGGGTCCCTTCCAAGTGCAGCCGTCTCCCTCACAGGTACCGACTGGAGATTCCTAGCTCTGCAGCACCACTCCTCTGGTTTCCCCCAGTCCAATGGTGTATGCTGGCCTTTTGAATGTCTCCCAGTATACGTACTGCTCTGGACTCCTTTAGACCTCCCAAATGCTTTTCTCTTCTTTCTTCCAAAGGGTTTCTTGCCCTCTCTGTCCGTCCGCTCTGGCTTCTGCTTCTGATGATCCTCCAGATGATGAAGCTGTCCAAGATGAGGATATCCAAGCCGATTCTGAGGATCTCCCAGATGAAACTGAGGATGAGGATAATTCTCTGTAGAATAAACTCTACCTTTATTCTGCTTAGATGAGTGCTCCACCCTAGCACAGCGCAGCTGTGCTGAATCAGGCCCTGCCCTTTGAGATGACTGCTTGGGGATTACCTCATAGCCCTCCTGATTGAACACACGTTTCCCCACTTCAGCTCCTCTAATGGCTGTTGGAAACCTGGTGCATTCTGGGACTGGTAGTCTTTTATGGGAAAATTCTGTTTTCTTATTTCTACCAGAACTGACAGGTTGCTTGTTCAGAGTCACTTCACCTTTACTATAGCTCCTTCCTGAGCTATGATAAGCTTCCTTATCACAGCCCTCATCATGCACCGCCTACTGTCTACATGCACACATATGTAACTAACACATTTGGGGCATGCAGCAGCATGTGGGGGGTGGGGGGCTAATGCATACTGCACACCATGCACCTGATGCACATTATCTCTCCTGCCCATCATCTGTAGACGGGTCAGTGACTTTTCTGTAACATGTGGGTTGATGCCCTGCAAAATGTGTTTTCGATTTTTCCCCTGTTATACAATCACCTTGATATTATGATAGGCGGTATCTACACTATCTCTGATGATTAACCAAAATAAATATATGTGTTGGACGTACATTTGTCTCTGCTGCTGCTTGACCACACTGATACATGTCTTTAGTGATTTCATGGTCATATACATGGCCCACCTGTGCTCACATCCTTGTACAGTGCCAGCTGTCTATCTGCCAGCCGTCTGCCACATCACTGGGTGTTACGGGTTCCCATACACACATTCCCTTTAAGGTAATATCTTTGCATTGCACTTGCTGTGGTTGTTAGGGATAGTGGTTACAGACATGTGTTGTAGCACCAGAGGTTGCAGGTTTGATTCCCACATGGGGTTTTCTTATTTTTTTTGTGTTGTGCTATCCTGACCATGAGCTACCTGCAGGTTCATCACCTATCCACACACCCTTCCATCTCTTCACTGTACACCATAGTGTGCCCTCTGTGCTTCCTAACCATCACATATTAGCTGTTACATATGTGTCTTTCTTTGTAGTATTCACATAGGCAGTCCACTTGGGGGGTTGGCATGGCTGTGGTTCAGCTGGTCTGTGCCACACCTGTTTGCAGGTTCAATTCTCACATGCTTCTGTTCTGTTCCATATTTTGCCCTGCTCCACATAGCATCCCCTGCTGCCCTTTGGGTCTAGGTTCTTTCCTCTTTTGCATGCTGTATCCACTGCATAACATTTCATTGTGTATGTGCATGTAGTTATATGTGTCTCTGGTTCCAGTTACAGACTGTGATCTCAGCTGTACACACCAGATCTGCATGTGCATTCCATCATGGTTTCTGTTGGAGGTTTGCCTATCCTGGCAGACAGCAGGCTTCTTGTGTGATGCCCTGCAGTATTCTTGTATGCAGCCTTTCCTAGTGACCTCACATTGGTGGTGTAGCCTACCAGTTTGTGGATTGACATCTGTGCTGATGATCATAGGTTTGATTCTTCTCTGTTCTCTTTCATTTGTATGCCTGTCCTGCACAGCTACTTTTCATTCCTGTAATAGTCATATCTGGGAAGATCTGTGCTGTTAGCACATTGTACCCTTATCACAGTTGCCAACCATCCTTCTGTCCATCTATGTGTGTCTGCCATCTGTGTACCGTCCTGCCCTGATGTGCAAGCTGCTACCCCATGTCCTGCACTGGTACACGTTTTGTGCATTGCAACTCTTCCTGGTTGCCTCTCCTGTGTGTGCTCTGCATGGCACTGCTACTCCTCTGTCCTCCTGTCATTGCACCTATCCTGCCACCTCTACCTCCTCTGCTGGACATGTCTTCCCATCCTCTGCCACACACTGTCATTGCTGCACGGTACATTGCCATCACCCTGTGCATCGCTACAGCTGCCCCCGATATGTTTGTCCATTTTTCCAGCTGCCACATGGGCTGGACACAAATTTGTCTGATCCATCAGCTCAGATCTACTTCCTTCCATCACTTGTGCATTGTCTTTCCTTGGTGCTCTGTGCAGTGTTAGGGTTACATCTGTGTTTGGCCCATGCCTTTCTTGCTTTTCAACTTGGGGGACCTTACTGCCCTTGGCCAACATTTCTTGAGTCACCTATACATTCTTGGGGCATCTTTAGCCACATCTTAGATTCAGCCAGCATATGGGGCACCTAATATGGTGCCTTGGGGGCTGACAACCTTTCGACATGCCCTCTGGGGCACATTATAACCCACCTTGGCTGACGTAGTGGTTTGGGATGTGCCTTCTGGTGCGCCCTAAAAGGTGCATTATGTTATGGCACAGGGGTGTGGGTATTTTTAGCTGACAACACAGATTGTTGGATTGTTTCTAGCAGGAAAAGGAATTGCCTTGGCCACCCTTATTCATTACACCCACTGGGGGATTGAACACATGACCCCTGTCGTAGCAGTCATTGCATTTACCAGTGTTCTACACCTCTGTTGCTGTGAGTCCAGATCAGCATGCAAAGTTAAGGTTAACGCGCGGTAATGCACACAGCTCCCTCTATCACGCGATAACGGGCACGGTACACTTTATCGCGCGATAGCCTGCGATTGCTACCTTAAGACCAGAACGTCCACTACCTTATATGGCATTCCTCACAGTAACGCGGCAACTAGCACCGGTAACATTAAGACGGTTTAGTAAACATCCGCCTTAGTTTTTATCAATCACATGTTGATTCTCTGTTGGTGATAGCCCTGCTTTTTCCTGGAGTTACATTATCAGATATAGGTGCTATGGCGGTTCCACAGTGGATGGACATTATGAACTTGGAAAAAATGATGGTGCGAACTAAATTATATTACTGTGCTTTAGTGGATTATTTGCGAGTACATTGGAACCCGTGTGGGCTACAAGTGTTCAAAGAGCCCGATATGTTTGAAAATAATTCTGAGTTTGTTTCCCATTTGGAATTTGATCCTTAATAAATGTTCTTTTGACTTAATGACTTATTGATCAGACTAAAGCTCGAGCTACTACTTTACAGGACCAGCTTGATTTGGATCTTAGTGCTTTGAAATCTGTTTCCAAGAACAAGGATTTTGAGAGCCATTTAATTTGACATAAGGAAGATACACTTCGGTTTCGGGAAAGAATTAAGCAATTGAAAAATAAAAAACTTTTTGTGAGATAAATCTGATTACATTAAAGAGACTGTTTCCTTGGATGGGTCATGATTCTTAAAAAATGGGGTGGAGGAGAGAAGCATTTGCCCTAACATCTCTCATATAGGTTATGAAGATGAGGATTTTTTTGGAGTTACTCAGGAGGTACCGATGGTAATGGAGTTGGGACAAAGCCCAGGCAGTTCCTCGAGCTGCCATCTAACCGGCCGTGCACCTATCTGTGGACGCATCAACATTCACAATTATCAACATTTCCGGAGTAACCCTGTCTCCTGACCAAATATGTCTTTTACTGCAAGGGTTATCTTTTGTGTCTTCCCCCCTTTTTGATAAGTTTGCGGCACAAACACCCTTGGCACATTTTTTTAGACTTCTGTGTTTATGTTTGTTTTTTTCAGAAACGGATTCTGCTGCCTCCTCAGATACAGGGTCCATCCACCATCATACTGGGTCTCCCCAGGGCCAGTTGACCCAGGGTTAGTGATTTCCAGTGCTTGATTCTGCAAGCAGTGGAACAATTACTGGCATCGTTTGAATTTGCCCAGTCTGAACAAGAAGCTTTGGCAGAACTTCATCATAATAAGGAGGTGACTATTGAACCTGTGGAAAAAGGTGGTGCAATTGTGGTGATAGACACTCCCTTTTATGAGACAAAGCACACTAACAGCTCTCAGATCAGTCATTTTAAGTTCCGCTACAGGAGGACCCTACTTCCAATTATAAAAGAGAGGTTGATGCAGTAGTCCCTGATGCTTTATTACAAGGCTGGATAACAACTAAGGAGGCCATATTTCTTATGGTAGCTTTTCCCAAAACACTGTTCTTTATCTACGTCCTAAGATATACAAGGACTTTCATCATCCACTGGTGCTACCTATTATTTCATCAATTGGGTCATTATTAGAACTCTTATCCCAATTTGTGGTTCATTTTTTATGACCTTTTGTTCCTATGGGGAAGACTTGTAAGGGATTCCATGCATGTAATGCAAGAACATTTAAGAGTTTCGCCTGTGGAAGTGCTTCTAGTGACAGGGGATATTTTGGATCTCTCTACTAATATATCTCAAGCCATACTAAAACATCGTAAACATAGTAAAACAACAAAATCAGAAACTTTGCTTAACTATCTGTCAGTTTATTTAGAAAGGTTAAGTATTCATAGGAAGAAGTTGATAAATATATAAGCAACTGGATGGTGGAGAATCTCTGATTGCATTTGAAACAATACTTACCTGTTAGTCAATTGTTTTGACTATGGAGCCTTTGTTCTTCCTCTGTTAAATTTCGGGTACAGTCTAGACTTATGGTCCAGCACTTTTTACATCAAGGTTCTCCTGCTCAATGTGTACAGACAGCGCTGTTAAGGGCTTGACATACTGACCAATGTTTACTTTTGCAATCTGGGCCCTGTACATTCTTAGTCAGGGTAATTTGAGAAAGGTGTGTGTTTTGCTTTTCTCTGAATGTGTTTTCCAAATTCATCTCATTGTGAAACGTTTCTGATTTATTTTATAGGATCATACAGTGTTTCAAGCTTTTCCCTTCTCATACAAACATGGACAGAACTTAAGGGATCTATTAGTACCTTCTTACCCTTTGGAGCATTGCCCTACCTCTGAAGTTTTTTTAGGATTATCTCCTTGTCAAAACTGCCAATTTTGTAACCAGATTTGTTGTGGCTCTCCTTTGATATTACCGTGTGGGCTCTAAAACAATTCATCTCAGGTTTACAGGTAATTGCTAGCTGTCTGCTATTGTATAAGTTTTAATGTACCCATGCAATCTATTGTATCTAGGAAAGACTCTTTGTCCCTTCAAAGTTTGATTATCAGAATATAAGAGTAGAATTTTAAAGGGCCAAAATAATACTCCTCTTATCAGCCATTGTCGTTTGACTCAACATTCTTTTTCTCAATTCCAATGGGTCCAGCTATCTGCCCGCAGGGGGATATGGATACTACAAGATAAGTCCTTTTGTTCCCTTTGAGTACTATATGAAGTGTTTGTGTCCTCTCCTCCCCCTCTTTCCGAAGCCTATGGACTAGAAAAACAGAAAGGAAGATCAACCTTGTGCACTGTATGGCAGGCACAGTCTCACTAAGATCTTTTGTGGTAATACCTTATAGTGAAAGTTACTCAACATTGGTTTTGCTGCCTACTACTCATTCCCCATGACTTTTATCTTCTGTTGATTTTTACAGCCAAAAATGTTATTATGACTCTTCAAAGACTAAGGGCTCAATATTTTGGGGTTCACCGTAACTTCAACCTGATGGACAGCCTGACAAACCGCTGTTAGGTGTTTTAAGTGGGCTTCCCTGGTAATGGAACAGATGACCACGTCATCTAAATACGCTTAGGCATAACCCAGATGTGGTCATAATGCCTGGTTAATAATATGCTTTAATGTTGCGGAAGTCCCATGAAACCCAAAGGAAGCACCCTAAACTGGTATAGGCCCTGGTGTGCTACAAAGGTTGTCTTCTTTTTCGACTTCTTCTCTAACAGGATTTGTCAGTAACCCTTAGATCGAGATTGGATAGGAACTTTGCTCCTCCCAGCTGTTCCACTAATTCATCCACACTAGGCATAGGATAGGAATCAAACTGGGAGATGGCATTGACCTGCTGAAAATCCATACAAAATCTCATTGATCTATCTGACTTTGGGACAAGGACTATGGGACTAGCCCACTCTCTATAGGATTCCTCAATTATCCCTAGTCATAACATTTCTGCCACTTCCCTCTCCACCTCCTTTTGCTTTGCCTCTGGAAGTGAGTCGGACTTCTGCCTAACTACTTTCTCTGGGATGGTTTCAATCCAATGGACACCTAAGTGTGTATGCCCCGGAAGAGGGGAAACACATCCTGGAAATGGGTTATTACATGGGTTAACTACATATTCTGTTAGGAAATCAGAGATTTGCCTATTTTAATGAGCTGATTATCCCTTACAGCTTCTACATCAGGGCCCAAACCTTCTCCCTTGTCTGCAACTACCTCAGTGGTTAGCCCCCTGGGTTAGCCCCTCTCAGCCTACCCACAGCTTCAACATATTGATATGGAATACCTGCTGTTTACTGCGGCCTTGGTCAACTTGATATGTTACTGGCTCCAGACCCATCCACTGTGCCAAGAACTTGTTGGAGCCCAGGGGGGGTGGGGGGGAGGGGAGAAAGGAGAACAAAGCCCTGGGATATGGGGAAGGTTCGCTGGAACCCTGTGGATAGTGCGCCCCACCCAAATAATATGACTCCTCTGAGATGTTTTCCTATGGGGAGGTGGGACATTTTGAAAAGGACTGCCCACAGATAGATTGTTCTTTTTCAGTGATGGGGATAGGCCTACCCACCATAGTGGGAAGGCTGGGGCAGGCTTTGAAATGACGGGTGCGGATAGTGCGAGTAGACCTGGTAGCCACGCTAGATATTAGGAACAACTAATCCCTAATATTTGGACCCTTTGCTAAGAGAATAGACATTGGGAGCTCGGAAGGAGTTTTTAGGGGTGGGGGTAGTCAATGTTCACTGTGTGCATGGGGACATAGCAAGAGAACCCACCTATGAAGTAGAGGTGACCCCTAATGGTGGCTGTAGTCCAGAGGTTGCCTTACCCCCTGATACTGGGGAGAGATTGAGAGGGAATAAAGGAGGTGTTGATTCCCAAACAGGGGTGTGTGTCCACCAAGGTGAAAGATTACCATGTGGAGGGTGGAGAGAGGTTCTAGTTAGAGGATATATTTAATCCCAATAATTCAGGCTGACCGGCATCCAAGAAGACCATTTCACTGTGGATAGTGGACTGCATTGTCTACTGCTACAAACAAGTTGCCTTACTGCTACCAGGGTGGGTAGGCCCTGGCAGACTTTGAGCTATTGCTGCCGTCATATCGAGTCTGGTGTCCATCTCTTGACAAGACATCTGCAAAGTAGGTACCTAGATGATTCTCTGTACTTTTTACAAGCACTACAGCCTGGACTGTTCCTTTGCCCAGGACTTTGCATTTGGGCAAGTGGTCCTCCACAACTCTTGCTCATAAGAACAAAAGATATGCCATACTGGATCAGACAAAGGTCCATCAAGCCCAGTATTCTGTTTCCAACAGTGGCCAATCTAGGTCATATGTACCTAGCAGTTTCCCTAAGGGACACAGGTTCCACAATGCTTGTATTGGTTCAAGCATTGATATCCTGGGTCCCTTCTTAATAATGGTTTATGGACCTTTCCTCCAGGAACTTGTCCAAACCTTTTTTAAACCCAGCTACACTAACAGCCATTACTACATCCTCCGGTAACAAATTCCAGAGTTTGATTACACGTTGAGTGAAAAAATATTTTATTTTATTAGTCTTAAATAGTTTACCCTGTAGCTTCATTGCATGTCCCCTAGTCTTTCTATATTCTGATAAGATAAACAATCGATCTACGTTTACCCGTTCCACTCCGTTCATTAATTTATAGACTTCTATCATATCTCCCCTCAGCCGTCTCTTTTCCAGGTTAAAGAGCCCTAACCTTTTTAGCCTTTCTTCATAGGAGTATCCTTCCATCCCCTTTACCATTTTGGTGGCTCTTCTCTGAACCTTTTCTAAAATCGCTATATCCTTTTTAAGAAACGGCGACCAGAATTTCACACAATATTCAAGGTGCGGTCTCACCATGGAACGATATAGAGGCATTATAATATCTTTTGTTTTATTTTCCATTCCTTTCCTTATCATACCTAGCATTCTATTTGCTCTCTTGGCCGCTGCTGCACACTGGGCCGAGGGCTTTAACATGCTGTCCACAATGACGCCTAAATCTTTTTCCTGGGTGGTGGTTCCTAATGTGGAACCTTGCATCGTGTAACCATAGTTTGGGTAGTTTTTCCCTAGGTGCATAACCTTGCACTTGTCCACATTAAATTTCATCTGCCATTTTGATGTCCAGTCTTCCAATTTATCAAGATCCTCTTGCAAATTTCCACAATCCTCTTGGGTTTTAACAACTTTAAATAGTTTTGTGTCATCTGCAAATTTGATAACCTCACTCGTTATTCCACTTTCCAGGTCATTTATGAATATGTCAAAAAGCAGCGGACCCAGCACAGATCGCTGGGGTACACCACTATTCACCTTTCTCCATTGGGAAAATTGGCCATTTAGCTCTACCCTCTGCTTTCTATCTTTTAACCAGTTCCTGATCCACAATAGTACACTGCACACTTATTAAAAGAGGGCTGCTACACAGTACCCTGTCTTGTGCTGCTGAGGTAAGCTATATTCTGATTTGATTTAAATTATAGCTCTTAGCAGCTGCTAGGCTCTAACTTCTTATGAAATTTAAACTACAAGCTCTCTGCTGGGTTCTAAATTTAACCAGAAAGCTCTCTTCTGTGTTTTAAATTTAAGCTAAAAGTACTTTGCTGATGCTAGGCCCTGAGTGACTATTCAATTTAGACTACAAGCTCTCTGCTGGGTTCCAAATGTAACCAGAAAGCTCTCTTCTGTGTTTTAAATTTGAACTACAAGTACTTTGCTTTTACTAGGCCCTGTGTGACTATTAAATTTAAACTACAAGCTCTCTGCTGGATATGAAATGTAACCAGAAAGCTCTCCTCTGTGTTTTAAAACTAAAAGTACTTTTCTGATGCTAGGCCCTGTGCGACTATTAAATTTAAACTACAAGCTCTCTGCTGGGTATGAAATGTAACCAGAAAGTTCTCCTCTGTGTTTTAAATTTAAACTTAAACTGCTGCTACTAGGCCCTTACTGATTTAACAAAAAATAGTGGGTTCACAGATTAATTAGCTTTAATACAAAGAATTCCTTTTAGAAAATTACCAGAAGTATATACTCACAGTTGCAGATCTCTCTCCAGAAATAACAGTCCCTTTTTCTAGTCCTTCAAGACAGAGGATCACAGAGCTCTGGTTGAGCTACTTATGCCTGTGCTGCTGAGGTAAGCTGTGACCAACTTCCTGGGTAATTAACAGTCCTTGCTTGGATAGGAGGAGTCTTTCAAAATGGCCTTTTGATCTGCTACCTGGTGTTAACACCTATTGAAAAGGTTTCACAGGTCTCTTGCCCCCTAGGTAGAAGGCCTCTTTGTAAAGGTCTCTAGAAGACTTTATTTGTTGCTCAAAGAGTACAGACCCTGTTCTGCCTTTTGTGCTAAGCTAAATTCTGATTTGATTTAAATTATAGCTCTTAGCTGCTGCTAGGCTCTAACTTCTTATGAAATTTAAACTACAAGCTCTCTGCTGGGTTCTAAATTTAACCAGGAAGCTTTCTTCTGTGTTTTAAATTTAAGCTAAAAGTACTTTGCTGATGCTAGGCCCTGAGTGACTATTCAATTTACACTACAAGCTCTCTGCTGGGTTCCAAATGTAACCATAAAGCTCTCTTCTGTGTTTTAAATTTAAACTAAAAGTACTTTGCTGTTACTAGGCCCTGAGTGACTATTAAATTTAAACTACAAGCTCTCTGCTGGGTATGAAATGTAACCAGAAAGTTCTCCTCTGTGTTTTAAAACTAAAAGTACTTTTCTGATGCTAGGCCCTGAGTGACTATTAAATGTAAACTACAAGCTCTCTGCTGAGTTCCAAATGTAACCAGAAAGCTCTCTTCTGTGTTTTAAATTTAAACTAAAAGTATTTTGCTGTTACTAGGCCCTGAGTGACTATTAAATTTAAACTACAACTCTCTGCTGGTATGAAATGTAACCAGAAAGCTCTCCTCTGTGTTTTAAATTTAAACTTAAACTGCTGCTACTAGGCCCTGACTGATTTAACAAAAAATAGTGGGTTCACAGATTAATTAGCTTTAATACAAAGAATTCCTTTTAGAACATTACCAGAAGTATATACTCACAGTTGCAGATCTCTCTCCGGAAGTAACAGTCCCTTTTTCTAGTCCTTCAGGCTGCCAAAAAAACAAAACAAAATATTTAGATGAAGATTAGGGGTATGTTTACTAAACGGGGCACTTGTGCGGGGCGCACATGAGCGCCCTAAAATGATGCATTTAAGTGCTCTTAAGCACCCCGTACGCATGCGTGGCACATTAATGGGTCCCGCACGCATGCGCCGAAAACGTGCACGTTTGCGGGGCGCTCATGTGCGATAGAGGCGTGGAAAGGCGAAATGAGGGCGGAGGAAGGCCCCCGAGGGGCGGAGAGACGAGGTCAATGGGTGGAATGTGGGAGGGGAGAGACTCCCCGCACAGGAGCGTGCCCGAATTTACAAGGAAAAAATACCGCCAGTGAAACACCCGCGTTAGAGGTGATTTAAAGGGAAGAGAAACCATTTCCGTCAGCAATGTACAGCAAAATCGTGGAAACCCAAAAAACGTGAGCAGTGTGAAACATGTGCACAGAACAAACTCGCTAATTTAACAGGAAAATAACCACAACCAAGTAAGCGAAAATCCTAATTCTGCTGGGCAACACTGCTATTAATGGGCAACAATAATAAACACTCCCAGGAAAGCTCCAAAGAATTGAAATGAATATTGGAAGGGTCTATGGTCCGTGAACTCATTCAAAAGCACTGCAATGTAATGGAGCTGTCCTGGGAGTGCATATCAGGTTTCCCAGTGATATCACTGATGCACTGTTTGGTTTATTTCTGTGACTGCACCTATTTGGAGGGCATATTTGTGTGTGTTCTGCACCTCTGTCCCCATACAAGGAAAACGTGCCCACAGTAAACCTATGCAGAGCAGGGTGTCAGGCTCGTGCGGCCAGGTTTCCTATCTCCAGATACTGCACTGTCTCTGTGGGCACAGTGTGGTGCAGCGGACACAGCCAGTGACTGTATGACTAGAGGTTCACAGGTTCAAATCACAGCAGTGGTTCCTGGCAACCCAGTACCCATATTTTTAACCACCACTAAACAGTGAGAGTTCACACACTGCTTTACTGCAGAGAACATAAGCATGGTCTCAACACCTACATTTTACCCCACACCGCACACAAACCAGAGCAATGGGCATTATGTACAGGCGAGTCCCTCAAATTCCGTCCTGGAGTGCCACAACGCAATCAGGTTATATGGGTTTGCCAGATAAGGACTGCAAGCCACAGCAGACAGTGCCGTAGGCGTGTGTAGCCTGGCACCGCACACAACAACAGACAGGCACTGTCAGATGTAAAGTCATGGACTTCCCTGGGAATACAGAATATATGTTTAGAAACAGTGGTGCAGTGTACACAGACAGTGTGTGCAACAACAGAAGGTCACAGGTTCAAATTCTGTCTGTGGCTCCTTGCAACTAGTCCACATAAGTGTACCCTTAAAAACCAGGCATTAAAGACTGATAATTTTCTGTTGAGAACCCAAGATATTTTGGCATATGTTTATGTTACCTTCAACAGTACCCACCACATAAACATGTGCATCACCTACAGCAGAGTCAAACAAAAGCAGTCCTGGAGTGTCCCACATCATTAAAGGTTAATGCAGACTCCAATATAAGGCCATGTGAGCATGTTGACGGCAGGGGAACTGGTGACACCTGTCCACATCACACCATGGCCTATCCGTTTTTAGGTTTGTGCTGTGTAGTGCAACAGACAGGGTTAGTCTGACAAACAGACATGGATTTACCTGGAAATGCACTGTCTCTGTGTCAAGAAGGTGGTGCAAAGCACACAGGCAGTGCCTGCAGGAGGTGAAAGTCACAAGTTCAAATCACGTGTGTCAGGTCTGCCAAACCAATCCCCACAATTGTCACATCCCCTAATTTTTCTCAAAAAACAAACCACCTGTAGTGGGAAAAGTGCAAACAGGGACAGTACATGTATATTGTCTCTCAAGGTGGACATATAAGAGAGAAATGTGCATCACATAGATCAGATTTCCTCAAATGCAGTCCTGGAGGGCCACAATTTATTCACATGTTATGATGTCTTAAATAAAGATGTCTCTGTTCATCTGCATGTGCCGGTCCATGGTATGCAGATATATCTCATGCATATTTCTGAGGCACATTTGTGAAAATGTAGCAGTGTCTGTTCCAACAGGACTGGAGTTGGGGACCTCTGCCAGAGATTACCGATCAACAGGAGGCGAAATGACCAGACACACAGGCTTCAGGACCCAAAGCCTATTGGACAGTCATGATAGTGTGCGTTGCGTCCATCTCATAAAACTAGTATGTGCGCACTGTAGCACTGTCACCATAAACCTTGAAATACACCACACATATAGCAACATGTTGATCTGATCAGTGGCAGATATCAATGTCTACGTTCATCACAATATGGTTATTGAGTGGTATCACACCAATATGTCTGATGTTTGTGGAGTGTGTCTCAGGTCTGTTGTTTGACGATGTTCCCCACCATGGGGTGTGACAGTAGCAGTATTGCATAGCCTAGCCATGCATGCACTGTGTCCACAACTGCTGATTTGGCATAGACTGGAAAAACTATCTATAGTAGCACAGTGATGGCATAGCTGTGGGATTGTGTGGCTGTACATCCAGTGTGTGATGTATGCAACACCTTACTCAGCGCACAATGTTTGTACTGTGTCTAGTGTTAGCTTGCCATTGTGCATAATGAGGTGCTAGGTATTGTGGTTAGACCCCCGACAGGCTGGTCTCGGCAGGATGCATGAGGAGAGAACGTAGGGCAATGTAAGTGAAATTGCAGTGTGTGGTCATCAGTAGCATGGACAAGGTAGCCCAAGCATGTCCTCCTGGAAGGTCACGCTCACCCTTACTGAGTAGTTACCATAGCATGGCTAGGTCAGCTGTAGTGGCAACAACATCTTTTGCAAGTGATATCTATGGGTTGCCTTTTGGAGCCCAATCACGAACGTAACAGCTTGGTGAGTGTGCAGACGTCCCAGTTTGGGTTGCACACATTGTCACCAGTAGTATGCAGTATGGATTAGCTATCAGACTGCTTGCATCTAGTATGTGTAAGGGTGCCACACTTTGAAGGGTGTAGCAGCTGCAGCTTATCTGTGTTTGCTGCTGGACAATGTCAGATAGTGGTGGTGGGCTGCTGAGCATTTCCAGGCATGCCATCTGTCTGCTCTCACCTTATTGATGTTCACATAAATGCATGCACCACGCTGTATGTTGTATTTTTCTCTGCTGGACAGAGGATATCACTTCCCACCAGCAGCACCATTGCAGTGATGAGTTTGATTGGTACGTTTGGGTGTTGTCACAGAATCCGTCTGTCTAACACACCCCTCCCCCTCCCCCTCCCCCTCCCCACCACATAACTAATGTGGTGGGGGCAATGGCCACCACACAGGATATGACTGATGTGGTTGCAGCAAATTGCTCAAGGGCTAAACATCACAGGGAAATAACAGATGCCCATAAGTGTATGTGCATGTGCATCTACAAGTGCTACTCATCAGACACTGTGACTGATGTGGACTCACACCATAGGCTATCTTAGCTGAGCCAGGTGCTGTGGTCATGGTTCAGGGTTTCCCCTCTCACATTCAGGGTGAGCACAGGAGCCGCACAATGTGATGTCCAAGACTAACTCTGTGTCATTAACCTACACGCTCATTAATCATTTTCATACGTAGGTGTTTCTGTGGCTGCATAAACCATATTGCTTTTATTTGTAGACTGCTTATTTACATGTGCAGTGCATCATGGGTATGTGTGTTTGAAGTCTATCTTGGTAAAGAAAGCAAACAGGTCATGTGTTGGCCCATACTCAAACTGTAGCCAGCCAGGGGTGTGTTAGCAGCTATGGCAGTGGTTCTAAAGCAGTCCTCCGTGAAAGTCTAGCCATGACGTGTGTTTATGTTAGTACAAATGAAGATGCATGAGATATATATGCATTACAGATGTCTTGCCAAACGGAGTGGTGTGTGGCCCTCCAGGGCTGGCCATCAACAACCCTGCCAAACATCTCTGTCATTTACGTTTGTAAGTGGGCAAGGTGCTGATGTGCAAGACATCAAAAAGTTCACATAAACTGTGTAACATGCTTCTCTGCCTCTCACCACCACCAACATCTTATTGATTAGACAACTGCATGGTGGTCATGAGAATTGACAAAGTATGTCACAGTGTGTATATATGCTTTTCATGTCTCTGACATCTGCACTTTGTACACTCACACACCTAAATGACAGAGGTGTAAGACAGGGGTCTAAAAATAAAAACCTGTAGGGCCACAAATCTGTGAGGTTGCCAGGGTAGCTCTGATGCCTATAGATCTCATGCATATTAATTAGGGCTATACTGATCAGCAGACTGGCCTAGGGGTTCAAGGAGGAGTGTCTCTCATACACAGAGCTATGGAGATTTCGCCCCCTGTGACGTCACAACGTGTAGAGACATAGGTAATGCCTCTGATTCTACAGTGGGCTAATCTAATATGGCTCTCTGAGGCCTCTTCCCTTTGTAATGTCACTTTGTGGTGCCACCAACAACACCCTCAATGCTGTATCATGAAGCTTCCTCAAAAGTTCCCTATAAGGTCCGTTTATTTGAACATTAGAAGGTGCTGTTGTGGACACTGCACCTCATATTGTCCTCTCTGGAGTGACTCATAGGGTACCTGATGTGGCACACTAGGTTATTGTATTGTCACAGTGTGTTTGTTCCAAAAACAAATCAAAAAAACAAAGGCCACACAAACCACTGTTGATAGTAGATAGTAATGTGCCAGCAAGACATATAGATTAGGCTGACGGTGTGAATGAAAACACGACGTCTGTAACATAGATAGGTATGACAGTGAATGTGGTGCACACCCCAGCCACTCAGTCTGTATGTCAGCACATCCACCTCACATCTACATCCATGTCCATCGCATGCCAATCTCAATAAGCCCAATATGTGTGCTATGCAACCTAATGTGGATGTAGCATGTGCAGATGCAACCCCCCCCCCCCCCATGCCATCACATACATAATTTATGGGCTGATATTGAGATGGAGTAGTGAATATCATCTATTGCGACACATATCCCCATATCACCAGGGTGCCTGATAGGCCAATTTGATGGTCTCTCAAAACACCATGTTGAAGTAGCAGTTGTAGTGGCAGTCAGTGCAATGTTAAAGGCGTAGCACATCACATCAAACATATGCCTAAGAACCAGTGTGGAAGTGATGATAAGTTCAAGTCCCAAATGTGTCAACACCATAAGGTCATGAAATATTTATGTTTTTTAAATAAGACACACACAGCACTGAATATTTCAGTTGTGGTGCGCATGTGCGCAACTCGTTCCGCAAAACAATGTGCGGGGCGCAGTTGAACGTCATATGTTTAAAAATTGTGCCAGTTGCGGGACGCTGTGACACAACAAATCTATAAAAAAGGCATCAGATGCGGAGCGCAATGAGACGTGTTACGTTGTCAAAGTGCGCCATTTTCGGGGCGCAGTTGGACGTCATACGTCGCTAAACTGTGCCATTTGCGGGGCGCAGTTGCACGTAAAACATTGGAAATGTGTGGCATTTGTGGGGCGCATGCGCGTCAATGACGCTGCGTGCAATCAGGTGATAATATCTCAAAATGGCGACCAGAACCAGAAAGCCTGCATTCACTCCTCGTGAGCTCCGCATCCTGTCTCGCCTGATTGCCACAAGGCAGGATAAGCTCTTCCCCGGGCAAAACAGGTACAGGGACAGCAGAAAGGTCCGCAGGGCCTGGGAACGGCTACAAAGAAGATTTAATAGAGAAGCTGAATTCCCAAGGGAGGTAAGTGGATGGAGACAGGTCATTAGAAATAGACATGTATATCTAGAGCCTGTGTGCATTGCAGATCTTCATGCTGTTGGGGTCAGGTATTGTGTGTCAGTAATGTGCTGCAGCTGAACATACATCCCATATTGTCTTTGTATAAGATGTGACAGGTTTGACCTGTATCCAGGTGGTGATGGATATGGTCACACAGGTCATGATGCTAGCCCTATTACCTGGCAGTTGCTGCTGTGGACGTGCCAACACATACTGTAATAAAGCAAACCCATAGATCAGCTTAATTAGATCCAAATCACATCATATGAATATGGTGAAATGTGTAGCTGCAGCAAATAACCTTTCCGTCCACAGAAAGGGTATGTGAAGCAAAGCATTAATGGTATGTCAATCACCCAGGTGATCTGGTTGTTTTTGCCAATGTTGTTCAATATGCCCCCCTATCCCCAGCGGTCCTGAGAGCTCATCACAGTGGGCTATCAGTCACCCTGGAGATACGGTTGTGTGTGCTCAAGCAATGTAATACATACACCCTATCACCAGGGGACTAGAGAGGCCATCACACCGGCTCACCTGTCATCATGGTGATATTGGTCTGTGTGCTGTCACAGTACAAAACAGTATCCCTATCCCCAAGGGTGCTGTAAGACCATCACAGTGGCCTTCCATGTATCCTGGAGATATGGGTTTGTGTGCTGAAACAGTTCATTACATCTTCCCTATTTCCAGGAGTCCTGAAAGGCCATCCCAGTGGCCTTTCATGTATCCTGGAGATATGTTTTTGTGTGCTGAAACAGTTCATTACATCTTCCATATTTCCAGGAGTCCTGAAAGGCCATCCCAGTGGCCTTTCACGTATCCTGGAGATATGGTTGTTTGTGCTGAACTAGTTCAAAACATCTTCCCTATTTCCAGGAGTCCTGAAAGGCCATCCCAGTGGCCATTCATGTATCCTGGAGATATGGTTGTTTGTGCTGAACTAGTTCATTACATCTTCCCTATTTCCAGGAGTCCTGAAAGGCCATCCCAGTGGCCTTTCACGTATCCTGGAGATATGGTTGTTTGTGCTGAACTAGTTCAAAACATCTTCCCTATTTCCAGGAGTCCTGAAAGGCCATACCAGTGGCCATTCATGTATCCTGGAGATATGGTTGTTTGTGCTGAACTAGTTCAAAACATCTTCCCTAATTCCAGGAGTCCTGAAAGGCCATCACAGTGGCCTTTCATGTATCCTGGAGATATGTTTTTGTGTGCTGAAACAGTTCATTACATCTTCCTTATTTCCAGCAGTCCTGAAAGGCCATCCCAGTGGCCTTTCATGTATCCTGGAGATATGGTTGTTTGTGCTGAACTAGTTCAAAACATCTTCCCTATTTCCAGGAGTCCTGAAAGGCCATCCCAGTGGCCTTTCATGTATCCTGGAGAAATGGTTGTTTGTGCTGAACTAGTTCAAAACATCTTCCATATTTCCAGGAGTCCTGAAAGGCCATCCCAGTGGCCTTTCATGTATCCTGGAGATATGGTTGTTTGTGCTGAACTAGTTCAAAACATCTTCCCTATTTCCAGGAGTCCTGAAAGGCCATCCCAGTGGCCTTTCATGTATCCTGGAGATATGGTTGTTTGTGCTGAACTAGTTCAAAACATCTTCCCTATTTCCAGGAGTCCTGAAAGGCCATCCCAGTGGCCTTTCATGTATCCTGGAGATATGGTTGTTTGTGCTGAACTAGTTCAAAACATCTTCCCTATTTCCAGGAGTCCTGAAAGGCCATACCAGTGGCCTTTCAAGTATCCTGGAGATATGGTTGTTTGTGCTGAACTAGTTCAAAACATCTTCCCTAATTCCAGGAGTCCTGAAAGGCCATCACAGTGGCCTTTCATGTATCCTGGAGATATGTTTTTGTGTGCTGAAACAGTTCATTACATCTTCCCTATTTCCAGGAGTCCTGAAAGGCCATCCCAGTGCCCTTTCATGTATCCTGGAGATATGGTTGTTTGTGCTGAACTAGTTCAAAACATCTTCCCTATTTCCAGGAGTCCTGAAAGGCCATCCCAGTGCCCTTTCATGTATCCTGGAGATATGGTTGTGTGTGCATAAAGAGTGTAATAGATGCTCCCTTTCCCCAGGAGTTAAGTGAGGCCATCACAGTCGGCTATCACGCACCCTGGTGATATGGTCGTGTGTGAATAAAGAGTTTAATAGATCATCCATTTCCCCAGGAGTTAAGTGAGGCCACCACACTCGGCTATCACGCACCCTGGTGATATGGTCGTGTGTGAATAAAGAGTTTAATAGATCATCCATTTCCCCAGGAGTTAAGTGAGGCCACCACACTCGGCTATCACGCACCCTGGTGATATGGTCGTATGTGAATAAAGAGTTTAATAGATCATCCATTTCCCCAGGAGTTAAGTGAGGCCATCACAGTGGTCTATCACACACCCTGGTGATATGGTTGTGTGTGCCTAACCAGTTCAATACATTCTCCCTATCTCCAGGAGTCCTATGACCTGTGTAAGGTCCCTTGTCTATTATCCCACTGCAATGGGGTATGCAGCTGATGATGTGTGGCACAACACGCAACCCCCATGGGGCCGTAGGCCACATTGAATAGGTGGGTATGGCAGTCACATGTTGTGTTAGTTTATGACAGGTAAGTTGCACCTCTCACATAGTCAGTGAGGTCACTATCTCATCACACATGTCTGTGATCTATCATGATGAAAAGCTATGTGCACATGTTGATGTGTGTATAGGTACAACATCTCCATGACCTAGCCAAAGATATTCCCAAAGGCTGTAACAGAGCCATATTCCCCTCACGTTAGGCATAGTTAGGTTGCCCATCCTCACACCTCCTACAAATCCATTACCTTGGAGCAGGTGAACAGAACTGATGTTGTAGGAAAGCTACAGTCACCTCTTGTGGTTGGACACCACAGACACAAGCAGCCACATGAGCACAGGTGGCAATTGCGTAGTGTGTTGGTATGTTGTCTGTCCATGGTTTTTCAAAATACACCTGCTGTCATCATACAGGTCTTAGGTCATAGTGACATTTCTAAAAGATATAGCCCAGACTGGGTCATTACTACGTCTGTCACGCACAGTCTTCTTTCCAACAACAGTGTTATAAGTAGTCCCTACACAGCTTGCACGTACCCCATGTGAAACATTGTTATCCTGGGACGTGCATAAACCCAAATGTCATGGGAGTGGGCCCTGGCAAGGTGAATATGGACACCCATACAATGTTCCTTGTAGGGACATATCAGTGACGTTTGGTAGAATATGATGTTGCCATTGGGACTGTTGTCCAGGACATGTGTAGGTGACTTCACAACAAATGGCTTGCAAGACCAAAACAGGGTTACCGGGGTTAGCAAGTACACCATCATTGTCATTCTCAATGTGGCATGGTCATGCAACGTCATGCAAGGAGGCCCCAGGGTATTGTTTTGATGCGTTTAGGCTGGCAGTCACACTGCAGATAGGTGTCACTGCAAACATGTCCACATATGCAAATATGTATGCAGGTCTCAATGGGAACACAAAATGGCACAGCACCAGCAGGATGTTCTCCATACATGTGGGTGTCATTAGTACCGACAGAGCGTGTATGCAAACAGTCTACAATGTTGTATAGGAAAGGTATTGTAATCAACCCACCGCACCTGTGTATGGTTAGGTTTCCTTTCCAAAACAACTTGGCCCATGTAATGGCTTCCCACAGATTAAGTGGGTCATTGTACCTGGCCTTGCTTAAAAAAGTGTATGGTACGGATCCCCCTGTGCCACTGTCATTTTGTTTCTCTGCAGTCCTGCAAATATCCTAGAAATGAAATATTCCCAAGGTACATTGCACCAACACAATGAAACGTCTTTCGGAAATTAAAACACACCTTGTAAGACCACCCCCGGTGTCAGATTGGTTTCTGATGGCACATCAACCATGGGGAAGGCCCCCTTGCTTCCAGAACATATTTGTTGCATGTGCAGGTATTGTCTCTGTCACTGACAACCATTGTGGCTCTCGACATAGGTGATGGCTATCACAAAATATATTGAAATGTATGGGCAGGGGGATATCAGCCAAGAGTGGCATGCAGGACACATGAGCCAACCTGAGTAACCTCTTCCCCACCAACGTGGCCTAGCACAAAGACGTGTTGCAAGGCCATACTCTTTCACCCGTGCATCTCATGTAACCTAAACCAAATGGTTATGGCTCACAAAGGAAAATACCCATCATGAGAGGTGTACTGTCAATGGCATTGCCATTGAGGTGGACGTTCAAAACATAGAAGGCCAGTGTGAGTGGCAAGACCCCAAAACCACTATGGAACCCCATGATGTAAGACATGCCTCATCCTGTTGCATTAAACCTGCTCCATGCTGTGGCCACCTGGCGTGGGCCACTACTCATACACAGACATCATCAGTGTTGTTTGAACAGAGGACTGTGGCCATTGATCACAATGTGCCATGTGACCATGTGGCAGGCACAAGCTATGTTGAAACACAGATCATCCAAACTGCAACACCGGTTGCTGTAACAATTGCATGACTGTCAATGACAAATGCAACATGTGTTTAACAAACATCCCTCTCCCCCTTGGGTTCTGTCGCATTCTGCAACTGCTCCAATGTATACCTTCTGCCGCTCCTGGTGTGCTAAACATACACATGAAGAGATTCAAATTTTGGACAGCTAGTAGCATCACACAAGCACCATGGCATGGCTCCAGAGACTGACATATGTGACGATGACCAACATTAGTGAATAGGCTCAGTTGGTAATGGTGTTGTCCACATGTGATAAAACATTCCTTGTGCCCATGAAGATCCCCTGTGACAGGTGTTGAACTATGCTATACATGAAACACACATCAGTGGAGCTGAAGTGTCGAGACCCAGGACACACTGTTGTATGTTTATGTTGCCCACCCACCAGACGTATGTGCTCACTCATGCTCCCACCCATATTTTCTCACACACACAGGTCGAGGATCTGAGAAAGAAAGGGAGGGAGCTGCGCCTGCACCATGGCGCATACCTTCAGCGCATGAGGAATGCAGAATCATCACATGGTGATGGTGCGTATTGATGACGTGGCTGCCCACCATCAGAGGTCACAGTGGCCCATCAGTGTGCATGGTACCTGCATGGGTACATGTGATGTGTCACACACATCTACGTGTGCTGATGACTGTCATCTTCCACAGATGGTGATGACAGTGACGAAGACCCCTGTACCTCTGCCTATGCCCTCCGAAGGCCCACCTCCCGCGCTGCCGTGGAGGTGGTAGTCCTGGACACCAGTGGGGAGGAGGCAGAGGGTCCTGAGGAAGACACAGCGGAGGGGGTCATGGGGGATGCTGGGATGGAAGGTGTGGGTGCCAGGGTCACAAGGGGGGGTGAGGGCGCAGGTGATGTGGGTGGGGGGAGGTGGTGGGGGGTGTTGGGGAGGAGTCAGGGGGGGAAGAGTGGCCGCAGGGTGCCTGGGAGAGCGACATAGAGGACAGTGCAGCACAGGGCACTGTTGGCTCCCGCCATCAAGGGCAGGTGGCTCCAACATCCAGGGCCCCACACACAGTGCATGCAGATGCCACCACACAAACACCAGGAACAATGTGTGTGTGGTGGCAGATGTGTTGTACATCTGTGTCAGGCTCTGGATGCACTGGAGCAGCGGGTGCACCGGTTGGTGCACCTGCAGGAATGGATGGCGGGAGCCATGGAGAGGGTGGTTGCTAACATTGAGCATCTGCCATGTCGGCAGCCACCCCCTGAAGGGCGTCACAGGCATCATTGATGGTGCCTGTGACGTCCACACATGTGCCCTGTGCTGCCCTGTCCGCCATCACGGGGCAGGCTGAGGGAGGGTGGGGTCATGTGGGGGTTCGGGGTTAGTGTGTGGGAGTGTGTTTATTGCGGGTGTGTGTGTGCTGGGTGGGGAGGGTTTGTTTTGGGTGGGTGGGTGATGGCATTTTCCCCCTACCCTAAATATGTATATAGTTTTATTTTTGTTTGTACATATTAAACTATTTGTTCAGAACCCTGTAATGGTCACGTGTCTCACGTAGCATATGACTATAGATGCCAGCATGTCATATGTGTGCAGCCACATACATTCCTGACGGGTAAACATGCGTGTGATACCTCAATTGGCACCACATGCAGTGTGTCTGGAAAATCATGTGTGTAGGTGTGTGATAGCAGGGTGCTGCATTACATGTTACAATGTAGTGGCTGCCCCACAGACGTACATGCCACAGGGATGGATATACATGACCCACATGTTCTCACATATATGAGCCGGCAAAATATGCAGCACACACATGTCTGCCTCTGTAACATGCATCCCTATGGTGGGTTGGGGTGCATGTGACCACTAATATAGGTGAGGGCACGGGTCACACATATGCCACCAATGTGTCGTGTATGACGGGTTCCAGACGGTGATGTTTATGGAACGTAAACAGGCCATTTATAACACAGTACCCCTGTGTCCACATCAAGGGTGGTGAACCGTGGTTCTGTAGAGCCGCAGGGCAGTCAGGTTTTGGAAATATTCCTAATGAGTGTGGCAGAGATATATATGAATTGGAGATATCCTGTCAGTGTGACTGATTTTTCAGCCCTCCAGGGCTCACTTTTGAGAGACCTGGATTACACCTCTGCCATTTTGGAATGTGAGCGGGCAAGGCGCAGATGTCCAAGACATCAAACATGTTACCTAGAGTGTGTCATATTCCTCCTCACCTCTCACCACCAACAACATATTGCCGTTGCCACCACCCTTTACTGCTGGTGAGAAACAAGGAGCAATGTTACGCATTCCAAATAACCATTCGATGTCTGTGACATCTGCACCTAGCCCAAAATAAATCTTACATGACAGAGGTGTAAGGCAGCGCTCTCACAATCCAGTCTTGGAGGGCCACAAACCAGTGAGGTGGTCATGATAATTGTAATGCTGATATATATCGCCAGCATATACATTAGGGATATGCTCAGAACCTGACTGGTCTGGCACTCCACAGTATCACGGTTCCACACCCATGTTCTACATGGATGTCTGTGCACACTGTGCCGCTGCAGCTCAGAGGCTGTGGTGACACATTGTGCTAGTGAAACATTACATATGTGTGGATCATGGAAATAGTATATGTGTGTGGCAAAGTAGCTTATGCAGTGGACATGGTTGCAGATCATATGGTCCTCCCACCCCCCTCTCAGAGATACACATGGGACCAAATGGACACTCTTTGGAAAGACACAGTGTATCTATTTTTGGACAGCTGTTTATTATCACAGCTATTCTCTCATATGAAACTATTGTTACAAACATGTGTGTAATACATTTCAAAGATCCCCCCAAGCCAATTACATAACACAAACACAACATACTAATCACATATGTCTTCTTTCACATATAACCCAAACCAAGCCGCAAAAACAGAAAAAACTATGTACATAGTTGCTAAAAATGAACAGTGCAACAAAGAGAAACCTTTGCTTTCTTGCTGTACATTTCTATATTATCATAGGTTACTGACGGCGTGGTCGGCCACGCCTGCCACGTCGGGCCCCTCTCCCTGGCAAGGCTATATCCTCCTCCGGATACATTGGTGGTGCAGGTGCAGCTCAGATCAGAACATCACGTATGCCCTCAAGGGCCTCACACATGCGAGTTAGTGGCATGGCTACGACCCCCTCATGTAATGTCCGGAGCTCAGCACAAACATCCCTGGTGTTCTGCTCCACAGCACAGCGAATCCGCTCCAGAGCACGTCGATTGGCTGTGAATGGGACACAGGGTGGTCAATGAAATACCTCTCCACTAAAACACCTTCATAAAGCAACATGTCATACACATCCCACACTAATGCTAATGTGATAGTGCTGAATCATATGGGAACATGGTTAGGGGTATAACACATATATCTCACTGTACTACAACTAATAGAAACACAGAGAACACTATACAGGAAGAAGATGTGGGAGGCCAACACAACAGTCATAAAATAGCTTCTGCATACACACCCACATACTACTGACGTGGCAACAGAATTGGGCAAGGACAGTCATCTCATATCCATTATTTAGGTCAGGTGCAGCATGCAGCAGCCATAAACACCTCAGATGGCCAGAAGCATTGTTGAACCGAGGAGTGTTTGGAAATGTCTGCACAGGTACAGCCACCTTCAGACACATATTCTCAATATGTACAGGTAATGGGTGATGTGTTATGAACTCAGTGGTATGGAATGACAGCACAGGAATGTCACACCTTACGTGCACATGTGCACTGCTGGCGCGTGTGTGTGACACGTGAGAGTTTCATGTGCACCTTGTGTACCACTAATGAGGGCTTGGGGATCAGATCTGGTACACTTTGGAAAAGATCTGTAGGGTTCAGACAGAGCAAGGGAAGCAACATAGGAGGCCATCAGTGGTGGGCAACAACCAGGAAAATAGTGACGGGGTATGTTGAGGGAAGCACATCTGCTGGTACTGACTGGTGATGGACAGTGATAGCCTGAGTTGGCGGGTTATATGTCTGATTTCAATATCCATCAGGGGTTTGAACAGGGGGTTGTGTATTGTATAGGAAACACACATAGGTAGTTTGCTCAGCTATGTGCTTACGTGTGTCAATCCAATACAGGTCCAACCACACCTTTGATCACGTGTGCATTTGCACTGGTCATGCTCTTCCAGGGGTTTGCACGTAAGTAACATTGCGGATTTCAGCACCCATCTGAAATGGATTTGTGAATCTGGCTAATGCCGTTGCTGCACCAGCAAGGACAGAATGGAGTGTTGTCTAGGTCGCCCCTGTTTGCCTATAATGTGTGCAAGTATTTTATCATCTGTAAAGGGATAGTGTCTACCTTCTGTTGGTGTTTAGGCCACATGTGCTTTTGGTAACTGTGGTCTTGGCTTCTTTGGACACAGGGGTGTGATGGCTAGCGTGTCAGTAGGCACGCTGCCTTAAGGGAGACACAATGCAGACAATGTTCCCTGTACATGATGTGTGGCTCTGCAGAGGGGACCAGCAGGCAGGGGGCTTTTGTTCCTCCCACCCCCCTCAGACACTCCTTTCTGCTACAGCTACAACAACATCACAATACAGCAGTGGATTTGTTCAACACATCACATAGACAATGGTGGGGTTCTGGTCATTACGTTAAGTGCGTAGGGCTGTGGGTTTTTTTGGGTTAGGACAGTATATGTGTTTTTAGTGAGTGTGTAGGGGGTAAGGGGGCATTTGTGGGGGGCGGACACCTTCAACCGACAATAGCTGATTGACAACAGTTATGAGGTGTGGGGTGACGGGTCATGTATGGGTCCAGGGTTTTGCAGTATGTGGCATAGAGATGCACATGAGCTGTTGGGGCATGTTATGACAGGAACTGTGTGTTATGTGTTTATGGGATTTGCTAGTCTCCATGAGATGTTTGTACTGGATGTAGCCTCATGGGGTGCCTTATTTTTGTGTCAGACTGTGTGATGGCAAATCAGGTGTGGCCTGACCTAATGATTGTTTTATGACATGACAATGTATGGTCTGATGGGTTACATTGTCAGTATAAGGGCTGGATGTGGGGATGTACACATTATCCGTATGGATGTGCTGGTCCTTGGAATTGCCTGGTGCAAGGACTAAACTGATTTGTATGCCTGGTGGTGTACAAAATGTATGTGAGCTGATGTTGGGGAATGACTAGAATGTGATGGTGCTGACAGACGTTAATCCTGTGAAGCATTTACGTGTTTTGTGGGAGTGGGTGATACCTTATGAACATAGCTGCTTATGTGAGTGTAGTTGAGGATCGACATTGGCATGCTGAAAACGTCATTGATAGTGTGGGATGTCAGAGACCTACTACAAGGAAAAGATGGTTATGTTAAAGCAAATGTGACAATGTAGAGTGGATAAAACAGTACAATAGAGCTTTTTGAACACATAAACATCAGACTATGGTGAGTGAGCAGAACTCTTGAAAAGGCATTGTGAACGTGGATGCAGCAATTAGGACTTGGAAAACAGTCACAACAACTAGACAACATATGTTTTCCGCTTTCTCATTTGACATAGCATATGGATCCTTACAGGCTGAGCTTCAGTATGTTTATTTTGTTACCTTGCTGCAAGGGATAATGTATGTATCACTGTACTGATTGGTCAGATATTTCTATCTACCCACTGGCCAGTGTACTAATATTAGAACCTATACAGTGTTGTGTCAAATTCCCTAGTTGCCTTTTGTGGCTCCAATAACACTTTTCGACTAGGTTATGTTTTTCTTTGGTTGTTTGCTCTATGATGATGTATCTGGTTATTTTGTAAAGGAGATGAGGTCTTCAGTTTATGTTATTTCTCATTGGGCTTGACAATTGCTATCATCCACCAGTATGTTATGTGAGGTCTTTGTGTAATGCTCTAATGTTTGCATTCGGAAAGGAGGGGTAGGGTGATGTGCCAATTCTGGTCATGTTGTGTGGATACGTGGTGTATGATATGGTCTCAACATGGCAAGCTTTTGTTGTAGTTAGTCATTGGTGTTTAGGTTTTGTTTGCAGCACAGTAATTGTTCAAGGTTTTAGTCCTTCTTTAACCATTTGTTGAGAAATAGACATGCTTCATACTCATTACTGTATGGTTGCATACAACACATATTGCAGGTATGACACTTATGATAATGGGGACCATCACACGGTATGGGGACATAGGCCCACAATTTAACTGGGACACACATGCTCACAGCCTATGCAATCTGTTGATGGATTGTTGGCCTTACAGTAAGGGGACATGGTGTTTTCCTTTTCTGTCTGGATTACAGTCTATATTATGTCTTTATGTACAGGGGAAATTGAGGAATGTTCTCTCCAAACAAGCCAACAGGTTCATTCTGTACTTTTGAGACCCCTCTGTAGATCCTTAGCTATGGTTGACCTGACATATTTTCACACCTCTCTCCATATGCTATGTAATTTGACACCTGCAGATGCAGACTGTGGGGAATGAGGCCTTTGTGCTGTTACATCACAGAGGAGGGTTGCATTGCTTTATATATGGTATTTTTGTTTCTTTAACTATCATTTAGTTGTCATCCTGTGGTTTACCAGACATCTGGGTGTCTGCAATGAGGTAGACTGTTGCTAGGGCAAGTTTTGATCTTTCTCATGACAACAACATGGTGGCCCTTATACAACATTCCTCTTAGGCCTGCATCTGTGGGTGTCAACTGACCTTAGGTGATTCTGTTTTGCGACATAATAACACCATATATTATACCCCACACCGTTCTTTCAAGAAACAATATCCCAACAACATGAGCCATACATGTGATATATGTGGTGGTTATGTTGCAACATTCACCACACAAACACCAACTAGTGACTATTGGTGTTTGTGTTGAAATTATGACTGTCGTTTGTCACCCACCTTCAGCATCGCGACCTGCAGATGCGCCATGGGACCTTAACTCCGCCATCATCATCTGAGGGTCAGGGTTATCGGTGTATACTTGCGGCCTGGGTCCTTGGATGTTCTCCCTTGATGCTGCCCCTAGTGGTGATATACTGGGTACAGGTGGCTCTATGGGCTCATCAACAGCACTTGTGCTGCCCCCTGAGACAGCAGGTTCATCCTCCAACACACTCATTGGCACTGTGATGTCAAAGTCACCCTCTTCCTCCACCTCCTCCTCTTCCTCTCCCATTTTACTGTAGTCACCTGCATATTGAACAATAACAGAGAAAACACATATGTTTCAACATAATCATATCTATATATGTGTGGCACAGATACCACAGAGATGATGGGGTGGGTATGTGCGTGTGTGCTGAATACCCGACCCATGACACCCTCCCATACATGTTTGTCGACGTCATTCAGCTGTTTCTGGGGCACATGTGTGTCGTGTGGCCATGCACATGTTGCATTTATTCCATGTGTATTTTTTGAGTGCCATGCCACATGTGTCCCCATCACATTCCATCCCCTATCTGTGCAACATATGTCCACACATGTGTGAGAATACAACACCCTTACACTTGTTTTGGCCATACATTGACTGTTTATGTTTAATTATGCATAGGAAATATTGTCTTTAGACATACTATATGCTCATTGTTGGATATGTTTGGCTGTGACCCATTGTGCCGTGGATCCCATGTAGCCAGCACCTGTGGGCCACTGAGAAGCACATGTAGCAATGTCCAAATAGTATGTCACACACACGTTACCTGATTAGTGTGCCACAAAAACATATGGTGCTTTGCAATCACAGATGTGGAGGTTGGATAGGAATTGTTGTGTTGAGTTTTGGAAAAAGATGGGGAGGTTGCTGTTTTCGAGGGACACATATGTAATGTTGTGACAGGACATGGCAACAACACAGTTTGTGCATGGCCATAACACACACATGTGACACCAATTTTTAAACATGGTGTGGATTGGGTCACAGGTATGGGAGTGTGTGTGCAGCTGAATGATGTGTACTGAAGGGACATTGTGAACATGAATTTATACCTGGCAATTACTATACATACCTGCGTCAGGATGTGCCGTGTCGAGGGCCTCTGGCAGTCCACGGAGATAGATGTGGCCCAATCGTGTTGCCAGGTCTTGTTCCAATGGTGTGAGTGATGGGATAAAAGGGCCCCCACCACCTGTGCCAAGCGCATGTTGTCTTTCAGCCACCATGTGCTGGCGCACCCCTCTTTTAATATCAGAGTACCTCTTTTTGAGGCTTTCAACATCCCTTGTGGGGCCCCCTGCCTCTGACATTGCATTACGCACCTCCTCCCATACAGCCATTCTGGTGGCCACTGTTGTGCGACTGCTGAGCCTGCCAAATAAGAGGTCATAGTTTTCAATTACATGCGAGAGTAGGATATAGTTCTCTCTATCACTGAAGCGTACAGCTCTTTTTCGCTGTGTACCAGGCACAGGTACCCTTTTTCTCTTCCCAGTTTGGACATATTGTGCAGGCTGTGGCCCAACAGATGGTCCTGCATGTCCCTCCCTAGGGTGTGACGTCTGTAGCGTCGGTGTATCACCCACCACAGGTTGGCCCACATCCTCCACACCCTCACCCTCACCCTCACCGTCTCTCTCCCTCTCTCTCTCCATCTCTGTATGTTTTAAATGCTCCTTTCAACACAACAGCACTCACTTAAACAAAACAAAACAAAACACAGCATGCAATAATGACTTACAAAACGTTACAGTACAGGACACAGTAAAGGACACAATAACAAAGGGAACTTAAAAATTATATTAGCACAAAGTGAGGAATCTACTCTGCTCCTGACTATCCTTCTCTGCCTCTCTCCGCTGCCCTACTCCCTGGACAGACTCTCTACCTCCTTCCTCTGGACTACTCCCACCACAGCCTCTCTAAGTATAGTTTTTGTTATCCCTCACTGTGCTTCTTTCCTGTGCAGTAGTCCCACCACTGTCTCTGTTTCAGACTTTATCTATGACACCCTCTCTCTCTAACTAACTCCTTTATCAACCCTCAACGTGGATGCACGTGTGCAGGCCTATTTATAGTGTTTTGCCACGTGTCTTTCATTGCACATGCGCAATTGGGCGGGCGTGGCGCTCGTGCGTTGGGCGCGTGCTCGCCAACGCATGGGTGGCCGTACGCGGACAAACGCACATGCGCCCTGGGACACAGTACTGCGCATGTGTCGCTGTACGCATGCGCACTACAATGAGTACCGCAGGGGTGTCTGTGTTTTGTGCGCATGTTCACGCCGGCGCACATACACGTGTGGCCACGCACTGACCGACGCCCATGCGTAGAGTCGCACACGCGCGCCACCGACGGGCATCGCATGCGATCAACTGCGCATGCGCATTGTGCGCAAACCACACACCCCATAATACCATATATTAACATCACAACATTACCCACGTTGAGGGTTGTAGTCGAAGAGAAGGAGGAGTGTGGTTGGTGTGAAGAAGAACGAAAGTCTAAGCAGTTGTACTAGAGGATTGTATTGGTGTTTGTATTGGTTATTATATTGTGTTGTGTGTGTATTGTCAGGTGTTGTTTTTTACTTTTTGGATACTGTATAGTGTGGTTTGTGTGTTTGTTAGAGTTTGTGTGGTTGTTAGAGTGTGTTACGGTAGTGGGACGGGAGGAGTTTATGGCAGCAATTTATGCTTATGCATGTGTCCTGAGTGGTGGGCAGATGCTGCGGTTGCCGGACAGGGGAGATGGTGTCCACGGGCTGAAGCACAGGGCATGGGTGTAGTCCCGCAGCAACTCAGACCTGCAGCTGTGGAGGTGGTCCAGCCATGTGCTGTGCGTTCACGGCGCAGAAGGCGTGCCGAGGTGCAGGCTCGGCAGCCATGCCTCTACAGGCCCAGGGCACAGCTCCAGGGCATGCGTGAGGACCAGGTCATCTCCCCTGTACCGACTGAGCACAAGGGCTATTAGGGAGCTTTATGAGGATTTAAGACCTGACCTCGAACCCCTGACTGATCGGTCCCATGCAATACCAGGTTTAGTCAAGATCCTTGCTGCTTTACATTTTTTTGCCTCTGGCTGTTTCCAGTCATCTGTGGCTGCAGTGGGTGGCATGAGCCGCCCATCCTTCTCACGATGTCTCCACCAAGTACTGCGTGCCATGGTCAGCCGGGTGGGGAATTACATAGCCATTCCCCACACTAGGCAACAATGGGGGACCCTGAACCAGGCCTTTGAGACATTAGCAGGGATACCACACGTGATGGGAGCTATTGATTGCACACATGTTGCCCTGGTCCCGCCTAGAGACAGGGAGGTGGCGTTTCGCAACCGCAAACACTACCATTCCCTGAATGTTCAGGTTGTATGTGATGCTAATCTGCATATTCAGAATGTGGTCCCTAGGTTTCCAGGGTCCACCCATGACTCCTATATCCTGCATCACTCGGCAATCTTCACACAATTTGAAGGCGGACGTTATGGGGACTGTATTTTGCTGGGTGAGTATGTGAGGTGTCGTAATGTATGTATGTCTTTGTAACTTTCTTTATGTTTACTCACATATCTAGCAAACTCGTTTAAACCCATAAACTTAAATCAACATATGACCAATGTTAGTTAGAGGACTGTTGTATGTTTAGATTATTACAGGGGTATAGACGTACACAGACAGCAACTACAAACAAACATAGACCATAATACTCATAACATTATATGATCCTGACATTCACATGGTGTGCAGGTGACAACACCCCTGTGCATGTGGCTAGGCTGTTGCACAATCCCTCATAGTGTGTGGTAATATTAACTGCACACATTCTGAGGGGGGGGGAGGTTGGCCCTCAAATGCACGTATCATGATGGGTCATTGCCAACTAATGCTTGTATGTCATTTAACCTTGAGATAATTGCTCATCCATACAGGTAACCCTTCTCATGTGTGTGTTGGGTTCACACACTCACTCTGCACTGTTTTTGCTACCCAGGAGCCAGTATATAATATGAGGGGGTGTTTGGGAATATCTTATGTATGCTTTTGCCCTTTCCAGCTAGCAGCACTCGTGTGGATATGTATGGTCACACATTTTGCCTATGTCACAGCAGGGGTGTAACGAAATATAGTTGCTGCAGTACCTTGGCCTACTGTAGATGATCATGATTTAGCCACATATTGGCCAGTGATCCTCATGTACTTTAACATAATGGAAAGGGGATGGCTAAAGCTGTGGTCTAAGTGTGTGCATACAGAGTTGTATTGTTTACAGCTACACATGAAGGTAATGTACCGATGTGTATCTCTGTGAGGTTAAGACATGAGTAGTACAGTGTGCAGGTTTGCAGACCCCACCTTCAGTGGGATGTTCCCAGGATAGACACAGTGCACAGGATTGGTATTTAAACAATTTCCGTTTAGCAATATCCAGCAAAAGGAAACAGAGTATGAAATCTAGATATGTTGCCCGTACAGGACAGGATGCATATAGGTGATATGGTTTACATTTTTCCAAGCCTCCATGGCATACGTGTTCTGGTTTTTTGGCAACCTCTCATGGCAGCATATTTTACCTAGGTTACTGTTCAGACATACAATATGAAAATGTGACAAGTGAATCGTTACTATAGTCTGTCATTGGCAGTGGTGCCAATGTAGACAGTAATGCATTACAATACCCATGTCACGCACACACACACACAATATGTTACACTATAGATGGAACTGTTGGAGTATTTACCATGAGTGTACTGACTTTCTAGGCTATGTGGTCCTTTTCTAACTGCATATGTTTTTTTCGGGAGAGCTCATTAATTGTTCAGTGATATGTTTATGTCAGAATTTGTTTTTGGGTAGGGTTACTACATCTTAACATATGTCAGTTATGTTGAATATTGACACCCACATTTTTTTTTATTTCCAAGGTGATGCAGGATATGGGTGTCGCCCCTGGCTGCTGACCCCTGTACGTCAGCCATGGACACGTGCAGAGCCGAGGTACAATGAGGCCCATGCCTCCAGCCGCTCAGTCATCGAGCGTACCTTTGGCGTGTTGAAAAGTCGCTTCAGGTGTCTGGATAGGTCAGGCGGGGCCTTACAATATAAGCCAAAGACTGTTGCAGAGATAATCATAGCCTGTTGCATCCTGCACAACATTGCTCTCAGGCACGATATCCCTGCAGAGATTAATGAGGATCTGGAGCAAGATCCAATGTGCCCCCCTGTACGTGCCAGTGGTGACACACAGGAGGGCAGAGCAGTCAGACGGAGGTTGATTGGAGAGATCTTCTCATGTGCGTATTACCTACCCACACGGCTTTTCCATCCTATGTGTGTTCTGCTTACAGCAGTTACAGTTTATGTCAGGATATCATTTGTAATGCGACACCACATTAGTATTTTAGTGATAATTCACAACTCACATATAGGCATGTGTGTGGCACAAACAATGTGGCCAGTACAAACAGCATTTGGTGCCAGATGATGTGGGTGGTTGCTCATACGACTGTGTGTGATTTTTAAGGTTAGATTTACAGTTAGTGGCTGCCTGTGTTAGCACCTGTTGTTGTTGAACACAAATGATGTTTTTGTGATGATATGGGTGGAGAACAGTGTTAGCCATATGGTGAGATGTTCACATTGTGAGACCAGTCCACGTTTGGGGACATTAGTCCAGTGGGTTGAATTTATATGTTTCACCTTTGGGGTGTACATTTTGTTCTTAAACTCCTGTCAGCTGGCTATGTGTTGCTTTGTTATTATGGCCGTATCAGGACATACATCTCACAAAACAGATGCTTAGTAGTAGTTTCTGCGGATATTAGGGAATATATGTGAAGGGTGGTAATGTCAACCCTACAGTGTCCCTCTGAATGTATACTGCACCAGAAAGCCATGACATGGACATGTTATAGGATGGTGATCTGAGCATTGTCCAGCCAGAGAGGTAGTATGGCCACATTTACATGTTGGCGAATTGACCTTAAGTACAGTGCTACATATGTACACAGATACAGAGGATAACCTACCCCATATCAGCAAGGGGTGCGTTACAGTGGGCAGGATGAGCAAAGAATGTGTTGGTGGCGTATGGTTGTGCAGAATTCTCAGGGGGTACATGGCATATCTTGCTGATAAAATCTCAACATATGCCCATCATGCCTCAGCTACAAGGCTGGGTATGTGAGTAGTGTAGGATAGTACAGTCCCACATTAGATAGATTGCATAGAGAGTCAGACAGGGAAGGGGAGGATTATGTTGGCAAAGAAAACCAACATATGTGAGAGTTGTTTCTCTGAGGTACACATATAGGCTATCCCTGCGTGGACATTCTCAATGACACACAGTGTGATGGCATGCAGCCATCATGCTTTGCGTACAAACATACATGGCATTGGTGTTTATGACATGACGCACACATTGACAGCTATCTGTGGAGATCAGCAGCAAATAGCTGTCACTATGATTCAAGGTATGACATCTACACACCAGGATATGTATTTGGTCCCTGCATACATGAGACACTCGTGCATATTCCATATGTGTTTCCAGAATTTTAAGCGACTTAGCATTCAACATTGACACACCCCCTACACAAAGATAGGGGGCATTGTTGCCAATATAGTGGATCTGTGTGAACCTCGTCTTTACTTTGTGATGAGGTTGTCCAAACATGG